>CM042045.1:45727323-46176604 GCA_023525975.1 Smallanthus sonchifolius | reverse complement strand
CCCACAAAAAAACAAGCAATATGCTTAAACAAGTCCTTGTCGTTATTGAATGGCAAAGAGTCAAAGCTCATCTGCAATGCCTTTTTTATACGAGAATGAGGTTCTTTCTTTAGCGCTTCTATGTAATACTCCCATTCATCTACGTCTTCACGTTTACAAAGAGACTTGCCCAAAACTTCAAGAGCCAATGGATGTCCATCACAATACTTCACAAGCTTTTCTGAAACCTCCTTATAACCTTCTTTCGGCTTTTGACTCTTGAAAGCATGAATGCATAAAAGTTCTAATGATTCAGCCTCACATAAACCATTAAGTAAGACATTTGTATGCTTGGGTTGAACTTGTGAGTCAAATAATGTAGACCTTTCTATTAAAGATGCATCCTTAGTTGTGATTATGATTTTGCTTCCTGGATGTGCACCTTTGTTTCCAAGTAAAGCATCCAGCTGGTCGAGACTATGAATATCATCAAGCACTATAAACAACATTTTATGGGCTAGTGCATTCTCAATCTTAGAGGTGTATGCAGAGACATCATTAACTTGTAACGGGATTTTTTTCGAAATGTCTCCATGAAGTTGTTTTTGTACATTGAGCAATCCATTAAAGTGTTCATTACATCTTGCATTGATACCTTCAATAAAGCTGCTTTTGTGAAATTTACCTGAGTGTAACTGGAAAACATATTTAGCCACAGATGTTTTCCCGACCCCGCCCATGCCTGCAACCGTGAGAATGTTGGCCGTATGACAAGATCCATCTTCCAACCATGAACTAATGAATTGAATGTAATTGTCCATCCCGATCAGAAGTGGCAGGGTATTACTTAAGGGTACACCTAATCTACGGTGGATGTCGGTAACGATTTCTTCAATAAATTTGGCCTCCTTTCTGAAATTGATTTCAATAAGAAATATGAAACATCATTGTGAGAATTAAACAATCTGATCTATAGACATGACAATTCAAAGATCCAAACCAAATATATTATATTATGCTAATTTTTGTAAATTTTCAAACATCCAAACCAAAATTTAGTTGTGTGATTACCTGTTCTTTGCATCTTTTCCTTTTAAATCAGCAACTTGTGTGAGTGCCCTCTTCCACAACTCCATCTTTTGAGCCAATTCACTTCTTTTCGCTGCATCTTTCTCTTCCTCCATCCTCTGTTTATGTTTGGCCATTGCTTTTGCGAAACTGCTTTGTTGCTTCCTGACATCGGTGGGTGAGACATGATAGAAGATGGGGATAACGATTTGGTTAAAGCTCCTCTTTTGGTCAAGGATTAATACCAATTCGTCCAGGCACCATGTGGAAGAAGCGTAATTCTCTGACAAGACAATAACAGAAGCTCTAGATGATTTAATTGCACTCTCTAGTTCTGGTTTCAGTGGTTCTCCGGTTTCAATATCTTCATCGTCCAAAAAGGTGATGATACCGGCATCCAAAAGGGCATTGTAGAGGTGATCGGTGAAAGTATTACGAGTGTCAACGGTTCTAAAACTTAAAAATACGTCATATCTATGGTTATGATGATGTGTTGATGAAGATCCTGGTAAAAGTTCATTGAGAAGAACCATTGTCAATTTGAATTATTGGAAGGAAGAGATGAGAGATTTGAGTGAGGAGATAAGGAGGGAGTGGTTGTAAATGACTAAATGTGTAAATGTTTTTGAAGTAACGAAATCTAAGTCAGCAACTACTTTCGATGGGACCTACTGGAATTTGACTCGAAGTTTCAGAAACTTTTACAAATATTGATGGGTTTAATGTATTGTAATTAATTTCGCTTTATTGTCAGGTCGGTTTTCAAGTACTACTCATAATATCTGTTGGAATCTATTACTGTTCTAAGGGTGTTGGAGGCGGGATACCCGCATGTGATCGAGTAGGGAAAACGTCAATCGAGTAAAGGGGAACACCGCCCCCATTAAATCGAGTAGAGGCGGGTAGGGGAGTCCGAGTAGGTTGAACGAGTATATTTACTCGGAGGTGGTTGGGAGAGCCGTTGGGGCTACTAGCCTTTGGTGGAGGTGGGGGGTGGGTTGGGTGCTTTAAAAAAAATACTAATTTTTTACCTATATATACCCACATTCCACACACATATATTTTTACCTATCATCTATATATCTTTCATCTCATCTATATAATTTTACACTATACAAAAAAAATGGAAGAGTCATCCAAAAAATCAACAAAACCTAGAAAATTTAGGCCAAAAGTTCAATCTCAACCGCGACCCGAACGAACCCAAGCCGCTCCCCAACGAACCCAACCACCTCCTCAACGACCACAACCACCTCCTCAACCAATTCCAAGCTATTTCCCGCAACCTCAATATCCAAACTACTACCCTCAAAGTTCAACCGATCCAAATATGGATCCTAATTTTTTATCTCAATTTTCGCTTGATATGGATCCTAATTTTTTATCTCAATTTTCCTACCAATACCAAAACCAACCGTATCGTGATCCAAACGAAATCATCCATTCGGAATCCGAAGACGAAGGAGAAGATGAGGATGTTGATGAAGAAACGGAAGAGGAGGATGTTGATGAAGGAGAAGATGAAGAAGTTGAAGTAGAAGAAGTCGAAGTTGAAGATGACCGCGCCAAGCCGAAAAGACAACACAAAAACCGGTTACCACCAAAGAGATGGACGGAAGAAGAAGAAATTGCCGTGGTTCAAGCTTATATTCACAAGACACAAAATAAAATAAAAGGAAATCAACAAAAATGTGAATCGTTTTGGAAGAAAGTCCTTGCGCATTTTACTGCTTTATTTAGTGAAAACGATCGAACCGTTGACCAAGTGTCTTGGAAGTGGAATGATCTTAATAAAAAAAATGACCGACTTCAACGGGTGTTACTAACAAATGGTAAGATTTATTTTTCAAATTATATAGGTATTTTTTAATTTTCTTATCTAACGTTTCAAATTATATATATATATATATAAACAAAGAAGGCCGAGTGGTGCAAGTGATTTGAACCTTGTTGAAGCGGCTTTAAGCCATTACAAGAAAGTGTACAAAAGACCATTCACCAACTTGAAATGTTGGGAGGTTGTACGCAGCAATGCTAAATGGGAACCCATAGCATTGATGGGCGAGGATTTAGAAGGAAGTCAATCCTCAAAAATAACAAAAAATTCCGAGTCGAGAACCCCAAGTGACCTGGAGGGTTTTACAAACCTCTTTCCCGACATAAACGTGAACGCCGAACCGCAAGACGACACGACACCGACAAGGAAACGTCCGGGGAGGAAATCGTCCGAAAGTTCATCTAGTAAGGGAAATTTGGTAGACATAGTCAAAGAATACAAGACTATGAAAGCGTTGGAGTTAGAAAAAAAAAAGTCTTCGGGATATGATGGTGAAAGCAAAATTAAAAAGAGAACAAACGACGATTGAGTTGATGCTTGAAAAACAAAAGGATCGTGATATCAAAACATTCACCGAATCGCATGATCATCTCGTAGACCCGTACTTGTCGATTGTATTGCAACGTAAATATGAAATTGCCGCAAAGTATGGATGGCAATGCACATTTTAGATTTTAAAATTTTATTATCTAGCTTTTATTTATTTTGTAGGTTTTTTTATTTTTAATTGTATTATGTTAATTTTTATTTAATGAAATTGTCTTTTTTTTTAAATTAAATGTTTATTTTTTTTTTACAAAAAAAGTTTGTGAGTAAATGAGTAAATGAGTAGGGTGTTTCCAATGAAATCTGAGTAAATGAGTAGTTTTGAGGTGGCAAAATTCTATTGGACAGTTTTGATGAGTAAATGAGTAATGGGGTAAATGACCCTCATCACCCTAAGGGCTAATAATTCGAGGGTGTTTGGGAGTGTGGTGAGAAAGTGCTTATTAATTTATTGGCTTTTTCAAAAAGCCGATAAGTCAAAAAATTTAGCACTTTAAAAAAAAAGCTAATAAGTTAATAAGCCATTCTCAAAAGGCAAGAAATCCTGGATTTTGGAAATTACTTATTGACTTATTAGCTTTTTAAAAAGCCAATAAGTCAATAAGTCATTTCCAAAAGCATATCCAAACACCCCGTACTATAATCTTTTCTATGTGTTATCGGTGTTAAAATTTGTCTTCTACATATGTTTGCATGATAATGTAAGGAATTTTTTTATAATAGGGCTTGTTTTGACCTAGACTTTAACATGAGGGCTCGATTTGGACCAGTTTGCACAAGGGGGCAAATCGCCATTACTAATGGCGACTTTATTCTTATTCTCTAGGCGTGTCAGATGTAATACACAGGAGATTTCAGAAAACCCAGAAAGTTGTCGGCCAATGACGACTTTCCCATTAAGTTGCCACTACTAATGGCGAGTTCCTGTCCCCCACGTGCACCTCCATCTCGCCATAGGTGGTGACGAGTTTGAGAAGAAAGTTGTCATTGCTAATGGCGATTTTCTCTAAAGAAAGACGCCACTACCAATGACAATTTTATGTGTATTGTCATTTCACCTCATTCCACTCTAAATCCATTTGTTTTTTACCTACACAATTCATACGCAATTTAATCAAGTTCAGGAATCTCTGGCAAAATAAAAATGCATGAATTTTTTAAAAATTTAAAGTGATAGTGTATTTTGATCATGGCAAAATAAAAATGCATGAATTTTTAAAAATTTAAAGTGATTGTGTATTTTGGTCATGATAGTGTGTATTGTCATTTCATCTTAGTCAACTTTAAATCTATTCTTTTACCTGCACAATTCAAACGAAATTTTATCAAGTTCAGGAATTTCTGACAAAATAAAAATGCAGAAATTTAAAAAAAAAATTAAAGTGAGTTTATTTTGGTCATGATAATATTTCTCTTGGTTTATGTTATTGACTGTGGAAAAGCAAAGAAGAGTAGTTATGATGCTTTAAACAAGGTGGCATGTCTATTGCCATCATGTATATCAAAAGCTTCAGCACATCATAAAGTTTGAGATTTTTTTCTAAAATGGTGTAGTTACAAAACTTATTTACTAAATAAGTGTAGTTTAAAAATTATTTACCAAAATAGTGTTTTAGCTATAAATCCAAGCATTTTTTGTTTTCTCACTTCTAATCTCATTAACTTCATTTCAGCTGAGTGCCCTCTAAATCCATTTGTCTTTTATCTGCACACTTCAAACGAATGGATGTTTAGAAATTAAATAAAAATGCAGGAATCTTTGAAAATTTTAAAGTGTAATGAATGGGTGTTCATAAATTAAATATATTTAAAAGTACATAAATCTCTAAAGGACACGAACAGATAGATAAATTTCTCAAATACGTGTTCATAAATTAAATATAGTTAATTATTTATTTTTTACATTAAATTAAATAAAAATAAAGATGATATGAATGGGTGTATATGTTTCATCCAATTTTTCATCCAACAAATCTTCAAGATGTTTCAGCCAATTTTTCTTCAGTTATATTTTTTTTGGTGGGGGGAAGTTTCATACCAAAGTGGTGTTGTTTTATTGGATAATAATACTAGAAGTACTACAATTATTCTTCAACAAAAAATTTCTTACCAAGAATTTGTTGATTTACTTTATCTTCATCTTCAAGTTGACAAAGAATTTTATAATATGAGGATTCGGTTGTATTGCACTTTTCAAGGGTTTTCAAATATATCTGAAATCCTCAACAACCAAAGTCTGCAAGTTTTGTATTATTAAGCAGCGAATGAAGTAAATTTTCGACCTAATGTTCATGTTAGTATTTTGTCAATTCAGTCTATCCATCAATCTAGTTGTATGGATCTCTAACGTGGGTTTTTTTGTATTAGATGCTCCCCAACAAAAAATCTGTTCTTATAAGGCCAACCTGTCTCAATTGGTGGTCAGCCCGTTTAACAATGATGACAGTGAAGACGAGGATGCATCCGCTCCATAAAGCAGTGAAGAATCTGAAGTTGCCCCGCAGAGTACTATAGATGATGAGGCTGATGACGATGACGCTGTCAGTGACCATGAAATTCCACATGAATATAATTATGTCAACAATTCTTAATCAAACGAAATGGTGAACTATTCTCCGGATGTTGAAGTACTAACATAATATGAAGCTGTTGATTTTGATGACGATGACCACATGGATATATGGAATGAAGATTCAAAAGAAATCCATCTTGGTATGTACTTTGCCAACAAAAATGAATTGGACCATGCAGTTCGGTTATGGAATCTTGACCGAAGTAGAGAGATGGTAATCACTGCAAGCAAGCGGAATAGATGGAGAGCAAAATGTTACACAACAAACCCCAAGTGCAACGTTAATCTCTTAAAAGGTCCCCCATGTAAATGGTTAGTATACGACACAAAGGAAAGCTCTAATCACATGTGGAGAATTCTTAGATGGGTAGATTCACACAATTGCTACGGTATAGTTGTTGGAAACAACAACATAAGTTTGAAATCTAGAGATATCGCCCTACGTAACATCCATAATATCCGGGGAGATATTGCATATCCCTTTAATCAAATTCAAGCACATTTAAAAGACGAGCTAAATGTCGATGTTAGTTATAACAAAGCATGGCGAGCAAGGAGAGAAGCCATTGAGAGGGTTTACGGTAGTTGGGTGAGTAACTTTCCGGAGTTACCTCAAATACATTGCAGCATTAAAAGGCTCGAACGATAAAACGATAGTGGAATGGTTACATCATCCATCTTCATCGTCACACTGTTACACATTTAAGTATGTGTTTCGGGCTTTTGGGCCGTCAGTTAAAGCATTTCAACATTGTCAGCCGGTTTTATCTGTAGACGGCACCCACTTGAAGGGATCAAACCGTGGTAAGATGCTTATTGCCGTCACAAAAAATATAATCATACTAGTGTAATAACACACTACAAAAAAAGTGACCATTAGGGACTAAAATCTTAGGGACTGATTTATCAGTCTCAAATAAGTTGTATCTGGGACTGATTTATCAGTTGCTGGCGGTATCTGAGACTAATTTTTACGTAACATATTTTACAACTAATAATCAGTCGCTAATATTTAAGCCCCTTATTTGAGATTAAATTTCAGTCGCAAATATGTGTGTGGCGTAAAGTTTATTTAGATGGAAACTTATTAGCTACTGAATATCAGCCCCAAATATAGTCTAAGTATAATGAATGATGACGCAAATGTGTTAGAGACTAATTAGTCTCTAATATAGAGGGAATGCATTAAGGACCGAATATCATTCCTTAATATTTTCAATACAGACCGAATTAGGGATTGATAATCAGTCTCGAACACCTTTTGCTATAGGAAATTCCCGGTGACTAATTTTCAACCTCCAATTATGTTACGCAAATTCTACTATTTGATGGGAGGTATCGAGGCTGAAAATTAGTGTCGTAGATCCTTTTTCCTAACCTATTTAGAACTGATATTTAGTCTCTGACGTGTTATATAGATGAAAGAACTAGAGATTAATATCCAGTCTCCAATAACCGATATATGTTCACCAATTATAAGGAAAGATATTATAAAGTCAAAATTAGTCATTGCAATTTCTTCAAACAAATCATATCGTGGATTGAGATTAGAGATTGATTTTCAGTCTCTTATACGTCATCATCAATTCAACCATTATAAAGTATAAGAGACAGAAATTATATAGCGCGCTCGCATCATTATAGTAAACAATGGATCAAACTCTTATTTTAAAAACGTTAATTCTTAAAAAATATATATATATATAGCAAGTCTCATTTTAAATTTAAGATCATAAAATTTGAATTTAATGATATGCTTTTTTTTTTTTTCTAAAAAGGACAAAAGTACATTATTCAGAATATAAAAATTTACGAAAACTATTTTTTTTTTAATTTGGAAAGCAAACAATCATGTAGTTATTAAATTATATTTTTCCCTTTATACATTTTTCAACATAACATGAAGTAAAAGTTATCACGAAACAAAATCACGAAATTCATTAATGAATAGGTTTTTATATATTTCCTTTATACAACTTAAAAAAAATTCTTTATTTATAATAACCTCCTGACTCCCTGACAAGTGATTTATGAAACATAGATAACATTCACTATTATATAAGGCCGGTCCTAGAATCCTTAAGATGTTTTGAGCCCGGGACATAAAAAAATGGGTCATTTGATATAAACTCAATTATCATATATAAAAATAAAGTCAATATTGGTAAATTCCAAGTAATTACGATTATTATTGGTTAAATATGTCTAATAATAGTTAATGATGGTTAGTTATGGTCATTAGCATTATTATTGGTTGATTATGATCACATAGTGGCAATAGAGGAAATTAGGCAAAACTAGTGTTACTTAAGGTCAATAAGGGACCATTAGGGTAAGTAAAGGTCAATATTGGTCAATTAGGGGCATTTAAGTCTAGTATTGGTCGACGATGCTCAATAACAGTCAATGATGGTTAATTATGGGAAATTAGTGTCAATATTTGGTAGTTATGATCAACTAATGCCATTTTGGGTTAATAAGGGCAATAATGGGCAATTAGGGCCGACTATAGTCAATTTGGGTCAATAATACGTAATAAGGATCAATAATGGCAAATTAGGGAAAATTAGTATCAATTATTGTCAATTATGGTCAATAGGGGTAATTAGTGTTGTTAATGGTTCATAGTCACCGATTAGGGGCAATTTGGATAAATTAGTATCAATTAGGTCAACGAGGGTTAATAATGGGCAATCAGGGTAAGTATTAGTCAATAAGAATCATTAAGGGTCAATAATGGTTAATTGGGACCAATGAGGTTTAATAATGGTAAGAAAGGTAAATATTAGTCAATTGGTCAATGAAGGTCAATCATGACCGATATTAGTCGGAGGTCATCAATTAAGACCGGTTATAACCAATTATGGTTAATTAGGGGCAATTAATGTCAACATTGGTCAATTATAATTAACTAATGTCAATTTGGGTTAATAAGGGCAATCATGACAACTATGGTTGATTTTGATTAATAAGGGTCAATGATAGTCAAAAAGGATCAATGACGGTCAATAAGGGATAATCAAGGTTAATTAGTGTCAATATGGTCAACTAGAACAATTGATAGTTAATATTAGTCAACTATGGTCAATGTTGGTTAATAATAGTCATTAAGGTTCAAATAGTGTCAGTTTAGTCAATTATGATCAATTAGAGACAATATTGGTTAATTAGTATCAATTACAGGCGATTAGTTTTGGTTACTTAAGGTTAATTAGAGGCAATAATTGTAATCGACCGTGACTCTTAAAGGCTAATATGAGCCATTAAGACTCTTAAAACCTAATTGATGTATTCTCATATACTTCATACAGGTCAACCATTGAGATTTCTGATGGATTGGTATCTATAGGCTTACTCGCTAACTATATAGAGGTAAACCTTTTTAGTTGTTGCTTTGCCTACCATTTTGAAGACTACATATAGTAGATTTATGTCCAGTTAAAAATTTATATTTAGAACTTATTGTAGAGAATGATGTCATAATCGAAGACTTTATAGTAGATTTATCTTCATTTCAAGAGAATGATGTCAAAATTGCATTAAGTGGATTCCACGCATCATTGATCTTGATAATCATGTTATAACGGGTCGGATTCTACCTAAAATGTTTGAATGAACTCTCCATCTTTGGGCATAAATGCAAACTTGCAGATCTTTAAAATAAAATACCCCATTTGGAATAGTTTTTGCAACCCAAATTCCATTATTCGCTTGTGCAACAAACTCGTCTTACTGCATTTTTCGTTCACACTTGAAGGCTACATTTGGGTTTGGGTATTTCTATAAACTTTCTTTTGCATAAGTGTTCGGGTTTAAATCAATTTTCTATAAACTAGTTTGTTTTGGTTTAGTTTAAATCAGTTAAGATTTGCACCCTTCACAAATGCAATTGGTTCAGTTAAGAAATACACCCAAACATTCACTTGTTTTTGCCCATTGCTTTCAAAAAATGCATAGATGTAGTCTGATGTAGAACAACTTAATACAAGTGCAATTGTTGTGAATTTGGTTTGCTTAATACAAAACTGCAAGAAAAATTACTGCAAAACTTTAATTGGTTTACTACAAAACTACAATTCTTTTTTAAAAGAAAAATTAAATTGGTGAGTTTAGAACAATTTGCTTAAAATATCATAAAACAATTCTTTTTTATTAAAGCTTTGGTTGGCCTTATAAGGTTAGTTTGAATCATATTTAATGACATTTGGCAAATTCATGTTTTTGAGTTTAGGTTTTGTTTCATATGAAGTAGATACACATTGAAACATTTTCATATTTAACAGGCCTTATAAAAAAAATAATGCAAATTAATAGTGCCTATGATTTAAAATCACTAGTTTTCATACCCTTCTTTTGTTCTTATTTTATACCTTCTTGTACTATCTGTTTACTCCTTTTTTTCTGATTGCAATAATTTGTTCAGTCCTTATGGTAAAATTAGACTTTTGGTTTTTCAGCAACTGCCTTGGTTACGTGCATGTCTAACGTCAAAATCACCTTCCTAGTAAAAACATAAACTTAAACTTCCTAACAAGTGCCTTGGTTAGGTGAAATACAGGAGGACTATTGTTGCTGCTTCTAATCTGCCGAGAAAAGAACTCGTAAGTGTTATAATTTTGTTTTTGATTATTTTGTGGCTGCAAACATGTCTAATCATTTTGGCTTATGCTTAAATTGGGTATTAAAGGGTACTTAAACCAAGATCGTTTCACAATCATTAATCCATTCAACGAATCCAAAAACCGAATAAAAATCTAAACTTTACAAGTATTCATCATAAGACCTAGGTAGTATTAATGTTTTAGCCTAGGATCATGTTCAAAACAACCAAACATAAATAAATAAACACAATCATGGCTTCAAACACAGAAATCAAACACCAAGTTTCAAAATTTAAAACCGAGGAAGCTAAACTACACAAACCCGGAATCGAGAGCTTCGATCTTGCACTTCAATCACCTTCTCCAGCCCCAAAATCGCCCTTGAACTCTCTCTGGATGGCAAAACAATCGAACTCCCTTAATTGTGGCATTGGAATCCTATTAAAAGTCGATTAGGGATTTTTCACAAATTAATGTGTCTCTCGCGTACTGCGAAAGAATATGGTCAGCCCCTCGCGTAGCGCGAGGGCCAAATTAGTCGGGGTCGGTATTTGCTTTTTTCGCGTACCGCGAGACTTGTTCTACTCACATTCGCGTACCGCGAAGGCATGAAACTCCCACTTTTTAATCTTATTTCTTTGGGACTTGTTCTCGTGCTCGGTTTCTTCGGGGTTGGCTTGTATTGACCTCTAATATGTTATAATTTATACATATTTTACATGCATAATAATCCCCATATTATGATACTAATTGAACAATAACCTTGCAATTGATACTTAAAACATTCATATTTTATAATTGCAGGTTATTCGGTGTTGAAAATATAAATCAAGCCAAATCCTATCAATAACACCCAGAAATCAAGCCTTTTGGAAGATCAATCCCGAGAATTGACCCCCAAGAAGTCAAAATTGGTCAACAGAAAGTCAACAAGCAGCTAAAAGACAAAACACCGTGCCTTGCCATGCACGGCCATGCATCCTTGTTCTTGCTCCCTTGTACCCTGTTTGATTCCTGAGGTGTTTGCACGCCTGTGCAATCCAATGCATGACCGTGCGTTGCTCATTTTGAGGCCTATAAATAGAGGGCTTGGGTTCTTCATTACATACACCTCTTTACACCCATTCAGACCTTAAGAAGAGAGCTTATTTCGTAGTTAGAGTAGAGAGTAGAGGGGCTCTTCCTCCTTGTTCCACAATAGGGGAGCCTACGAAACTCAGCGTTATGCAAGTCGTTAGCTTCTTTGTATTGCTAGGGTGAAGATAATGTTTGGTGCATGTTAATGTTTAACGTATTAATGAAGTGGTATGTTTATGTCTTTAACTAATTCGTCCTTAAAAACCATCTTTCGGTGGGCTTTTATTATTTTTTAAATCCGTCTTTATATTTGTGAGTGTCTTGATTTTAAAGAGTAAGATCGTAAAACCCTTTTTAATCAAACTTTCTTGAAACTCGTACGTCTTTATACGAGCAGAGATTGGTAAGCCAAAGCTTGGTCTATACTTCTAAGATCATATGTTTTTATACGAGCTTATTATGCGACCAATAATTGGTGAACTCATGTTGGAAACGGTACGTCTTTATACTTGGTCCCATTGTTACACTGCCTCCCGGTGAGCAAAATATAATCACCTATTTAACTCTAATATAAAGTATTTTGAGTTCGATGTCTTAAACCAACCCGGAGATGACCATTCGAAGGGTTGAAGGTAATGTTGTCCTTAACGGGAGGCACTACCATTTTAATTTAAAGATTATAATTTGTGAATCAAATGTAGTGAGGACGAGGCTCTAGCGGTGACCCGGGTCACAAGTTTGTAGTAGTCATACTACTGAATTAGTCAACTTAACATTATCACGTAACAAGCTGATTCGCATCCCGAAGCAATACATTCGGTAACCGATTATTTTCGCCTTATTTACTTTTCTGCTATTTACTATTCTGCTAGTTACATTTCTGTTACACACTTCACGCACGTTTTTAGTTTTATGTTATTTACTTTACCGTCATTTACTTTTCTGTCTCACTAGCACAAAACCCACTCACTAATTAATCCGGCTAAACGATAACAAAAGTTGAGTATTGGAACTCGACCGTGTCCATTGGTTCGATACTTGGTTCTTACCTAAACTATATTACGCTGCGATAGGTACACTTGCCTATTGTATGTGTTTTAAGTTAAAGTAATTATCATTTTATAAATTTAAAACCTGATCTTGTGTAACCGACTCCCGACCGTACGGTACGGTGGATCTGCTCCCCGTACGCTCAACCTTCTGTTAACGACCTTTCTATACGGTGCTTTGGTACGCACGACCGTACGGTACGCCAAAATGACCGTATGGTACTCTCAAATCCAGAATTAATCTTCATTTTCACATTTGGCTCCTCGAGCTACCCCAAATCGATATATTATGGGCCCCGTAACTAATTTTATAGCTCGAGATATGCTTATGTCAAGTTTTGCACTATAGAACTTCCTGATAAGCCGCCATCTTTTGCATAGTTTCACCTTTAGCTCGTCCTACTTTCTCCCAGATGTCTTCAAAATATGCGTTTACGTTCCAAACACCTGTGATAGACACAAATACAAATACCAACGTAAAACCGACTCGATATACAAAGAAACACCCATAAAACTGTACGAACTGGACTCTTAAACACGAGATATTTGACCTTACATCAATAACAAATCACTAAACCCTATTATATTTGTTTCCATGTGAGAATAATCCGAGCCTTTTCACTAGCATTATTATTATCATTATTTTCGCATGCTCTTTCGTTTGGTATATTGAGTGTTTATTTGATCAAATTCTATGCATAATTAGAACTTGTATGACTTATACATATCAAGACCATGAACTAGTGGAAGTATGAAAATGATTGAGGCACCTAGGACTTTATCACCCTTATTATCCATTAAACCCCCAAAATACCAAAAAGAATTAATTACACGGATGGCCCCTGTGGTTTACTCAGATTTCACTTTTGGCCCCTAGGAATGCTAAATTACAAGTTTGGACCAATAGTTTGCACACTTATTTCACTTTTGACCCCTGAGTTGGATGGAGGTTAACTTTTTCAGTTAAGTGCATGTGAAATGACTAAAACACCCCTCTGAACAAAAGTGTCAAACCCCTCACCCCTTTAACCATATAAACATAACTATGTCTTCCCCAACCTCCCCCCTTGCCACCGTATATGACCACCACCTGCTCCTCCTGTGACCACCACCACCGGTGAACTCCTATGACCAGCCTCCTCCTAGAACTTCAAATCCCCTCCCCTTTTCATGCACCAAAACCACCGGTGACCTGGACTCCCCCTGTCACGCATCTTCTTCTCACCACCATCGAAGCCCTGGAAACCCACGTCACCGCCGCCATCGCCAGACATTCACCACCACCACCACCCTTCACTGCCACCGGCACCACCCCACCCCATACCTCTGGCACCACCCCCTTCCAACCAAATCTCTATCTAACGTGTGCTTATTGCTTGGGGTTTTGCGAGAACACTGCCGCCGCCGCCGCCAGTCCTGCCCTTCCCTCATTTGGCATCGCCGGTCCACCACCACCACCACCACCATCGAAGCCTGTAAAAACCTCATTCTTATCTGAAGTGTTCGTCCATTTTATTGATTTTGGATTTAAAGTATCCGGCCAATTCTCATCTTTATCTGAAGTAATATTTCATCCGAGTAAGACAAATTGATGTCCGATATATTGAATTGGTTCGAATTTTGCTACTGAATTCATATGAAGTTTATTTAAAATTCAAAAAGTCAAAATTTAACTTTTAGATCAAATTTGATCAGGAGAGTTGATTTCCTAAATTTTGTTCAGTAGCTTTATTTCATATGTAAATTTGTGTTTGTTTCAGATGTTTCGGGTTGATTTTGTTCAGTAGCTTTATTCAAAATTTGTGTTTGTAAATTTTGTTCAGTAGCTTTTCATATGTAAATTTGTGTTTGTTCATATGTAAATTTTGTTCAGTAGCTTTATTCAAAAAGTAAATTTTGTTCAGAAAAGTAAATCTATGTTTGTTTCATATGTTTCGGGTTGATTCGGAAGAGCATTCGGCTTGTTACAGTTTGATTCTTTTTTACCAGGAGATCCGACTAGCGCTGGAGGTGGTAGTTGTGTTTAGGGTGGGGTGGGGTGAGACGACGGTGGAAGGCGGTGGAGGTGGAGGAGTTGTGTTTAGGGTGGGGTGGGGTTAGATTTACACCCACACAGATTTGTCCCTAATTGATTATGTAAAATCCCCCATCATCGACATAAACACACAGATTTAGGGCCTTTTTTAAGTGGTGGCAGGGGGAGGAGCAGGGGAAGTTGATGAGACCCTTAAACATTTAAGTGGTGGCAGGGGGAGGAGGACTTAAAGATTTGGTTGGAATGAGACCCTCCATCTTTGTATTGCTAGGGTGAAGATGATGCTTGGTGCATGTTAATGTTTAACGTATTAATGAAATGGTATGTTTATGTCTTTAACTAATTCATCCTTAAAAACCATCTTTCGGTGGGCTTTTATTATTTTCTAAATCCGTCTTTATATTTATGAGTGTCTTGATTTTAAAGAGTAAGACCGTAAAACCCTTTTTAATCAAACTTCCTTTGAAACTCGTACGTCTTTATACGAGCAGAGATTGATAAGTCAAGGCTTGGTCTATACTTCTAAGATCGTACGTCTTTATACGAGCTTATTATTCAACTAAGAATTGGTGAACTCATGTTGGGAACGGTACGTTTTTATACTTAGTCCCATTGTTACACCGCCTCTCCCGGTGAGCAAAATATAATCACCTATTTAACTCTAATATAAAGCATTTTGAGTTCGATGTCTTAAAGCAACCCGGAGATGACCATTCGAAGAGTTGAGGGTAAATGTTGTCCTTAATGGGAGGCACTGCCATTTTAATTTAAAGATTATAATTCGTGAATAAAATGTAGTGAGGACGAGGCTCTAGCGGTGACCCGGGTCACAAGTTTGTAGTAGTCATACCACTGAATTAGTCAACTTAACATTATCACGTACCAAGCTGATTCGAATCCCTAAGCAATACATTCCGTAACCTGATCATTTTCGCCTTATTTACTTTTCTGCTATTTACTATTCTGCTAGTTATATTTCTGTTACACACTTCACGCACGTTTTTACTTTTATGTTATTTACTTTACCGTCATTTACTTTTCTGTCTCAATAGCACACAAAACCCACTTACTAATTAATCCGGCTAAACGATAACAAAAGTTGAGTATTGGAACTTGACCGTGTCCATTGGTTCGATACTTGGTTCTTACTTAAACTATATTATGTTGCGATATGTACACTTGCTTATTGTGTGTGTTTTAAGTTAAAGTAATTATCATTTTATAAGTTTAAAACCTGATCTTGTGAAACCATCTTAAAAATATATTTATTATATTTTTATACTTATCACACGACAACATCAACCTCGAGCACCTGTAAACATGACAAAGATTCAATAGCACACCAAAACAACTCAGAATAAAGAGAAAACTAATAAAAACAATAGGAATAAAGATGTGTGCTTTGCACTACATCAATAATACTTAAACTAATTTAATTTAATTACTTAAGATAATGTAATCTATCTATACTATATAATAAATAAAGGTTTCTGAATGGCACGTGTCGCATCCATATTCATTCTCATCAATTTTTTTTCGTCTCTCTCTCTGTCTTATTAAATGCACCTTCATCTTTTAATAATAATATATTTTTAAAGATAATATTAATTATACTAATATAACACATGTACTTTAAATTATCTTTTATTATAAGAAACTTTGAAATCTAATTATGTAACTTTTATTTTCAATCAAATAATAAATGAAAATCAAATTATATTAAATAGTACTAAACGTATTTTCGAAACCCAATTATATATTAATTTTTGCATATTTTGAATTTTGTTTTCTATCCTTAGTATATGATACATTTTTACACTTGTAAAATATACACATAAAGATTTAAAAATTTTATGTATTGATATTTTTCACCACGTGTGTAGTACACGAGATATAAGCTAGTTTTAAATATAGTAAGTATAAAGATGAATTACCGTGCACCGTATGGCTCGTCAAAATTGTATTCTATAGAAAATCTAGGAGCGAACCCCGGTAATCTTTCCCAAGCCCGTATCATCAATAAAAACATCGGACCGACGATGTCGACCGTATCAATACTCGTTGACCTACATAGATTTCTATAAAAATATACCAAAACAGCGCTGCCCCAACTAAGTCCACCACACGAATTCAAATCTTCTATGTTATTTAAATATCTAATGTGAACCAAGTTGGTAGCATTATCCGGAAATAAAGTTCAACCAAGTTACTTAAACCACTCAGCTTCTCTTTTAATGTTATCTCTAAATCATTTTCACAGAATAACGTCTCATTAAACTTCTCGATTCGAACTCTCCCGTCTTCAGCCATTGCAAACGAGAATCAGAAGAAACCAAAAATTAAAAGTCAAGCAACCTCTAATAAAACCCTAAACCTCTGGACAACCCCCTCTTTACTCCTTGTTGAAAAAAAAGTTAACCTAGAAAAAAAGTCAACAACAAAAAAAGTCAACTACAGCTTCCTGGACAACCCCCTCTTTCCGAACAGCTCCTGCGCTTCCTCTTCTCTTGTGAAACCACCTAGGGTTCTTATAACCCTAAACGCAGTAGAAAAAACTAGCAGTAACAGCAACCGATCAGCCCTGCTCCTCCCTTGCTTGCAGTGATTCCTAGGGTTTGACCAAACCCTAATCGCTAAGGCCAAGCAACCGTCAAACCGACTGAGATCATCCCTTCAATAGATCCGAACAACAGAAAAAAAAACGGACATCAAATAACCCTTCTCGAACAACCCACCTTCCTGTGATCGAACCAGTAGCAAAGAACCGTGTGTAAACAACGAGCCAAGGCTCTGATACCAGTTGTTAGGTATCAAGAGTCGTCATCGCAGCGGAATCACACACACACGCACACAGTCGATAAACAGAAAGTAAACGACATGAGAGATTTATAGTGGTTCAGCCACGATTGGCCTAGGTCCATTTTGCAACTAGGGTTCTTTATTATTAGGTGCTCAAGAATACATTTATATCATAAGTTCTATTTAAAATACTAGGATTATGGTTAATGGTTTAATTAACAAGAAACTAATAACCGGCTCAAGCCCATTAGGGCCGGCTCCCTCCTTATTCCTGCGTAGGCTTTCACAACCCAACAATACATTCTACTAGATCGACTTTCTAAGGGATATATAGAGCATACTTTCTTGCTGGAATTCCCATTTCATTTAATCAACGTGATTAAATGGTTTCTTAATTTGCATAATTAGTTTATTTCAAAAAGTACAAGTATCGTTTCATTTAACAAACTTTTGTTAGTTCTGATGGTTAAAGGACCAAATGGCCATTACAACCAACAAAACGTTCAAGCCAAAACTGTGGTTATAACTTATAAACGATCTTTTCTTAAACTAGATTTACATTACAACCAACAAAACTTTCAAACCAAAACTGTAAATTGAACTATAGTTCAGGGACTAAAGTTGTGATTTTGCTCTTAACTTGTAAGATATCAGACGGACATCGCCGGATTTTCACTCCCAGCAAAAAAAAGAAACATCGATTAAAGTAATAATGCCTCGAAGCATATCGAGGTCTCCGTCGTCTTACCGGCGGAGATACTCGCCGTCGCCGGTAAGCCGGCGCCGACGGAGGGATCGGAGCTGTTCGCCCTACACTACTACTCACAGCAGGTCAGTTCAACTTCTTTTGACTTCAACTCCTTTTATATGTTGTATTTCCGTAATTCAACTAATTTTAATTCATAAAATAGTAATATATTCATAATCAATACGTTCAGAACGAAGTGTAAAGAGCAAATGCTAACTCGTATATGGACCAATTGAGTGATGGAGAATATGAGCCACAGAGTTGTCTACAGAAACCACACAAATTTAGGTCGAATTTGAGTGTTCATTAGTCGTTAGGGTTAAGTTCATTACCAGAGATTCATAGTTTCTTTCATCTTTAAAAATTGAAGTTGGAGGAATATGAGGGAACCCTAGGGAAGAAACAAATAAACTCAAATTCTAAAAATAAGGCTGTAAATTCGGATTGGGGGTAAAGATGAAGTTTTCTTCCTTTATAATTGAATGAACAAAGAAGCAATTAAGAATTTGAAGGTAGACTGTTACTTATTTACGCCTTAGTTCCTTTGTGTTTTAGGCAAACAAACACTGGTTTTAATATTCAGTATGATTTTGTAACACGTTGTTTGTTATGCCAACTAGGCGAAGAAGTAAATCTGGTACCCCTCGACGCCGCAGAAGTCGATCACCAGTTTCTAGACACAAGAAAAGTCGGTCTCCGACACCTAGGCGTCACAGAAGGCGAAGAAGCAGGACTTCTACACCAACTCCTGCTGAGTCTCCAAGCCCGAGTACGACGTCTGCTGAACGCAAAAATGCCCTTGCAAAATCAAGAAAGGAAATGGAAGAAAAGAAAAGGTACATCAACCTATTATTTTTCTTGCCTACTTGTTCATTACTGTTTATTTTGTACTTTATGATGAATTATCAAAAAGAAATAATGAAGCATATTTGACCTTGTTGTGGTGGACTGTGAATATATTAAATATTTAGACTGGCTGAGTTAAACATTATCGGGCATTGTTTCAATAATTTTGAACATATATGCAGCTTCTTTATCCATATATGGGGCACCACGCCAACCATAATGCAACTTTGTCTCATGCATGTTAATTTTGGGGTAAAATTGTATGCTTTCACTAGTTCTGTGTAGTGACATATTGTATTACGGGTCATTGAGGTGTCCTCTATTGCAAGGATAGGGGTGAAAGTGAACTTTCATTTTTAGTTACGAGGAAAGATAAAATTATTTCCAAAGGAATGAGATCTGTACCATCTGATCATAACATCATGCATTTAGGCTGCTATAATTTTTCTTTGAATCTTTCATTCCAAGTCAAATTTAACTTTTAAACAAAACGATGATGTATGCAGTTGTTAGAGTTATCAGAATAGCAGCAGTTGATAGAAGTTTCGGAAGAATATTTGTATATTCTCTATTGTATCACACTATCACCCTTACCCTGCTAATGGTATTGAGCAGTGGCGGACCCAGGAATTTTTTTCATCGGGGTCGGAGAATTTTTAGGATCGATTGTCAATAACTAAATATTAGTTTTTTTCGGGTCGAGTCGAATCGGGTCGGGTCGGGTCACACAATAAAACGATAAAAACAAACAAAATTATAGATGAACAATAATAATACGATGTTTCTCATTACAAATTCTTTCAACAGCTTCAAATCTTCGATCGTCGCTTGGTTCTTGAGAAGTAATGCCGCTATTTTTTTTTCTAATACTTAATTAGGTTTAAAAATATTAAATGGGTATTGAGTTTATTTATGGGTTTGTGTGTAATGTGTTATTTCGGCCTATTTTGTTTAAAAGCTAATGGGTTAAACTATTAAAGGTTTGGTTTAAGAGGTTAATAATTAATGGGTCAATTGTTATACGGTTAAAAGTTTGGTTTAATTGATTTTTATTTATAAAATTTATAATCTGAAAAAATATTTCTTTGGGGTCTGTGTCAAATTTTTATGGGGGTCGGCGTCAAAATTTTATGGGGGTCGCTCGGAAATATACTATATATATAACAAAAGAATTTTTTTTTTATCGGTGTCGGCCGACCTGCCGCCCACCTAGTAAGTCCGCCAATGGTATTGAGTTCATTTTAGATTTGATCAGAAAACTGCTTTAGTATCTGTTTGCTCTAAAGACCAAGGTTATATTATTTGAATAACACGTTATATAAATGGATGGTGAACTACAATTTTTAAAGTGGGTATGAGCATAGCTGGAAAACATAGTCCTGCATATTCAGGAGTGTAAAGTTCTCTGAACTCATGATAATTAGTAATTAGTATTTTTATCAACAAATGAGTTTATTTCACTTGTGGTTTTCTTACCCTTTGAGATGGTTTTCCAATCTTCTACATGTCAACTTCACTTGGTTTTAGTTGCATCAAATGCTTTTTTGAGATCTCCAGTATAGTGCATGCTTATATGAATGTGAAATAAGTTGAATTGTATGACTTTTTTTGTTTCATGATATGTGTAGCTTAAAAATAACGTAACTTAGCTTGTGAACTTTCTGAAGTAGCTTTGTTCAATGTATATGCAAAATCACCACTCATTGTAACACCCTTTTCTCCATACCGATATAACAGATGTTCAAAACACATTCCCCAGGTTTAAAATTTATGAGTTGTGGAAAACCTGATTTTTGTTAGAGCCCCACTTAACAACACATGGACGTTTTATGTTTTTATTTTGGTAACCACGAGAACCCCTATCGGTAAAATCACAGGACCCGTCTATACCCTGCTAACCAACGGGATTGGGAAAATGACCTTCAAGAGGTTATGGCGGGAAACCAGTGGAAGCGGGATTCGAACCTGAGACCTCTGCTAGAGAGGAATCAGGTGCTTACCACTGCACCAACCCTTGAAGGTTTTTCATGTTAACTTATAGTAGACATCTCAAGGTTTTCAAAAAAATATTACACACCCTAGTGATTTGTTATGATTTTACATACCTTTTCTGGATTTAAGAAAGCATAATGATCACTCCAAACCGTGTCCTCTTCAATATCAAATCTCAAATCATATTTAATTGTCTTTTTCTCTCTTTTTGTATTTTTTATGGAAAAAATGCGAACATAAATAGAGAGTTTAGAAAGCCTTGAAGGTTTAGGTTTCTATTTAGTTTCCGTTATATTATATCTCAAGACTTATCTTCTTTTTATTTATTATTTGTTATATTATATGGGTTATTAAGATTATTTATTTGAAATCAAATTTAAATCTGTACCAAACATGTGCTTACCCCCCACAAAAGTGGTGCTGGTTCAAATCCTTGCAAGCACAAGGTTAGGTGGTATTTAGGTGTAAAAATTGTTGTTAAAGACAAAAATCTGTACCAAACATCTAAAAACTGATTTTATATAAACAAGATTTTATTTGAAAAAACTTGACTATCTACATGTGTTCCAAGGCTTGAACAGGAGATGGAGCTCAAAATTTTAGAAGAAGAGACAGCAAGGAGAATAGAAGAAGCAATCCGGACAAAAGTTGAGGAGAAATTGGAGTCCGATGAAGTCAAACTAGAAATAGAAAGGCGAGTAGAAGAAGGCCAGAAGAAACTCTTTGCTGATGTGGAGGCTCAACTTGAACGAGAAAAACAAGCAGCCCTTACTGAAGCAAGACAGAAAGAGGTGACCAAGTTTTCATATAGTCGGGTTGGGTCAACAGGTCAAAACGGGCCTTTGTGTGATACGGGTCAAAACGGGCCGGGTTGGGCTCAGTTGACCCACAAACATGTTAATGTCCATTTTTACTAACTTTTATTATTAACAAAACAATAATCATCTCATTTTTGAATAATAGCAATTTAGGAGGGTTGTATACAATTAAAATAAACTAACAAAAAAGTTAAAAATAAGCAGGAGAAAGCTAGAAGAGAGAGAGAAGAGCTTGATAAAATGTTGGAAGAGAATAGAAGGCGTGTAGAAGAAGCTCAAAGAAGAGAAGCACTTGAGCTTCAAAGAAAAGAGGAGGAAAGACACAGGGAACTTGAACTCATTCAAAGACAAAAGGAAGAGGCTGCTAGAAGAAAGATACTTGAAGATGAAGAAGAGCTTATCAAGCTTTCGACGAAACTCAAATCGCGATAATAGACCAATACTAGTCATCAGTCCAAGCAAGTACACAGGATCAATCCAGCATTATTATTATTATTATTATTATTATTATTATTATTATTATTATTATTATTATTATTATTATATCCAGGTGATGATCCAATTTTAATCTTTTGATAAATCCTCTGTTTCTTGGTAGTTAATCATGGAATATACTCTGTTTTTGAAAAGGATTAACTTTCATTTTAGTTATTAGAGTGAAGAACATGACCCTTGGGTGAATGTAAGTTGAACAAACAGCAGCTTTTTTATTAGTCAAAGGCTTGCCTTTGTTTGACCTTTTTCATGTTGAGGTCACAAAATGGGTGCGTCGGGTGGTAGGAGTGTTAAATGGGTCATGTTCATTGGTTGGCGGGTCGGACCCGACAAGATCCTGAAAATTTGACACAAACGTGAAGATCGTGTCAAAAGCACACGAGCTCGAACACGACACGAGCATTTGTGGGTTGACACGAACACAACCCTTTTAACTTGATCTTTTGCATATTAATATCCTAAAATTATAAATCTTAACAAAAAAGTGTTTGATGTATATAAAATAATTATATTTAAACTGTAAAATTGATCCTAATTTCTCCTTTTTATCTTTTTAATTTGACATAAAATACTCAGTCAGTTTAAGTTATGACATAAAACATTTTTTTATTGGCAAATTGGTTTTTAATAATCTAAACTATGACTCATTGGCAAATAATAATCCGAATTAACAGTTTGGCTGGTGATAATCTTAACTTTCACTTTTGTTGTTAATGGCAGTTCCAGTAGCATAATCAGCATAGATTTATACTCGATTTACACTTATTTTCGCTCAAAATGACGATCTTAAAGGAAATGGAGAAACGTACAATCGAAATCGAGTGAGAATCGAGTGTTATTTAGGTGGAAATATATGATGATTATGCTACTAGGACTGTCATTGACAACAAAAGTGAAAGTTGAGATTATCACCAGCCAAACTGTTAGTTCGGATTATTATTTGCCAATGAGTAATAGTTTGGATTATTAAAAACCAATTTGCCTTTTTTATTTTATAAATATAAACGGGTTATACAGGTTAAATCATTTGAGTATGTGTTTAAAATTGATGTGTTAAGTTGGAATCTTGTACTGGATTATAGACCAGTTCTTTTGAAGCTGTGCCTGTAGTTACTTTAAAAAATGGTAGCATTCAATAACTGCTATCATGCATATGATAATATGCATGTGAGTGTCAAAATCATTTTCAAACTTACTTTTAACTTGGTGGTGGGGATGAATAAATAATACTCATAGACACGGCTAACCCTATTAATTTTTATAGATCCATCATTCTACTTGCTTTACGGTTCCAAAATTCAAAGATTTTGTCCCTTTCTAACAATTTTACATCTAATAATAATCATCTAAAGAGATTTCATTTTTGTTTTAAATAACACAATATTTTTATCTTATTTTAAGCTGTCAAAATGTGACATGTTCATTTTATATGTTTCACAATTATCATATATGTATTATAGGATTAGTACGGTATAGTATGTTATAGTGAATAAACTAATGTTTTTACTTAGTTGAACGATATTTTTATATTTTTATTCAGGAATATACAATTAATGTAGTTTTATCATAGGGCATGATTTTTAGCCCTATGGGAAATAGATATATATATCTACCCTTAAAAGCTTGGGATAGAGGTGATATAAAAATAGATATGAATGTACATGTATTTAATCGCTCATTCTTCATTTCTATATCAAGAACACGAGTCGAACTTAATGCCTGAGGCATAAAAGTTACACTGTTCTAAGTCGAACGCAAGTGAAACCCGTCATGTAGATAGCTCAAAATCATGGCCTGTTATTCATTACCATTACAAACACTTGTTACAAACTGTTGGTATCAATGAAGAAGTCATCAAGCGTTGCAAGTGCTTTTAACTGCCGACTAAGAGAAGCAATCGTCTTTTGGCACTCAGCAAATTTACTTCCGGCCATCGCTAACTCTGTGTCCTGCAAATGTCGGGTCGCGCCAAAAAGTCTTGTCTTATATTCGTAAAACAAACTCAAAACTTAAAATTAGAGTATTGTAATTTGTAAGCATGACAATGTCTAAAAGAGGTTTAGGGTATGCGTCTCATATGAATGCGTACCCAAAAACTTCTTTTATAGTCTAAAAGTTGAAAAAATTATAATATTAATACATATTTTAATTAAATTTTTAGGGTATGCTGTGACGTGCATACCTTGAAACTCACCTGCTTTATTTTGAGGAATCTGAATTCTTTAGCTCGAGTTCTTGAATTTGTATCCTGAACTTCGTGTTGCAGTCTCGATGCCTCGTCTTTGAGGTCTTGATACTTAACTTCAGTCTGCCTCGATATATCCCGTTCTTTATGGATGGTGTTTTCCAAATAATTAACTTTTGAAACCAAGATTTCTATCTCGGCTTCTAATGCCTTACACCGCGATTCAGCCTCTTCTTTTTTCACGGAGGCAGCTTCTCGTCCTGCTTCAAACATTTCTAGACGACTCGTGGTGTTATGCAACTTGAATTCAGCCTCTTCAAGTAGATATGTTGATGCATTGAGCTCGATTTCAAGCTCGGCCAACTTTGATTCAGCCTTTTCAAGTTGATATCGCGATAACTTAAGCTCGTTTTCATGCTCAGCCAACTTGAATTCAGCCTCTTCAAGTCGCATTCTTGATGCCTTCAACTCGTTTTCACGTTCAGTCAACTTGAATTCAGACTCTTTAAGCAACTTTCTTGATTCCTTAAGCTCGTTTTCTCGGTCATATAACTTAGATTCAGCCTCTTCAAGCTGGTTTCTTGATGCCTTAAGCTCGTTTTCATACTTGGATAACTTAGATTCAGCTTCTTCAAGCGGGGTTCTCGATGCTTTAAGCTCGTTTTCACGCTCAGTTAACTTAAATTCAGCCTCTTCAAGCCGATGTCTCGATACTTTAAGCTCTGTTTCATGCTCAGCCACCTTAGATTCAACCTCTTTAAGCCGGTTTCTTGACACTTTTAGTTCGTTTTCACAATCAGCCAACTTAGATTCAGCCTCTTCAAGCCGATGTCTTGATGCTTTAAGCTCGTTTTCACGCTCAGCCAACTTATATTCAGCCTCTTTAAGCTCGTTTTCACGCTCTTTCAACACAATCTCCAATGATTCAACTGTTTTTAACCGCTCCTCAACTTCAGCACTTCCGGGCAATGCCACGAGTCTTTCCATTTCAAGAAAGTCATTCATGAGATCAATCTCCACAAAAGAATCCATTCGGGTTCTCCCAAATCTACTCATCTCCTTGAAATCACCATTATCAGTAATCGATGGCATTTTAAGAGCTTTTAACTGATGATCATTAGCTTTCTTAAGAGCCGAGTTTAACCTACGACACTCGGCTTCAAGCTTAGCTACTTTCTTCGCACTATCAAGCCGTTGCTTGCTGGCTTGTTCAGCAGCTTGGTTGCTTAAATCCCTTTCGATAATCCGAATTTCAAGCTCTTCAGCCATTGATGAAATCTGGTGTTTTAAATCCGAGTTTTCTTTCTCAATCATTTCAAGCTTGTGGTGAAGATTGGTATCAGTGGAGGTCAAAGAACTATCGCTTTCGGATATTTTCTTTTCAAGTGCTTCGTTGGCAATTTGTTCTTTTTCTTCTCGCGTCTGTCGGAGTTGTCTCAGACACTCTTTCAGGGCTTCATCAAGATGAACAACTCGATCCTCGAGGGTCGAGTTCCTGGCAGTTAGAACCTCGACTTGCTGCCTTAAAGCCACGACTTCCCGTTCGGCTTTCTCCCATCCTATAACAAACAAAATCACTGTTTGAATGAAAACCGAATAAAACCAATGGGGTGTTTGCATTTGCATTGAAGTAATGTTGGTGTTAACCGAGTTTATTATCTATTATAGTTATTATTATTTGATTTATCACTAGTTGTCTAGCTTTATCATTATATCATGTTTATTGCAATCTTTTATCTGTTTTCAGTTATTCAATACACAGAAAATATCATTCATAAATATTGTTTCGATTCTCCCTGAATTCTTTCACTTTGCATACGGGATTGTTGTTTGAAGTTGTGATGATCAGATATTTTGAGTCTTTGAGAAAACAGAATATGTAAGAAATGTTGTATACCTGAGACAGCCTCCTCTGCTACTTTGGCATGCTGATTTACTAACTGTTCTTTGGCATTTATGGTCAGAAGTGCTTCCGATAGTTTCTCCGAAAGGGCCTTCACGACATGGTTATGTTCACTCTTGCGTGGATCGACTGTTGACGCAATCTCGAGTGATTGAGAATTTTGATTCAAGGACACCTTCCCAAAAGAAGAAAACATCATTTGACTCCATAATCATAGGATGGTTTTAAGCATGGAAAGTAAAAAAAAGAAACATATTGATAGAGAACTCGGGTGGCTCAATCTATTTCGGGCTTCAAACAACTCATAAAACATGTATGGGATAACATCAATAAAACATAAACAGTGTTGGTCAGTGGTGAAACTAGAACTTTTCAACTCAATTGTCATAATTTAACTTTTTTTACCTTGGCTTCAACTACTCTAGCAACAACAGTTTAGGGGTCAAACTACAAGAAAGTAACGACATGTGATACTGAATTAGTAGAAAATTTTGTTGATCGGACGGTCACACACCCCCGACCTTCTCTAGGTTCGCCAACGGTGGTGGTATACGGGATAATTTGTGTCCCATTATGTGTAGTTTCACCAATTAGGTGTTTGCAATCTTTTTCAAAACCTCTCAAGTGAAATTATGTAGATTTCAAAGTCAACATTTACTCTGTTTGACTCTTAAAAGTCAAAATTTGACTCCAATGTCAAGCAAACCAAAGAAATCAACTAAGTGGTGAAGATGGATGTTGTACCATTAACTATTATTATGGTTGTACATTTTACTCACATGTTTACAACCGAAAAAAATATATATGTTTTTTAAGGAAACCAGAAGACAATATTGTACTGCCTATAATTAAAGATTCCACCATTTATTGAGTTCAAGTGTTGACCAAACCTGATCATCGGAGAATCGTTCAGAATGAGAAGAAACTAATCCCCCGGAGCTTTCAGTTTCTCCGGTACTCTTCTCCGACGACTTCCTCCGCCAAATCCAGCTCCGGCGGTCCATCTTTTCCGGCAAAAGCTTCCAATACTACTCCCACACACTCACCCACACACTTCATCTACAATTTCACCAAATTTAATCATTCAAAACAATTTTTTTCTCAATTGATCAAAACCCAATATGCAATATTGAATTACAAACAAAACCCACAATTCAAAATCTCAAATTTAAATTTCTAACTCACAAATATGAAATCTTTTCTCAGATACACACACTAAACAGAAAACAGAGAGTTTGGGCCTTGTTTGTAAAAGATTGAAACCCACAAACATATTTGAATAAAAACAAAAACCCAGAATTGAAAAGCTGCCAAAACTGAATTTGAAGTAAGAAAAATGTTTTCTTTCTTCATATAACTACACAAAAAAGAAGGGTTTTTGACAAAATCTGTTAACCATTAAGCTTTGCTTCCAAGTTACTGTGTGTGTGTGTGTTTCTAGAAGTGTGTATAGAAAGGTGAAAATCAATCAATCACTAAAACCACAAAAAAAGGAATGAATTGAGTGATGATCTTATGTAGAAAAAAAGAATGTCATTTTCCGGGTGATATTGTGGGTGGGAGTTTACTTAAAAACTACAACTTTGAAAAATAAGGTTCTTGTGGGATGTGATTGCACACCTTGTAAGATGTAGTTGGATATGATTCTAGTGTTTGTGCTAAAAAGTTGACACCGAAGAAGAAAGATAACATCCCATGGTCTTTTTGCTTTTTCATTCTTGTTTTCTTTTGGTTTTAGTCTTATTCTCTTTCAATCATGACTTGCATGATTTTCTCTCAGTTGGTGATATAGGCATGCTAGTGTGAGTATATTTTATTATGATTGTTGTTAAATGTATCTAAAAAAAGGGATGGATGTGACATAGAAGAGAGGAGCATGCGGATGAGCGTAAAATAGAGAAATATAGAGGTGTTAGAGAGAAATATACGACGAGTGTAAGTGAAAAAAGGAGAAACGTAAAGATGTAAGAGAAAGAGAGAGAATACGGTGCAAATTTGGATTACCGAGCGTTATTTTGTGATGAATTTAAGTTAATGGTTTATTATGTTTAAGATTATAGGTTTTTAATCCTAAAAATATGTACTTGGCTTAGGAGGTTTAAATTGAGATGAATTTAAGATTATGATTTATTATATTTGACATTATAGGTTTTTAATTTAAAAAATAGGCACTTGAAATTTATAGGACAATGTTGGTACCTTATCAATTTCAAGAAACAAGGGGTAGAATTGTAAATCTATGTCTTCTGAAAGCTAGTTGGGTACCAATAATAACAAAAGGAACAAGAAATAGATTGCATATGAAGAAAACAGTATCTTCTAAGCTACATGTGAATCTAATTCAACAAAATATTGAAATAGTATGATAAAACTCATGTATTATATAGATTGAATAAAGACAACTTGTTGTAAACAAGTAAATCCTATGAAGATTTGTATGTTGGATGTTATTGGTGAAATAATTATTTTTTAAAAATATTTTATAAAAAAAATGAAAAAATGGTTCAAATTATAAAAATAGTTTATGAACAGACATTTTTTTAAGTAAAAAACTTTTATAAAAATCATTATTATTTAATACGAGAGAGAGGCATGAAATAAAAAAATTTAAAGAAACTTGTGTAATTAATAGGAGAAAGAGGCGAAAAAAAATGCTGAAAGTGAATATGAGAGTGACAAGTGTCACTACAAAACTTTTATTTATTATATAGTATAGATTAGATTTAATCCTACATATGTAAGGCAGTTAAATAAAACATATTTTTATAATGATATTAATATAAACATATTTAACTTTAGATTTGATTATCTAAAAAGGTCTTTTAATGTTATTATATAAAGAAAAAAGATACTTTATAGAGATGAAAATGATTTAGATATGAAATTATTGATGTTTGATTGAAGGTAAAAAGTCATCTTCTTTGGGGGCCAAATGATGACAAAGACTTGAAATCATACAAAACTTTTGAGTGTTAAAATGGTCCAATTGTTGTTGTAGGTCCTTGCTATGTCATGCTTCAATTTGGGCCAATCCCAATTGGATGACAACAGGAAAAAAACCACCCCTTTCCGGTGTCTTCAACTACAAAATCGAATCGAGTTACCACTAATTAGTTTTTTTTTATTTATCAAAATCTGGAGGAAATTAATTATTTGTTCCTAAATAATGAGTTTATAGGAATAGTTTGTATTCAAATTAGAATTGGTAGTTATTTTTCTTTAAATAGGATTCATTGTCTAGCTTTCTTTTTCTTTGCGAGGAGAGAGATGACCAACAAGAGTCGTATTGGAATGTCTCCATTTGTGTATCGACTATTATGAATTTTTAAGTATTCAGTAATGTCGAGAATATGTTATTATTGTAATCTAAGTTGTCGTGTAAGAGAGAGGTGTGAGATTTTTCACTTTTCGTAGTCTCAAAGAAACGTCCACTCATAATGTTGGAGTTTATAATGAGTTTTGTTTGTAAGTTAATTAGGGTTGAGTCAAATCTTTCAAATCTTGATGCAATATTTCTCTTTTTTGTTTACATTATTGTTGGTTATTGTTGTATTCATTTATTGTTGAGGTGACCAATCTATAGACACTCTTACCATCATACAAAAGTGTTAAATCATAATTTTTTTTCTTTTCTTTAAAAAGCATATTCATTCTCTAAGGCTAACCGGTGACACCCCTCCTTATTTCTCATCACTCTATGCCACGTCAGCATCACATCACATTCTTTCTCACTTCACTCCATCAAAAAAATACTTCACTCCACTCTTAATTTTTTATTTCAAAAATATATATGCATGTGAGAGAAACATGAAAAAAGTTGATGGGGAGATAAGTGTGGAGATTACCCCTCATCCCTCAACTCTAGCGATGACTCTAGGGGGGAGGGGGTGGTGTTCCTCGACGACTCCTCTGGTCACCTCGTCCCTTCCGCGATGAGAAGTGGCTCATACTGAAACTATAATGCAAAAATTAGCTACATTTTAGAACTTATCATACTACTTGTATTCATAATTACATTTTGTATTTTCCTTTATGATATAAAATAACTTATAAAGCTATATATAATAGTTTTAAGAAATAAGCAATAACAAAAGAAAAACGAGAGAAATAGAAGATTGCCTTGGAAACAAATGTCATGCTGACAATTGAATTAGATAGAAACTGATGGAGAAGTGTTGGATCTTTTTGGACACTTGTTTTTCTTCTTAAATCGAACTGTGTTAAATGACGTCACTCACAACTTTTTTGCTTCTACTTGGAAACAGTTATACGAAAAAACAATAGAAGTCACTTAAAAATCAATCAAGTCACAGCATTTAAATTCAATTTAAAGATGTATCATCGTAAGTGAAGCACACTAGTGTAAGTGGCGAAGCTTGAAAAAATAAGTAGTGGGGGGTCGAAAGTCACGAGACCCATTTAACATGTTAAGGTTTATCCAAGTTTCACCCAAATCCCTAATTTCACAAGTCACCAATTTGATTGAGGAATTCATTAAGTTTTGTGTCTATAAGTATCGTAAACACTTATCAACCCTTAATTTATCATTTTTCATTCAAAAATTAATTCAAACAAAAAGAAGATTACATTCAAAAATTTATTATTTAAACATTCCAAAATCTAAACCCTCAATTTTCACCTCAAAAACCCTAATTTTTAAATCATCAAATTAGATATAATCATATAATCTACCATCCTTGAGCTTTAAATAAGCTAGATTATTACTTCTCTCTCTCACCCACACACCATGAATGTGTGTGTGTTGCACCACTCCCCCTTATGAATTAGATTTATATATTTTTTTTCTAAAACACCACCTTGCTCTTCCTTAATTGTCCCCTTCTTCCAAAATCTAGTATGCCTAATTACAAGTAAGATCCTCCACTTTTATTTTGATTTATTTACACCCCCATAATATTATTTAACATATTTTTTAATGAACCCGAAAGTTGGTTCGTTACAAATTGGAAGTTATATAAACATAATTTGATAAAGCTTATTAGAAGGATAATCACGAGCCAAAGGAACCTGACCTAGTTGACCTAACGACTTATAACCGAATAGGAACACGCACTAGGATGTCGTCTCAATGAAAATCAATCTGCACAATATGAGATTCGTAAAACAACCAACAGTGAATGATTAAGAAAAACCAAATATGGATGATTGTCAATAAACTCAACAATGATAAATTTGTACATTGAAACAAACTAATCACAAGAATCTAATCAATTATTATAGACAACAATCAACTAAGAATTCCCATCCAAAAACATACCAAACAAGGTTTATAAAACAAACCCTCACCTTGGTCGATTATGAGTGGTTTAGCCGCTCATGCTTGCAAATAACTCTTCAAAACTCGATTCCGACCTCAATTTCTTCAATGGAATGTTTATTAGGATGATTCCATTCGCTAGGGTTCGACCCTAATTTGTCCAATATGCCCAGGCGCGTTTGCTTACGAAACCCTAGGTTATGGTATCAAATAGTTGTCACGAAATCGATTTAAAACATGAAAACACTTGCAACCGGCGTAGCCTATGACGAGACTCCTGCGTAGGTACGCCGCCCGTGATAAAAAACGCCAAAGGTTCTCGGGTTACGCGGTTGAAAACACTGAAAACGTGTGCTGGTGGGGTACCAGCGTAGGCTACGCCGGGGTCGGAGTAGCTAGGGGTGTTAAAAAATATCCGAATCCGAAACCGAACCCGAATTATCCGAAATTCCGAATCCGAACTATCCGAAACTTCGGATATCCGAAATTTCGGATATCCGAATTTTTGGATTCGGATATTAAAATCAGAAATTTTCGGATATTTCGGATATCCGAAATATATATTTTTAATTATTTATTACTTTAAATTAAACCCTAAAGTCCTAAAGTAAAATCACATTCACGGCTGAAGCATCCCCATTTTCCAATTCCTTATTCAGCGCAGCCCACCCCCATCCCCTGGTCTATCGTCTTCCCCTCTTTCCGCGTCGCTCCCCTTCATCTGAATCATTATATCTTCCCGGCGTCGCTCCCCGTGATTTTCTAAGGGTGCGTACTCGTCGTTATCATTTGGATCTAGCAGTCCTGATTACCCGACTTTACTTCAGAATCTCAGTTTACTGCGTGTGATTCGTACAAATCGAGCTTAAATCTCAGTTTACTACCTTTGAAAATTGATTTCATTGTTGATTTGTTGCATACGCAGGATTTCTTTGGTAGAACTAATTACTTGACTCTAGTTTGAGTAATGCAGAAGAATGATTTTGTTGAATCTGTTTGCACCACACCAATTTTTTTCCAGCTTTCGGATATCCGAATTAATATCCGAATATTAAAACCCACTATCCGAAATTTTCGGATATTCCGAAATTTCGGATATCCGGTTTTGAACACCCCTAGCTACACCAGCTTCCAATTTTTCTCCTTTTGCATCTGCATCATGCCCGGTTCTTCACCGTTACCCTATAAACACAAAACACACTAAAGTAAAGGTATTCTGAGAACACTAAAGGTATTCATAGTTAAGTTCAAAAACATATTAATAATTAAGGAATTCATAATTAAGTTCAAAAACACATTAATCATGATTAGCAAACGAGAATCAACCACCCATCAGTGTCCGCAAAGAAAGAAATGACACCGATGGACGATGCAACCAAGAGTGAGAAGAGATAAATAAAACATAATTGTTCAATTTTACTTTTTTCATCAAAGCGATATGTACACGTTTTGTACGGTTCTTTCGGTTCTCGACATATGTTTGGTTTTCAAAAGAACATACCCCTAGTTTAGTTTAAGAGGATTGATGTAATTACAAAGTTTATTTATAGTAAGTACATTTCTAATGGAAAATCAGATTTAAAGTTTAAATTCCCATATCTTTTTCAAGTTTAAATTCCCATTCTTTTTCTGTATAATTATGTGAAATTGAATCGTATCACGATCACAAATAGCGCTATTAATTAAAGAAAAAAAATTGGAAATTATTTTGGGCCGTCATCCGCCGCAGGGTTCAAAACAATTGACCTATTTATATTTTACATTTCTTGATCCCAACAAATTGATAAACTGTTTGGTTGATCGAAGGTTTCTCATGGGTACGTTTCTACTCCCCATATATTTGATTCTCATGACAAATCTTGATATCCTTATTTTTGCTTTCATCAGCGGCAGTGATTATTTATTAGATTTTATGTTGAATTCGTACACTCAGGAATCCTAATCAAGACAACTCTGCTGAACGTTTTTGCATGTATATGATTATCACTAAGTTAACAAATTATATGAAATTGAAATTATATTATATATATATATATCTCTAGCCGTTGCATTTGAATGTATCAATTGGAGTTGAAGAAACAAGATCCCTTGATCTCTTTATTTCTCATATATTTATTTTCTTGTGTTAATATAATTCTAGATCTTAATTAGGTGCTTCTTCATACTTGATTTTTTTTTTACCTAATAGTGTCTATAAAGTATAAACACAAGTTTGTTAGTAAAAACAAACCAATATACTCAGCAAAATCTCAGTCGAACATTAGAGGCAAAACCTTTCTGAGAGACCGGCTCATGACACATGTTAAGTGAAAAGCATAAATCATGATGCGGGATCTTTGTGACCCTATCCATAACCGAACCAAAAGATAAGTACCAAATGTGAACCTTGGTTAGAACAACTGTTGTAAAAATCGCTAGGCAGGTGGTGGGTACCGACTACGGATTAATTGGATAGAGATTTTTATATGTAATTTTCATATTTATATATGTAGGAGAGGTTCAATTAAAAAGTGATATATCGCTAAGAAACCTAAGAAAATGATAAAAACCTTAAGAAATGAGCTAGGGTTTTTTGGGGGTGCAGGTGGAGGGGGGTTTAGGGTTCAATGAGGTGGAGGGGGGTTTAGGGTTCAATGAGACGGTTCCAACGCCGCTGAAATGAGCTCAATCAGAGTTCGTTTGACCCACTTTTTAGGGTTTAGATTTTAGCGTTGAATTTTATGGTTTTAGCCTTAGGGTTTAGGTTTTTTTTTTTGTGGGGGTGGGGGGTTTAGGTTTTTTTTGGGGGGGGGGGGTGTGGGGGTGGGTTTAGGTTTTTAGGGAGGGGGTGGGGTGGGGGTTTTAGGTTTTTGGGTGGTGGAGGTTTTAGGTTTTTCAGGGTGGGGTTGGAGGGGGGTTTAGGTTTTTAGGGGGTGCAGGTGGAGGGGGGTTTAGGTTTTTTGGGGCGGATTAGGGTTCAATGAGACGGTTCCAACGCCGCTGAAATGAGTTCAATCAGAGTTCGTTTGACCCACTTTTTAGGATTTCTTAGTGAAAAATCACTTATTAGTGGAACCTTCCCCTATGTATGTATACACACAATTCTTAAAATAGTTGGAATTTACAAGAAATTGCCAGAATCTTGCCGGAACCCTACCGGAATCTCGCTGGAAAAAAGGGAAGTGGCCGATTATTGGCCGCCTAGGCCCAAATTTGACCAGATTTCCCTATTAGTGATTATTAGTCCGATTAGGACAAAATTCCTATGTAAAACGGCGATTACCGATTAATCGGGATTTTTGCAACACTCGTTAGAACTATTTCTTGATTAGGAAAACTTATCTTGTTATCATCTATACAAGTGGAAGATAGGCAAGGGGTGAAAGGGTCTCAAACCTCAAACCCACTTTCATTGTTTCATCATATATGGCTTGTTCTGCAAATAGAACATTATATACTTCTTATCTCTTATATTACCATATGTAAAACCTCCATCAATAACAAAAGGACACAAATACAAGTATTTGTTTTGTCAAGTTTTTCCATGTATCTTAGTGCACTTCATTTTCTTTCAAATAACTTGTTTTTTATTACCTTGAATCTGATGACAGAGGATATTCATAAGAGAATGTTTGTAACTTGTGCTCATGAGGACAGAATCAGTAACTTGCCAGAGCAATTGATTGTCTCGATCTTAGAAAAGCTCCCTGTTCAAGATGCTGTGAGGACAAGCATCCTATCAAAAAACTGGAGGTATAGATGGACCACTATGTGTGCACTGATTTTTTATAAGCAGTTCTCTATAAAGTTTGCCAAAATGGCGCTTTTGGACGTAATGGGTTTATAAGGATCATAAACCATGTCTTGTTCTTTCACAACGGTCCAATCTCAAAATTTGTTCTCCACATACCAAACATGTTACTTGATAGTTTTCAAGAAATCGATCAATGGATATTATTCTTATCAAGAAACTGTGTCCGGGAATTCTTCTTGGCTAACTCATGTCGCCGTTATGAACTTCCATCTTATCTGTTTTCTTGTCTGGAACTGAGGGCGTTACACCTTGTTAACTGTATTTTGAAGCCACCACTTGAGTTTCAAAGATTTCCTAATCTTGAATCTCTCTCTCTTGGATACGTTGATTTTGGGGCTAACTCAGGAAGAACAGTGATCGACTTACCACGACTTAAAATTTTGTTGATGGCTAAATGTACCAATGCTTGCAATTTCAACATCAAGGCTTCAAAGCTGCAAACTTTGAATGTCATAGCTTGCCCTGATGCCGCATTGTTTCAGTTGTTTCACAGTCAATACCTTACTACATTTTTTATATGTAGTAGCATGAAACCAATACAAGGATCTGCACAAGTTGAAAAAGTGAGTTTGACCAGGATGTTAAGTAACTTGCCCAATATTGCATATTTTCTTAAGGTATGATATAAACTTCATCAAAATGAGTTTTAAAAAGGAATTCTAGTCCAATGTAGTTTTCACATTTTCTTTAGTACGCTAAAGTCTGACTTTCACTCCCACAGTTTAATATTGCAGAAGATATTCCAAAGTGGCTTCCACACAAACTTAATAGTCTGAAGCATTTGCACTTGCTAAATACAAAAATTGGTGATCTGGGACAACTTCAACCTGCTCTATGTATGCTTCGAATTCACCAAATTTGGAACAACTTATTGTGAGGAATGAACAAATGGTAAAGAGTGCTAAACCTTTTTTTTCTTTTTTGTTTGAAAATTTTCTCACATTTCACATCTTTGTAAGATCATCAGGACATTTATTTTGATGAGGAAGCAGCATTAAGTTATTTGGAATCCTCAGACTGTTTGGATTAGACGTTGAACCGGTTGCAAACTGTAATAATTATATTTGTAGAAGGATCAAAACCGGAGCTGCTCTTTATAAAGCTTTTACTGGATCATTCTCCCACTCTTAGAAAGATGAGAATCCAGCTTAGAACTGTTGATGCTCATAAAAGACTCAACTTTGTTAAGAATGTTATGGGGTTCCCACGAGTTTCGGTGAATGTAGAAATCCTAATGGTGGAACCAGAACTACCTACTCGGATGGTCATGTTCTCTTCTCTACCGACTTTAACTAAGTTGTTTGACCCATACTATTTTTAAAGAAACGTAACTTCTATATGTGAAAATTGACACTCTTGGTGGACGGGATCAATGAAGCCTCTTGACCCTACCATGGTTCGGCACTGCGCCACAATATATTTGGTAACTAGCAGAAGGAATAAAGTTCGTGTTCTCCAATAAAGATATTTAAGGTTTGGTCCCTCGATAACAAATTTTAACTTGTGCTACTAATTAATATATGATGTTGAGATTGTTATATGAGTTTGATGAGTTATGTTGAATAGATATGTGTTTGATGGTCATCGTCCTCATCCTCGTCATCGTCATCGTCATCGTCCTCCTCCTCCTCCTCCGTAGTATTACTTTTAGAACCCGTATATTACACGGAAACTAAATAAACGATACAATATGAAATGAAAAAATATGTTGAATAGAATTAATAAATCAGTAAATATTTATTTGTATACAACATTGGATGTTTTATTTCTAACTTTTTCATCCCTATCTAAGATTAAAAGTTTTAACTCGTATCTACTTTTAATCTAGAAAATGCCACATACAGTAACCTATGTGTGAAACCGGTTGACTCAAGAACAAAACAACCCTTGATAGTAACTCTATGTGACTCTTATTTATTGTCATGGTAAAACAAACAGAGAGTGGAGATATGTCTTATTTTCCTTTCATTTCTCTCTTTAAAGAAAACTCTTGAACAATCATTCTCACATTTTCTTTCTTTTCCCTTAAAAAAAATAAAAAACTTTGAAACAAGGTTTTCCTATGTAACTGACTAATAACTGAGATTAATATTTTTTTGCAAGACACCACTCGGTAGCATAAAATCACGGTTCCAGCGTCTCTTCCACTCATATTGACGGCACTTCATCGCCGGAGGAGAAGATTTATCTCTCCCCTCCACATTACCTAACCGATTTCTCTCTACTTAGGGCTTAGGAGCATGGAATCGCTACGAAATTTGTCTCCAAACCCTAAATTCCCAATTCTCCAACTTTCCCAAACAACTACTTGACAAATTCCATGGGTAAGTTCTACTTCACAAAATTTCATATATCTAATACTTTTACTACCATAAATCCTGTGAAATCTTTATGTGGAGTTATCTCATAAACTCTTTCTGGATTGAGTCAGGCTAATTTTTTTTCTCAAAAGTATTGATTTCGGTTTATTTCATACTTAGGGATGACAAAATTGTTGGAAATCATGCCCAAGAAACACGGACACAGATTTTGATCTTAACCAAGATCGACTCTTTCTATTTATTATAAATCTTGACACCTATACAATGATCCCTAACCCATCTATTTATACTAAATAAACCTTGTTAACCAAGTAATCTAATCCTACTCAATACCAAACAATAAACAAATAATAAAATAAATAAGTATTAGACTCTTACTAGGACTAAAAACTAACAACTTCCTCTTTGCATCCCGTAGACTATTAGACTATGACAAGATTAACCCAATAATCACCCTTAATCTTGTCATGCACTTCTCTTGGACCCGTTCACCGTCTTGATCCTACCTGGACCACCGACCCTTCTCTTGGCCTCGTCCAGATCATCCCGACATGAACTTCCACAACCATAATGTTCACCCTCATGCTTTTTTCTCCTTTGCATATACCATTGGTATCTCCTCTTCTTTCCAACTTCAAATCCACTTGACCAGTATCGATCTCCCTCTTCCCGGGTCACCAGAACAACCCCGTTCTTGACCACCGATCAAAGAAAAAAAAACAAGTCCGCTACCCTGCTACTTTTATCGTTTTTCTTCTTTACCTGCTAGGCAAAGATTCAAAGTCTCCTACTTTGATGAATCTTTTTTCCCGTCCGCCTACCCGCAAATCCGATCGGATATCTTATGCCAAAAAACAACCTACCCCGGTTACTCCGTTTTTATCATTGGCGGGAAGGACCGGGTCGATTGACCAAGTATTGAATTCTTATTAAAACTCGATTAGAACACCATCCATTAAAATTCCATGCATATCCCTTTGACCGAAAATTTATTAGAGAATTTTTTAATCTCCTTTGAAACAAATATGCCGTAATAAATGGAACCTTTCAATCTTCAATAATTTTCTTGTCTCGTTTGTTTGCCTCGAACTCCTCCCCACAGCAGCAAAAGACTCCCGTTTTGTTCGAAACTTGCTCAAGACAAACACAAATTTTGAAACTCACTTAGAACCAAAACCAAGTAAAACCAACATACTCGACTGTGCCTTCACGCCTTATTTTTCGATCACGCTTGTTCAAAGAGGCTTCTTCAACGACCAAGAAAACAAAGCCGCCTGTTCTACTGTTTTCTTTCACCTGCTAAACGAACCAAATCCAAAGCCAGCCGCTTTGACGGATCCTTTCTGTCTGTTTTTCACACACATACGCCGGTCTCCTCTTATCACGAAACAAGCCGATCAAAGACTTTTTCTTGCTCTTTGATCACCTCTAACAGCCCCGGAACACCGGTGTTTATCACCGGTCACCCCCGTCGTCCCAAGCGGTACTTCCACCACGACAACGGTTGAACCGAAAACCTTACCATCTCTGTCTTATGCTCTAAAACAATCCCGAAACAGCACCTGTTGTCCCGCACCTTCTTGTACGATCAGCCCTTCAGTTTGTCGGTTCCTGTTGCTGTGTTTGCCCCGCAGCCAAGGGCTACACCCCCTCGAAACCGACTCTCAAATCGGCCTTCTCTTTCACTAAGCTCTTATACCAATTGTTGGAAATCATGCCCAAGAAACACGGACACAGAATTTGATCTTAACCAAGATCGACTCTTTCTGTTTATTATAAATCTTGACACCTTTACAATGATCCCTAACCCATTTATTTATACTAAATAAACCTTGTTAACCAAGTAATCTAATCCTACTCAAATACTTAAAGATAATACCAAATAATAAACAAATAATAAAATAAATAAGTATTAGACTCCTACTATGACTAAAAACTAACAACTTCCTCTTTGCACTCCGTAGACTATTAGACTATGACAAGATTAACCCAATAAAAATAACCCGAGCTCGATGGGTATACCCGAAATATTTGGGGCGGGTATACCCGAAACCCGATGGGTACGGGGCCGGGTATGGGATTAATTTTTAAAATTTTCGCGGGTATGGGACGGGTATGAGATTAGGTGATACCCGACCCGATTACCCGAAATCACATACCCGTTTACCCGAACCATATACCCGAATCATATGCCCGAAAATATGTACTTTTTAATTTTATTTTCTGTTAAAACATACCTATTAATGCTTCATTTTAATAGGTTTATTATGTGAAAATTTAATTTTTCTTTTGAAATATGTATTTATAAATATAAAAAATAGTCACAGAAAAATACACAACACATTCTTGATGGTTATTGGCCGATACCCGATACTAATGGGTATGCCTGTTACCCGCGGGTATACCCGATACCCGACGGATAATTACTCGACACAAACCCGACGGGTAATGGGCCGGGTATGGGACACAATTTTACAACCGGGTATGGATTTGGGAATACCGATACCCGGCCCGAACCCGACCCATTGTCATCCCTATTCATACTAGTTATACTGTGTGGCCCTCCTAATACAGATAATTTCACAAATCCACTAAAAGATTTGCTTTTTTATGTGTTTCGGCCCCCAATTTAATTGTTCAAGTTCTGCCAATGGATTGAGTCATGGTTTCTTGAATGTAATGCCAGATAATCATAAGAGGAGGTTTGTAACTTCTGCTGAAGAAGACATAATCAGTAACTTGCCTGAGCATTTGATAGATCAAATATTATATCGGCTGCTGACCGAAGATGCTGTAAGGACAAGCGTTCTATCAAAAAAATGGAGGTATAGATGGACCACAATGAGCACGCTGAATCTCCGTGATCAGTTCATCAAAAAGTTATCAAAAATTGGAGCTTTAGCTCATAATGGGTTTATAAGGGTTATAAACCAGATTATGATACATCACAATGGTCCCGTTTTGAAGTTTGTTCTCTGTATACCAAACATAGTTCTTCACAACTTCCAAGAAGTTGATCAATGGATGCTAATCTTATCAAGAAACGGTGTCAGGAAACTCATCATTTTGAATTGGAATCGGATTTATCCAATTCCCTCCTCCGTATTCTCTTGTCTAGAATTGAGAACGCTGAGACTATATAACTGTATTTTCAAGCCACCACTTGAGTTTCAGGGATTCCTCAATCTTGAAGATATTCATCTCAAGAGCGTGTATTTTGGGGATAATTTAGGTGGAAATATGATCAATTTACCATGTCTTAAGAAGTTGACCTTAGATGAATGCGACAATGTTAACAATTTCAACATCAAGGCTGAAAAATTGCAGAGTTTGAAGGTCTATCTCTGCCCTGATACCATGTTGCTCCGGTTATTTCATAGTGAACACCTTCATGTGGTTTGTATATGCTTCTTGAAATTCATAAAAGATTCTCTACAAGTTGAAAGATTCAGTATGGCCACTATGTTAAGCAAGCTGCCGAACATTGCATTTTTTACTGTTGATGGTTATTTTCTTAAGCTATGATGCAAACTTTCAAATTAAAATGCTTAACCTTTGTTCTTTCACGGTCATAAAGTCAGTTTAAACACAAGAGTTATGCCTTTTTAAGTTGGATGCAGTTCTCATGTTATTTTGGTTAGTTTAAATCTTCCTTTCACTGCACAGTTTTTGGCTGTACAAAAGTTTCCAAAGTGGCTTCCACATTCGGTAAAACACTTAAGGCAATTGGAGTTCCTAAGTTTTAGTTTTGGTGATTTGGATCAAGTGCAAGGTACTCTATGTATGCTTCGGAACTCACCTAATTTGAAAGAAGTTCGTTTGACACATGCAGTTGGTAAAGAGTGCTAAAAGTTTGTTATTATTTTTTTGCCTTATGTTGATAAGACACAATTTCACTTTTGTGTTTTTGTAGGGGCATGAGGCTGATTTGGAATTAACATCAAATTATTTAGAATCCCCAGACTGTTTGAATCAGACACTGTTCATGTTGCAAACTGTAAAAATGACATCTTTAGAAGGATCAAGACCAGAGCTTCTCTTTATAAAGCTTCTACTCGACCATTCTCCCCATCTGGAAAATATAATTATCCGACCAAGATCTACGGCTGATGCTCAGAAAGTGCTCAACATTGCAAAGGCTGTTATGCTGTTCCCACGAGCCTCAGCGAACGCAAAAATGGTCTACTTGGATCCTCAGCCATAATTCTATAAGAATGCTTACCTACATCGAAATCTGGTGGTTATCTCGTAATTATTTATCCTTTCCTTTATTTTACCTTTTTTTCTATGCAGTTGCTAGGACAATGTATGTGAACAATGCATAGTTATATTTCTATTTGAAACGGATGATTGAACAAGTTCTGTTATAGATAGTCAAATGGTTTTATCGGAACATGTAAATGGCTTGATTGTAAATATGTGGATTTTGAATGAAATTTCATGTTAAGGTCTTGTTAGAATCACAATGTAGTTGAAATCAAGTTTTACATTAAATCAAACATAATAACTTTAATTGGGTGAGTTTTGGTGAATCAAGTACCACACATGCCATTTGGGTAAATGAGATAAAAATGAGTTTAATCATTAATTTTGATGGTTATATTGTTAGTGAATGAAACTATAAGGTAATAAGCATGTTGGATGTAATGTGCGGTCTTAAGTTACTATAGTGATATTGGTGTTATAAAGCTTAAATGAGTGACTTGGTGAAAGATATCACTAAAAGGTGTAAATGGATTATGTGGTAGTAGAGATGGTTTAAGTTCTAATATTGATAATTATATTGTGGTAATTAAAAGTAAATAGATTGTATGGTAGAAATCAAAATGATATGAAGATTCAATATGTTGAAATAATTATATTGTGTTAAAAGTGAGGATTCATGTCAAGAGTTTCATAATTATCATATATTGAGTTTAACTTCAGGAAGGCCCTGTTTGGTAGACTCTTAATGGTCATTAATAGGCTACCTCTTAATGGTTCAAAACCTCTTAATTGTTAAGAGGTAACCTTAAGTCTAAATGGTTAATAGGTAACATCTTAATAGTATGTCCTCACAAGTTACATGGCCCCTTACCTCTTAACCATTAAGAGGCTTTGAACCGTTAAAAGGTAAAAATGACCATTAAGAAGCTACCAAACAGCCTAGAAGTCTAGGGTCAAGGAAAGAACTCAAGATAGAATCCATTTTTTAAGACTTTAAAAAAAAATTAACATAATAAAATTTATCATTTTTAGTGCATAATTCTCTAAATTTTATAACTATTATTAACTATTAATTTGTCATGCCGAGGAATAGTGTCAGGCACAAGCACTTGTCAGGCACTTGTTGATTAGTCTGTTTAATTTTTTTTTATATTTTTATTTTCAGCTCTTATACTATATATAATATACGTTTTTAGCCCGTTTAATTTTTTATTAATTTCGTTTTTCTTTAATAACTTTTGTTCATTAACATTTTTTAAAATACGGAGTGCGTGACTGTTTTTAGTTTTTTTTCAACGTTCCGATATAATTTTTTTTTAAACGGAATTGTATTCAAAACCGAGTTTTTTTTTTATCGTTGCCTATGGTGTCTGATATGGCTAAGGACCTCACATTGCCTGAGGTAAATGATTAAATCAATGTGTTTCTTTTTGGCTAGTTTAGATTCATGAGAGTTCAGAATAAGAATAGATGGAGGATTTTCTTGTTCCTTTTTTGTTTCTTGAAATCAATAATATCATTTCAAGTTTTGTTTTTAAGCGAGTTGTTGATCATTACTACTAGTAGTTCTTATTCAAGAAAGTAGTTTTTTTAAATTAAAGTTATTGAAATCTTACTTGCAGTCCACTATGTCTCAAGAAAGGCTTAACAGATTGGCGATAATTGCTATCGAGAACGAAGTGTTAGAGAGTATAAACAGCGAAGAGGTGATTAAAAATTTTGCAGCGAAGAATGCTAGGCGAGCTTCACGAATCATCGGTTAGATATTACGGTATGTCATTCTGATACTATGATTTTGTTATGTCTATGCTATAACATTAATTGTCGTAAAAAAATAGTTTATAAAATTATATATTTCGTTATGGGCCTTTTTTTTCGGCTCGTGTAGGGCATTCGAATCATCGGGACCGGCACTGATAGCGAGTGTCGAACCGTTGTGGTAGCGTGACGAGCCGAACCTATTATGAGCTCATTGCCGGTGTTGGTATTATCAGAACCCGTATCGGTATTCGTTTTTACACTTTTCAACGACCCGAACCGGTAATTTTTTTAATTTTGTTTTTCTATTATTTAGTTTTATGTTTTTTTTATTAACATTATTTTTACCGTGAAGTCTATGTTTTCATTTAAATTTTATTAACGATAGTCACACACCAGCCACGCATGCGAATAACCATCTAGTTAGTTTTAACGCTGATTGACATGTAAAACAACATTGTCGGCTATTCACATTATAACCAACGGTATGGATCTAGGAAACCCGTGGTTTGTGGTCGTCCTGTGAATAAAAATTGTCTTAAAAAAAAGACATTATAACCAACGCTAAGAATCTAGGAAAAAATAATTAAAATTAATAACCACAACTAATTGAAATATGTTTTTAACGCATTTCACAACATGCCGACATAAAACATTTAGAAATGTGAAAACGATAGGGTTAGGCTATATCTACCCCACTCTTACTTGTTGTACCTCCTCCCTGAAAAAATAACTTTTAAATTTTACCTCTTTGAAAAATCACTATTTTTAAAAACGTTCTTTTAAGTTTAAAAACATTTTCTATAAAATAAAACATATACTCCTTCCCTCTCCAACTTGTTGTACCCCCTCATACTTTTTGTACCTTTCATTTTACCCCTTTGAATAATCATTATTTATAAAATCATTTTTTTAATTTAAAAACTTTGTATAAATTAAAAAACAGGTTAGATCATACACATCCTCTCCTACTTGTAACACCCCCCCTGAAAAAACAACATTTAAGTTTGTCATTTTACCCCATTTGAAAATTTATTATTTCTAAAACGTTCTTTTAAGTTTAAAAACACTTTCTATAAATTAAAACGTATACCCTACCCTCTCCTACTTGTCGTAACCCCCTCCCTCGAAAAAAGTAACTTTTAAACTTGTCATTTTATCACATTCGAAAAATCATTATTTTTAAAACCGTTTTTTTAAGTTTAAAAGTAATTTCTATTACATAAAACGTATACTCATCCCCCTCCTACTAGTCGTACATCCCTTCCTCCTACTTGTCATACCCCCTGGAAAAAATAACTTTTAAACTTGTCATTTTACCATATTCAAAAATCGTTATTTGTAAAACGTTATTTTAACTTTAAAAGTAATTTCTATAACATAAAAAACATACCTCTTCCCTCTCCTACTAGTCGTACCTCCCTGCCTACTTGTAACACGTTATTTTTTTCATAAAAAATCTTTAAAAAATAATCATATAAAGTTTTTAATAAAATCTAGAGTAAATTTTGTTCTGCGTCCTTGTGATTTGATCAAATAATCGCTTTGAATCCATTTTCGTTTCAATTAAACCCATGACACTAACACCGTTACTATGATTCTGTTAAGTAGTTATGAATTAACTAAAATACCCTTCCTTCTCTCTACCCATCATTTTTATAAAAAAAACCCTTCTCTCTCCAAAAACTCACACAAACTCTGTCTCTGCTCTCTCTACTAATCATCGCCCGCACCATCTCCGGCCAACACCACCGATCCATCTCCGGCCAACACCACCACTCCCTCTAGCGAGTTCTAGGGCAGATTGTGAGAAAAGGATTCACCACCACAACTCTGATCTGCTCTCCACGGTTTCGATTGCCCCTTAATATTCAGTGATCTGCCTTTAATTTACTCAAAAACACATAAATCAAACATACGCTACCATCGTCATCTCTCCATTGGAAACCTAATTGTTCATCTGAGCTTTGCCCCTTTTCTAACAGAAGAAAACGCAGTCGGCCGGTGGTGGTGTTGGTCAGTGGGGTGGCCAACTCATCACAATTATTAGAATAAGAGCTCAATCATAGCATTGATTTGTATCATAATATTGTAAACCGTTTGCTATAGCATATTTATAGGAGGATTCCTAGGAAGACCATTGAATATAGGAGGATTCCTAGGATGACCATTGTCTGGTAATCATTATATATTGATGGTAAATAATGAGATGAATCACACAGACAATTACAAACTCTAACATGGATTCCTTGTTGTGATGTATGGGATCGGCTTGACGCCATAGTCCTTCAATGGATCTATGGCACCATCTCTAACGACCTTTTAAGCACCATCATACGACCCGACTCCACCGCTTGCTATGCGTGGGTCACCTTACAACGCATTTTTCATGATAACCAAGCCACTCGTGCCGTCCTTCTAAAACAAAAATTCGCTATTCTGAAGCTTGCTTCCTTTCCCAACATGTCCGCATATTGCCAAGAGGTAAAAATAATCTCTGACCAATTGGCGAATATCGGGTCCCCTGTAGCCGAACGTGACTTGGTCATTCAACTCATCACCGGATTATCCGAAGCCTATAGTACCATCGGTGCAATCATTCAAAATACCAAACCATTCCCGTCTTTCTATGAGGCTCGGTCCCAACTTATCCTTGAAGAAACAACTAAAGCAAACCGAGTCGCCACCGAAACAGCCCTACACACCGCAGTCAACACCACCTCTCAAACCGAGAACCCTCCTCCACAAACTAATACCACTCCTTCTTACACCCGAAACACTAGAGGACGAGGCCGCGGACGCGGTCGCGGTCGTGGCAGACACCAACCTTCACCACAATGGACCCATTACCCATGGTTTCCCCAGCCGACAACTACCCAAAACCGCCCTCCAACTTGGTCGCAACCCACTGGTTACTTTTGGACCGCTCCACCTTGCCCGTATCCCACCATTCCACAATCTCGACCACCAACATCACAACAAGGAATCCTCGGCCCTCGCCCACAACAGGCTTTCACGGCTTCGGAGACTCCATACATGCCTACAGCTCTTGACCAGGCCTTCAATGCTTTCACTCTAAATCCACCGGATCAAACTTGGTACATGGACTCGGGTGCATCAGGTATAATGACTCACAACTCTACTAATCTCACTTCTTGTTTAAATAATGTGTATCAACGAAACATTACAGTCGGTGATGGCAAAAATATACCCGTTCATGCAATTGGAAACCATACATTACCACCACCCTTTCCAAACTTCAAACTAAATAACGTGCTTTTTGCACCAAAACTCATTAAAAATCTAATTTCGGTTCGCCGTTTCACCACCGACAACAATGTTTCAATCGAATTTGACCCGTTTGGTTTTGATGTGAAGGACCTCCACACCCGGAAGCACCTCCTTCGATGTGATAGCACCGGCGATCTATATCCGTTAACTCCACCCTCAAGTTCCAAAGTTCAACCTTCTAATGCTCAAGTTTCTTCTTTTTTAGCCGTGACCCAAGACATTTGGCATCGCCGTCTTGGCCATCCCGGAAATAATATTTTACGTTGTTTAAAGTCTAGTTTAAATTTTTCTAGTAATGTTCAACCTTCTTCTATATGTGAACCTTGTGTGTTTGGCAAACAAATAAAATTTACTTTCCATGATTCGCATTCACATACACATTTACCATTTGACATTGTTCATAGCGATTTATGGACCTCACCTATTCTTTCCTCAACCGGATCTCGATACTATGTCCTATTTTTAGATGACAAAACAAATTATTTATGGACATATGCTCTCACCTCAAAATCCCAAGTTTATTCTAAATTTCTAGAATTCCACAAATTAATAAACACCCAATTTCAAACCACAATAAAATGTTTTCAATGTGATAATGGACGCGAGTATAACAACACTTCTTTTCATCAATTTTGCACTTCTAATGGCATGCAATTTCGGTTTTCATGTCCATACACCTCCGCTCAAAACGGAAAATCGGAGCGTAAAATTAGATCAATTAACAACATCATGCGTACCATCCTATCACATTCATCCGTACCTCATTCTTTTTGGCCTCATGCACTCGAACACGCAACATATCTATTAAACATCCTACCCTCCAAAGTTCTAAACAACTCCACTCCCACTTTTTGTCTCTATCACCGCCACCCTTCTTATGACCATTTACGCATTTTTGGTTGCCTTTGTTATCCCCTTCTACCATCCAACACCATCCATAAACTAGCCGACCGCTCCACTCCTTGCGTATTTTTAGGCCACCCTTCACATCACCGAGGCTACAAGTGCTACAACATCAAAACCAAACAAATTCAAATCTCACGAGATGTCATTTTTGATGAAACAGTGTTTCCTTTTGCAACTCAAAAACCAACCACCTCATCTTATGACTTTCTGACCTCCACACCATATCCCTTTCATTGGTCTAATTCTACAACCCCAACTCCATCTCTTCTAAATACCTCCTCTGGCCCAGCCAACCCTCCTCTCCCAACCGGCACACACATCCAACACCAAACCAGCCCAACAACCAGCCCGTTAAACTCCCACCCTCTGCCACCTAACAGCCCACCAACCAGCCCATTAACCACCCCTACGGCCCATCACCAACCCACACCATCGCCTTCACCTCCACCACCTCCACCCCCACCGACTCGCACCATGAACACCCGCTCCATGTCGGGTATTTTCAAACCAAAAACTCACTTTAATCTAAACATGTCCACCACTCCTCTCCTCTCTCCTCTACCAAAATCACCCACCGAAGCCCTTTCCAATCCGAACTGGAAAAATGCCATGACCGACGAGTTTCGTGCACTTATTGATAACAAGACTTGGGAATTAGTACCCAAACAGCCTAGTATGAATATTGTTCGTAGCATGTGGATTTTTAAACATAAAAAGAAAGCGGATGGCACGCTTGAACGATATAAGGCCCGGTTAGTGTGTGACGGTCGATCACAACAAGTTGGTGTTGATTGTGGAGAAACATTTAGCCCCGTAGTTAAACCGGCAACAATTAGAACGGTGTTATCTTTAGCTTTATCTAAGTCGTGGCCTATACATCAACTCGATGTCAAAAATGCTTTTCTACATGGGAACTTAAATGAAACGGTTTTTATGCATCAACCAATGGGCTTTCATGATCCGACTTATCCCAATCATGTTTGTCTACTAAAAAAGTCTCTTTATGGACTCAAACAAGCACCGAGAGCATGGTACCAACGGTTTGCGGATTTTGTTTCAAAGATGGGTTTTAAACATAGCCAATGTGATCATTCCTTATTCATCTTCAACCAAGGTCATCAAATGGCATTCATATTATTATATGTTGATGATATTTTGTTGATAACATCTTCAGATGACTTAAGAAAAAAATTCATGACTCGGCTTTCTAAAGAATTCGCAATGAAGGATCTCGGGCCCCTTAGCTACTTCCTTGGTATTTCGGTTACACGGGACTCAACCTCTATATTTCTTTCGCAAGAAAAGTATGCTCGAGAAATCCTTGAACGAGTCGGCCTCTCGGATTGCAACCCAGCAGCCACCCCGGTTGACACACAAAACAAATTGAGCAGTAATAATGGGACGCCGGTTGACAATATTACCGAATACCGAAGCCTCGCAGGCGCTTTACAATACCTCACCTTTACCCGACCGGACATTTCATACGCGGTTCAACAAGTATGCCTCCATATGCACGACCCAAAGACCATCCATTTAAATGCTCTTAAAAGAATTCTAAGATACATTAAAGGCACAATCTCATATGGTCTTCACATTCAACCATCCTCGACATCCTCTCTCACCGCTTATACCGATGCCGATTGGGGAGGGTGTCCCGACACAAGGCGTTCAACATCCGGTTATTGTGTATATATGGGTGACAATCTTCTCTCATGGTCCTCCAAACGTCAACCCACTTTGTCCCGCTCAAGTGCCGAGGCGGAGTACCGTGGCGTCGCTAATGTGGTTTCCGAAGTTTGCTGGCTTCGCAATTTACTACTAGAACTTTATCACCCTCTACAACGCGCCACGTTAGTCTACTGTGACAACGTGAGTGCTATCTACCTATCCGGTAATCCAGTTCAACATCAACGCACAAAACACGTTGAAATGGATATTCATTTCGTTCGTGAAAAGGTCGCCAAGGGTGAAGTCCGAGTTCTACATGTCCCATCACGGTACCAAATTGCCGATATTTTTACAAAAGGGTTGCCTAAGGTTCTATTCGACGATTTTCGAACCAGCCTCAACATCCGTGATCCTCCCGTTTCGACTGCGGGGGAATATTAGAATAAGAGCTCAATCATAGCATTGATTTGTATCATAATATTGTAAACCGTTTGCTATAGCATATTTATAGGAGGATTCCTAGGAAGACCATTGAATATAGGAGGATTCCTAGGATGACCATTGTCTGGTAATCATTATATATTGATGGTAAATAATGAGATGAATCACACAGACAATTACAAACTCTAACAACAATCACGACTTCATCTTGCTTCGGTTGCTTTGATTCACAAATTTAGGGTTTTGCTTAATTGGGGTTGAATTGGAGGTGGGTCTCCAGGCGAGAAGTTCAGCAAACCCGAACCAAAACTCATAGGTGGTGGAGTCGGTAATGGCGGTGGTTGTTTTGCTCAATCGGGGTTGAATCGGAGGTGGGTTTGTCGTCTCGTTTTTCCGGCCAGCGTGGCTTGTCGTCTCGTTTTTCCGGCCATCGTGAGATGGGGGGCTGCCTTCATCCCCTCAAGTGCAGATCTGGAAAATCCATAAAATCAAGATTTGCTTATGGGATTTTAACCCAAACAATCCACATCTTCGAAAGGACAAGGAAGCCTCCCTTGGATTTAACGATGGCATCATATGGATTTTCCAGATCTGCACTTGATGGTCGTCTGCATGAGAACAGATATGAGGTTGTGGCCGGTGACAGAGGTGTGGCGGACGACGGGGAAGTGGCCGGCGACGGAGGAGTGGCTGACGGGTGTGGCTTTCTTAAGGATTTTATGTTTGGATAGAAGAATGATATAGAGAGAGACGAGAGGTTTTTATTATAAAACTAGTTTAGATCCCGTGAATACACACGAGGTGAAAAATATCAATAAATAAGATTTTTAAATCTATACAGGTATAAAAATGTATCATATTATAAGGATAGACAATAAAACTCAAAATATATAAAAAGTAATATATAATTGGATTTAAAAAATACATTAAGTATTATTTAATGTAATTTGATTTTTATTTATTATTTAATTAAAAATAAAAGTTACATAATTAGACTTGAAAGTTTTATAAAAGATATTTTAAAATAAATGTGTTTTATTAGTATAATTAGTAATTTCTTTAAATATATATTTTTGTATAAATATGGAAGTGCATTTAATAAGAGAGAGACGGGAAAAAAATGATGAGAATGAACATGGAGGCGACATGTGGCATGGAAAAACCTTTATTTATTATATAGTATAGAATTTTTGTTTTTTTATTAAGGAGGATATTTTGGTACTTTCTAAAAAGTTAACGGAATCATCCTAACGACGTTAATGACCTGTAGTTGATTGAGACAATTAACAAACCACAAGGACGCAAAAAGTCCAATTGAAACCTTTAGATTGAAAACAATTATTTGACCAAACCACAGGGATGCAAAACGAAATTTACTCTAAAATCTATAAAATTTCTTTTGTTTTTAAAGTGGTGGTATGTATTCAACCCATAACTAAAAATTTTGCTTTTTTATGTGTTTCGGCCCCCGATTTAATTGTACAAGTTCCGACGATAGATTGAGTCATGGTTTCTTGAATGTAATGCCAGATAATCATAAGAGGAGGTTTGTAACTTCTGCTGAAGTAGACATAATCAGTAACTTGCCTGAGCTTTTGATAGATCAAATATTAGAATGACTCCCGACCGAAGATGCTGTACGGACAAGCATTCTATCAAAAAAATGGAGGTATAGATGGACCACAATGAGCACACTGAATCTCCGTGATCAGTTCATCAAAAAGTTATCAAAAGTTGGAGCTTTAGCTCATAATGGGTTTATAAGGGTTATAAACCAGATTATGATCCATCACAATGGTCCCATTTTGAAGTTTGTTCTCTTTATACCAAACATAGTTCTTGACAGCTTCCAAGAAGTTGATCAATGGATGCTAATCTTATCAAGAAACGGTGTTAGGGAACTCATCATTGGGAATTCAAATCAGATTTATCCAATTCCCTCCTCCGTATTCTCTTGTCTAGAAATGAGAACGCTGAGACTATATAACTGTATTTTCAAGCCACCACTTGAGTTTCAGGGATTTCTCAATCTTGAAATCATCATTCTTAAGAGGGTTAATTTTGGGGGTTATCTAGGTGGAACTGTGATCAATTTACCGCATCTTACGAAGTTGATGTTAGTTGAATGTGACAATGTTAACAATTTCAACATCAAGGCTGAAAAATTGCAGACTTTGAAGGTCTATAGCTGCCCTGATGCCATGTTGCTCCGGTTTTTGCATAGTGAACACCTTGATGTGGTTCATATATGTTTCTTGAAACGTATAGAAGATTTTCTACGAGTTGAAAGATTCAGTTTGGCTACCATGTTATTCAACTTGCCCAACCTTACACATTTTACTATTGACGGTTATTTTCTCAAGGTACGTTGCAAACCATCCGATCAAAATGTTTAACCTTTTCATAAACTAGAGTTTACAAGAACGAGAACTGCCATTCTTAGTCTAATGTAGTTCTGATGCTATTTTGGTATTTTAAAATCTTACTTTTACCCTATAGTTTTTGGCTGCAGAAAAGTTTCCCAAGTGGCTTCCATGTGCGGTAAAAGGCTTAAAGAAATTGGAATTCAAAAGTTTTAGTGTTGGTGATTTGGATCAAGTGCAAGGTGCTCTTTGTATTATTCGGAACTCACCTAATTTGAAAGAACTTCGTGTGACACATATGCAGATGGTAAACAGTGCTAAAAGTTTGATATTATTTTTTTGGCTTATGTAGTAAAACAATTGGATGGTTATGAGACACAATTTTACTTTTGTATTTTTCTAGGGGCATGAGACTGATTTGGAATTAACATCAAATTATTTAGAATCCCCTGACTGTTTGCATCAGACGCTGTTCATGCTGCAAACTGTAGAAATGGCATCTTTAGAAGGATCAAGACCAGAGCTTCTCTTTATAAAGCTTCTACTCGACCATTCTCCCCATCTTGAAAATATGATTATCCGACCAAGAGCTACGGCTGATGCTCAGAAAGTGCTCAACATTGCAAAGGCTGTTATGCTGTTCCCACGAGCCTCAGCGAACGCAAAAATGGTTTACTTGGATCCGCAGCCATAACTCTATAAGAATGCTTAACTGCATTGAAATCTGGTGGTTATCTCGTAATTATTTATCCTTTCCTTTATTTTACTTTATGCAGTTGGCAGGACAATGTATGTGAACAATGTGTAGTTCTATTTCTATTTAAAACAGATGATTGAACTTCTTCTTTGAAGTTTGAAAGATTGTCAAGGGTTTTATTAGAACACGTAAATAACTCTATCTCCAGGTATGAGATTTAGCCCAATTATAGTAATTCTATAGGTCTGCAACTTCAGATGAACCCAATTGTCCTTGTTTGGCGCGACATGATCTGCTGCATCTTTCCTCATCTTAGGACTTTTTAAAACGACCCGTTTTGACTAGTACCCAGTTTGACCAGCTACCTTACCTGCTTCGACCGTTTTGCATGTGAAACTAAAAATTATACCAGTTCCTCAACTCAAATGAACTACTCACAGCTAGTTCTCCATCTTATCTATGCTCCTCGGTGGAGAGAAAGAGGATAGGACTGGAGATCAAAGACCTAGCATTTAACTAAAAATTTTTGGTGTGCACATAATCTTCTAAACATCAAGTGATCAAGTTGCCAAGGTCGAACCTCAACCTGGACCATCTCTAGCAAAAGTTGCACTTATTTAGGAGTGATATGTGTTGTTGATTGCTTATGTGTTTAAGTAGTGTTAGTTGTGTGACCATGTTGTATGCAATGGTGAGGGTAAATAGGGTGTTATTGAAGTCAATGAACTTCACATGAAAAAAAATGGTGAAACTGGGATCTTTGAATCCCAACATGTTGATAAATAACTTAAGGTTATCTAAAAGGATTAGTGTCATGTGTGTACACTTGTATGTATGTTAATTTTGTGTTTATGCTAATTGTAGACATGTGAAGTAGGGGTGTTCATCGGGTTTTTTAATCGGGTTTCGGGTTATTCGGGTTTTTTGTTATAAGAATCCTACCCGTTTACCGACCCAAATAAGATTCGGGTTAATCAGTTTCGGGTTATTCGGTTTCGGGTTTATTCGGGTCGGGTTAATCGGTATTCGGGTTTTTAGATACAAGTTGCAACGCATACTTTATTATTTAACTTAACATTATATTTATTAAATAATAATCACAAAATGTCAAATAAAAACCTTTTCAATATGATTTTTCATTCAAACTCATGCACTAAACACATATTAACTAAAAAAACACCAAATAAAATAATAAAAAAACTAAAGTGTATCAACCAATCCTATAAACTAAAAAAAATGACAAATTGTATCAACCAACAAACTCGTTAACAATGTTCACTATTCAAATTCTCACATTCATGTCCGCTCGTACGTTTTCAATCATAAATAAAAAAAAAGTGAAATAAAATAAGCATTAAAAATGGTTAGATGTATGCTGAGCTAAGATTACAAATAAATATTAATAATAAAATACTTTTTTTATTATTATTCGGGTTAATCGGGTTAACCCGATTAACCTTTTTTTACCGAATACTACCTTCGGGTTCGGGTTCCATCTTAAACGGGTTCGGGTTGTTTGGGTTCCATCTTAATCGGGTTCGGGTTAATTTGGGTCGGGTTCGGTATTCGGGTTTCGAATAAAATGAACACCCTTAATGGGAAGTGTGTGAGTCAAAATTGGTTTTGAAGTCTATGAACTTCACTTTTAAAAATTTGAGTTTGAAATTGGGAGTGCAACGTCACGAGCTAGCATGCTTAAAAAGCAGAAAAACAAGTTGCTAATGCAGGGGGCGTACCGTACGCCCACCCTGGCGTTCCATACGTTGCATGGCGTATGGAACGTCTAAAACGTATCGCCAACGTTGCTCCATACGCTCAACTTTGTCGGTTTGTCGTTTGGCCTTGCTTAGTGCTGTAAGGGCTTGGGCTTCATTGGGTTTGGGGGGGGGGGGGGGAGATTGATTATCATTAGTGATGGTGTATTTTATGGTGTTTTCAATGTAGGTGAATCCGGTGTAAGTCTCGGGTCGTTCTTCATTTCGGGTTGGATTTTTTATGCTTTTGGTGGTGGTTGTGTTGGAACTAAACATTGTTATGAGAAGTTGTTAAATTGGTTTTATGATGCTAAACATGTTGTCGTTCTGAAATACTTGAATTACTTTCTTAAACAAAAGTTAAGTCCTTGATGAATGTATGTAATTAACTTGGTATTGTTTTATCAAAGGTGTTAATGAGACCTATTTTTCGTATGATTTTGAAAGTTAAAATCAAGTGTAAATTCTGGGTGTTACATTTAACACAAATTTTGTTACAGTTTTTTGTATTTTTATTAGGAGTTTATCATACACAAACATACAAATTGATGATTAAACAAAGGATGATAAACCTACAAAAAAAATAAATTGCACGACTGTAACCAAATTGATGATGAAATTATGGTCAAAGAAAAGACTCTAAAGGTTAAATTTCAAAAGTAAAATTGTCATGAACACAAAAGTATTGATATTTCATTTTATCGTTCAAATTTTGTAAATGAGACGAAATTAAATGCACGATTCGCTATTATTTACTTTCTCATATACTTCTAAAAACGCACACCCAAGGATGGATCGCCTTGGCGGGGTAGGCTTAATTTAAATTAAAAAAAAATATTAAGAAAAAGAAGGAAATTAACAATTTTGCCTAAATATTTAAATTAATTACACATATAGTCATTAGATAGTTTAAATGACACATTTGCCTTAATCTGCCTTGCAAAAGACTTGACTTAACCAAAAAATTAACGTCCGTTAGTCCAAAGAGTGAAACGTGCAAGTTTTTTTTAAATATAAATGACATATGCTGTAATTTACTTAGCTAAATAACATATACTTAAACTTGGTCATTACTTAAATGGCGTAAATTGTAATTTGCTCCGATAGAGAGATTATTTTCTATTAATAATGACAAATAATATAACTATAGAACTAGTAAATTAAATAAGAAAGTAGTTGTAGTAGATAAATAATACTAGTTATAAAAATGAGAAAACTTCACGAAATAGTAATCAAGTTTCTCATCTTTTCAATTAAGTCACTTAAACTTTTTTTGTCTCATTTTAGTCACTCAAGTTTTTCGTCTGTTCCATTTTAGTCACTCAAATTTTTTTTGTCTCGTTTTAGTCACTCAAATTTCACATATTGTTTTAACATTGCACAATTACGAGGTTAACTTTTTACTTTTTTTTGGATTTTATTTTATAAATATGGAGAAAATGTTGGTTTTTTTTTTTCATTTTCACCATATCTATAGAATAAAATATAAAAAAAGTAACTCGTAACATAGTAATTTCATAAGATTATAACAACATGTGAAACTTTGGTGATTAAAATGAAACAAAAAAATTTGAGTGACCAAAATAGAATAGATAAGAAAACTTGAGTTACTAAAACGAGACAAAAAAAAAAGTTTGAGTAACTAAAATGAAACAAGTGAAAACTTAGTTTTTTTTTTAATGTATCATAAAATAAATTTTGGTGATTTCAGATATGAGTTATGATTCATTGCCATTTCCCTCTTTATTTTTTAAACCCTAATAAATTCCCAATTCTCCAACTTTCCAATCTCCACCAAAGAACTACTTGATCGCTGGAGAGATTCCATGGGTAAGTTCTGCTTCCACTTCACAAACTTCCATATTTCTGATTCTTTTATAACTGTAGAAATCTTCATATCTTTATACCATTGTTTACATTTTTATAAATCGTCCTCCTCTTTGCGACATTGTTCACCGATTCCTGTTAAACTGACTCAATCATGGTTTTCTTGAATCTAATGACAGCGAATCGTAAGAGGAGGCGAGCAACTTCTGTTAAAAAGGACATAATCAGTAACTTAGCAGAGCATCTGATAGACCTGATTTTCGAGCGGCTCCCGATGGATGATGCCGTAAGGACAAGCGTTCTATCAACAAAATGGAGGTACAAATGGACCACAATGAGGGCATTGACTATCAGTCAACAGTTCTCCAAAAGGTTCATAAGAATTGGGGATGGGGTGGTGAGTGGTTTGTGTGTTAAGAGAGTGATGAAGATTGAAGGATAAGGTTTTTAAATGTTTTTTTATTTTAATTATTTTGTGTAAACACAAATGGTCCTTTAAGTATTTGGTAAATTACAAAAATAGTTTATACATATGAAAATATCAAAATGTCCTTACCTTTAACAGAAAAAAACTAAGGAAGTTAGTGTCATGGGTTTGATTGAAACAATTAGGTAATCACAGGGAGCAAAAAAGTCAAATTGAAACTAATGGATCAAAACCGTTATTTTGACCAAACCACAGGGGCCAAAAACGAAGTTTACTCTTATTTTTATTTTGTTTTATACTAATTGGGGTATTTTTATCATTTCATAAAAGTTTAATAGAAAAGTTAGATGGGGTTAAGGAAGAGTAGCTGATTGAGACAAATTGTAAACGACAATGACTAAAAAAGTGATTTTGAAACTAATGGAATAAAATAAAGAATGAGTCCAATCACCGGGGATTAAAACCGTAATTTACTCTTTTATTTAATTTAAATGGGGTATTTTAGTATTTTTATACAATATTTAACAGAATTATTTAACAGAGTTAATGGACTGAACTTTATTTGATACGAAAATAAAATATTGAATTAAAAAAGTTAAATTTAAACTTTTATACTAAAATATCAAACAAACTAAAATCGTATTTAACTAAAACGGTTTTGTTGAATCATAAAATTTTGGACCTTACCATCCTAAAATTAGGGCATTGACTATCAGTCAACAATTCTCCAAAAGGTTCATAAGAATTGGACCTTACCATCCTAATGGGTTTATAACGGTTATCAACCAGATTATGATCCATCACAATGGTCCCCTTTTGAAGTTTTATCTTTATATACCAAACATAGTTCTTGATAGTTTCCAAGAAGTTGATCAATGGATGCTAATGTTACCGGGAAAAGGTGTTAGGGTACTCACCCTTATTAGTATAAATCAAGTTTATCCAGTTCCATCCTCCGTATACTCTTGTTTAGAATTGCGACAGTTTGGACTGTTTAACTGTATTTTCAATCCACCACTTGAGTTTCAGGGATTTCTCAGTCTTGAACATCTTTGTTTCGAGAGAGTTGATTTTGAGGGTAATTTAGGTGGAACTATTATCAATTTACCACATCTTACGGAGTTGACCATGGAAAAGTGCGAAAACTGTAACAATTTCAACATCAAGGCTGAAAAATTGCGTCTTTTGTGGGTCATTAGTTGCCCTGACGCCATGTTGCTCCGTTTATTCCATAGTAAATACCTTGATAGGGTTCGTATATGTTTCTTGAAACCTGCGGAAGATTTTCTTCAAGTTGAAAGAATCACTTTGCCCACGATGTTAAGCAACTTGCCCAACCTTATATGTTTGACTATTGATGGTTATTTTCTTAAGGTATGCTGCAAACTCTCAAATCAAAATGTTTAACGTTTGTTCTTTCACGGTAATAAACTAGAGTTTGCACAAATGATTTCTACCTTAGTCTAATGTAGTTCTGATGTTATTTTGGTACTTTGAAGTCTTACTTTCATCCTACAGTTTTTGGCTGCAAAAAGGTTTCCAAAGTGGCTTCCACATGTGGTAAAATGTTTAAAGAGATTGGAGTTCCAAAGTCTTAATTTTGGTGATTTGGAAGGTGCTCTATGTATGCTTCAGAGCTTACCGAATTTGAAACAACTTCGTGTGACATATACGCAGTTGGTAAAGAGTTTGTTATTATTATTATTATTATATTGGCTTATGTAGTAAGTAAAACTATTGGATGTTTCACTTTTTTTTTGTTTTTCTAGGGGCCCAAGGCTGATTTGGAATCAACATCTAATTATTTAGAATCCGCGAACTGTGTGGCCCGGACATTGTTCAAGTTGCAAACTGTAGAAATTACATCTTTAGAAGGATCAAGGCCAGAGCTTCTCTTTATATTGTTTCTACTCTATCATTCTCCACATCTTGAAACTATGATTATCCGACCAACAGCTACGACAGATGCTGAGAAAAGGCTCAAAATTGCAAAGGCTGTTATGCTGTTCCCACGAGCCTCAACAAAAGCAAAAATGATCTACTTGAATCCGCAATTATAATGCTGTTCCAGTTATATATCTTGTCTTTTGTTTTACCTTTTTTCTATGCAGTTGGCAGGACTATATGTGAACAATGCCTAGTTCTACTTAAATATATCTTTTCCCACCTTTGCTATCACTAGATAGATAGGGTCCACAATTAGTGCTTAGAAGGAAGTTTTTGGTTTGGTCTCAAGTGCACTGAAGTGTGCCTATAGGTCTAATTCTTTGTCGGTGGTGGCACTTCTTTCATGGAGGGAATTCCAACATAATATTGGTGAGATTACTAGTTTAAAGTAAAATATGTTTCCTTTGGTCCGTTATTAATGGTTGTGTTGGTGGCAACCGGTTGGTGGAATTGTAACGGCAACGACATTGGTGAAGACCAATAGTTAGTGACGTTGGTGCATTCCTGGAGCATACCCGTGCATGCATGTGTTTCATGAGGCACGAGCGTGTCGGATGCAAACAAAATTGTGGCTCATCAAGCATGACCATGCTTCAAGATAACTCAACTTAGAAACCTCTGTTTCATCCCCAATTCGAACGATTAAATCATGATTTGCTAAAATCGAAATGTTTTTCTACAACACTAAAATGACTTCATAATCGTTTCTCAAAATTATATCCACCTTTATAACACATTTTCACTTCAAGTGTTTGATTAAATCCGAAAGTACCCCAACAAAGCTAGAACCCTAGTTTTGGTTAAGTTTGCTAACCAAATGGAGACTGACTCGACTATAACTTCTTTTCCACTTCTCACCCTTTAACCCCGGTCAATTAACACCTCAACGATGTCAAAGTTTATTGAAATCTTCAAATGCTCAGTGAGACAACGTTGGGAACAAGCGTCACATCCAACGAAAGGTGTAAAAATGTGCCAAAACACGTGTCACTCGACTTTCCATGCGCTGGGCGTGCGCCTCCACTAGCACGCTCATGCTTATCACTCGTCAGCCATCCATCGATTGATCAACACAAATGCATGTTTGACCATGGTTGCAGCCAATTCTTTAACAATAAAGGGGCCAACAGTAATAATATGAAACAAATCCTCAGATATGAGAAGAAAATTCATTCAAATAATAATTGTCAATTTACAATTTACTCCCTCCAAGGGGACACAACCAGTGTTATTTTGGAATTACAATTTTGTAACTTATCTAAAACAAGCTCTCAATTGCCATCATCACGATTAGCTAACAGTCTCTCCATTTAGTTTCCATACTGAGACTGACCCAGCTGCATCACCAGTAAAGAATAGGCCCTCCGTACTGACTTGGATTGCTTTAATATCGTCTTTTGATAATATTCTACCCCTTTCAGCAAACCTATACAAAAACGAAAAAAAAATAATTCATTTTCGACATCAACTAAGCCAACAAGCACCACATAAAGCTAAGCAAGTGTGACATACAAAAACACTTACAAGGGCAAATCATATAAGCAAACACCATTGTCTTTGCATGAACATAACAAGATCGGCTTTTCTACTGCATCATGTATCCCACAAAATGCAACAACACCCTGCAACAGTCAAGAAAAAAAACCATCAAATCATAAAACAGCAAAAGAGAAAACGGGATACATTAATGCGACACTAGCAACTTACATCGTCTACATCATGTTTATAAACTTCCTCAATGCTGCCACTTTCGGTGGCACCCCAAACCTTGATCGTTTTGTCCAAGGAACCAGACAGCAGATATTGATCCCAACATATAACACTTGTCACATCACCCGTATGTCCATTTAGAACATGCTTACACTCTAGGGATTCAATATCCCATACCTACAAACAACAAGAAGCACAGTCAACAAACACGATGCCATGATTTTCAAATATATATAATAGAAAATGTTTACATAAACATACTCGTATAGTGTGGTCAGTGGAACCAGAGAAGAGTTTTTTAGCTCCTATGATGAGTGAAAGTACAGATCCTTTGTGGCCCTTCAAAGATGTTGCTTCTTCAGAGAAACTGGTTTTAGAAGTAGATTTCCATGATAAAATGGTACCATCCTGCAACAAACAATGAAGATCAAATTTGAGATTTCCCACTCTTAAAGGGAACATAAAAGCACCAAGACTTAGTTTTCTATATCACCTCCATCCCGGCAAAAAGAATGTCTTCAAACATAGTAATTGCATTAACCATCCCACCGTTTGCTCGGATTGTTACTGCAGTTTGAGTTTCAAGATTCCAAGCCTACCAGAATCAAGATCCCCAAATCCCATTATTAGTAACTACATTTGTCAATACACCCATTACATATATTGAACAAATTAGTGTACACAAGATCTACCTTAATCATATCTTTCAGCCCAGCAAAAATCCATGGACCTTCTTCAACCAAAGTCGCACACTCGTCATCAAAGTTGATTACATCCCCACACTGCCAACACCAAAAAGATAGCATAAATACATATCATGATAAGTGGTATGAGCACAAAAATTATGTAAATCAAACACACCTGTCCACTATTACAATCCCAAACTCGCAGAGATTTGTCATTGCTACAACTAAAAAGATAACTGGATCCAGATGGAAAAGCAATCCCAGTTACATCCTAAATACAAAACATCAAGTGATAAGCTGCAGATAACAATACTAGTAATAATAAAGAACAAAAAACAAAACTTGGCATGTTTAAACACCTTTGAGTGCCCTTCCAACCGAGCAACCATAGAGAGCCCTTTGACACCGAACAATGTCTGCAAATCGTGGCACTTTTCGTCTTTGAAGCCAGTTTTAGTCAACTCCATACTTTTACTTTGGCCAGCCTTTACTTCACTTTGTTCTGTCTTCTGCACAATCTTCTGTTTCTGGTCGCAATTCTCTTTGTCCTTAATTTTTGGTTGCGAATTCTTAGATTTGTAACCGTTGGGATTCTTCCAAACATATTCCGACTTGAAAGTATCCGGTTTTGCTTGGTCTGGGTGCAAATACCTGCATGGATTTCTAGTGCATTTTCCTTGCAACCAATACTTGCAGACCGCGGATTTTACTTGATGATTTCTCGCAATATTTTCTTGATTTCTCCTTCCAAGTCTCTTGAAAACCGAGGCGTCTGTCTTCATTGACAATCTTGTAGCCCCTTTAATTGTCATACTAAATAAAATAGACTCCGGTGGTTAGTTTGAACAACAAAATCATTCGCACAAGAAGATAATAAGGGAATTCAGGACAATCTTCCATGAATGATCCAGGATCAAAACCTCCTTAAATTGCTGATCAAAAGGTTCCAGAACAACAATTGCATAATCCATACGTTCCAGAAAATCGATCAAACCAAGAATTCATCACAAACTTCGACAGAATCTTTCGAACGGCGGTTTGTAACATAATCTAGTTGCATCCCCAACCCAAACCCTAACCCTAACCGCGAATCGATGCAGAAAAACAAAATTCCTAACCCTAAATCCATCCGGCCACCATATTGAATCATAAAAACCAGATCTCGTCATTGGTGGCACCGACGATTTGATTGAGTCAACTATATATTACGCTTGAACAAAGATGAAGAAAAATATCGATCGTAGTCGATCGCAGTAAACTATCAAACCTGTTAAATTAAAGCAGCCGTAGATCGTTCCAAGGATTGGATCAACACAATCAAGCCGATAATAGAAGCGTCAACTTTACGACCCAAAATTCGTAGAGAGGTTGGGTTTTTATTATATAGCCAATATTTTCTTGGAAGCTAAGTTTTATATTTTCAAATTTTAGAGTTTTTTTTTAAAGAGTAAATTTCGTTTTTGGTCCCTGTGGTTTGGCTTGTTTGACCATTTTGGTCCAAAAAAAATCTTTTAACATATCAGCCTCTAAGGTTGTATTTTTCTAACCATTTCAGTCCATAACATTAACCCAGTTAAATTTTTCTGTTAAGTATAAAGCATTTTAGTCATTTTATTTCTAAGTGATCTAGTTTAAAATTTTCAGTTCAAAAAAAACTTTTCTAAAACTTTTTCATAAAAAAAATTATACTTTTTTAAAAACGTTTTTTTTTTACCTTTTAAAATTATTTTTTTAGTTTTTTCCCATCAAACGTCTTTTTGGACCTTTTTAAAAACGTTTTTTTTTTACTTTTTTAAATTTTTTTTTATTTTTGTTCATAAAAAACATTTTTTTAGTTTTTTTATACAATCTTTTCTAAGCTTTTTCGTAAAATGTTTTTTAACTATTTATTAAAAAAACATTTTCAAAATAGTTAAAAAACATTTTACGAAAAAGCTAAAAAAACGTTTTTATAAAAAAACTAAAAAATGTTTTTTAAAACGTTTTTTATGAAAAAAAATATTAAAAAAAATATTTTTAAAAAAGTAAAAAAAAACGTTTTTAAAAAGGTTCAAAAAGACGTTTGATGGGAAAAAAACTAAAAAAATGTTTTTAAAAAGTAAAAAAAAATACGTTTTTTAAAAAAGTAGATTTTTTTTATGAAAAAGTAAAAAAAAAGTATTTTTGAACCATCAGATGTGAAACTAGATCACTAAGAAAATAAAATGACTAAAATGTCATTACTTAACAGAAAAAGTTAACAGGGTTAGTGTAATGGATTGAAATGGTTACAAAAATACAACCTCAGGGGCTGAAATGTTAAAAGATTCCTTTTTGGACTAAAATGGTTAAATAGACCTAACCACAGGGGCCAAAAGCGAAATTTACTCTTTTTTAAATCTATATCTATATTTATCTATCATATATAATAAACAAGTAAAACTTTCTGCTATATGTTAGCATCACGTTTCACCTCAGCTTTTTTTCCCCCCAAAACCATATGGAGCTTAAACGGGTCAACACGCAAGTCTAAACGCGAGTTAAAAACCACCCAAATGAATACCTTATAAAAGCCTTTTAAACCCGTTTAAACATTTATCCTATCACTTCCCTTACAAAACAAAACCCTTATCGCCATTCCTGATCAAAGCTCAACCGAACTTCAAAATCAAATCAAGAATCGTTATGTATTCTATACTCTAAATATATTATTTCAATTTTACTTTGATTCTTATTTGTGCTTTTCTTATCGATCTTACCTTTGCACATCTGGAGATTTTTGATAATTATTCTGTCAAATCTCTTTGAATCTGGAGATTTTTTTAATCTCTTTTCAACTTACGAAAAAATCTTACCTTTACGAATCTTTGAATCTCTTTTTTTGATAATGGTTGTGAGGTTTTGAATCTCTTTTCAAATTGATGAAATAAACAAAATTTTAAAGTCCAAGTATAGATGGTGATTGGTTCTTGCCTTCATCGCCGCTTTGATAATTTTCTCATTCAAATCTGTTTATTTCATCATCGTCGCTTTGCTATTTCTGGTGTTTCAAATCTTCAAGAGATTCAACAGGTTAGATGGTGATTGGTTCTTGCCATCATTCACGATCCTTCCTCTCTTGGTTTTGCCACCGCCATCGCTACGCCACGCTTCACGCCTCTCCGCCTCTTTAGTGTCTTTGGATTGGATTGACTAAAAGTATGTCAATTGTTTGTTAATCTGTTCTTTTTTTATACATTTGAAACCAGTCATCGCTATATGAACATATTTGAATGATTAACTGAATGCCATATAGTTTTATAGAATCGAAAGATTTGTATGATTAATTGAATGTCATATTCTTGTATAGAATCAAAAAATTATGATGTTTTCATTTGTGTTCTTATGATAATTTTTTATATCTCCATAATGTGTTTCCTAATTAACATACATGGGAGCTGTTATATACATAAACGAGGAGCTAACTCTTGAAAAAGATAATTTATTAGACTTTTAAAAAGTAAAATACAAATTTTATATTTTCCTTATTTAATAATTTCCAACTCTATGTAGATAATTTTTATATATTCAAATTTTTTATATTTATATATTGTTTAATTGCTTTCCTAATTAAATGTTACTTTTCATATATACTTTTTTACTTTTTTTTTAATTTTGAAATCTTCAATTCTTAATCGGTTACATATATCAATATTTACCAAAAATATTTGATTTTTATCTTATTTCCAAGTTTATTATTATTATTTTAAACAAATTGATTCCTTCCTTAATTCTAGACAAAGGTTCCCAAATTTTAGTCAAATCAATTATTGCCAAATAACAAACTTTATGAAACGAAATCTTTTTGAAAACACTACTAACCTCCCTATTTAACCTTCACTTTAGCAAATCATATATTATACTTTTCTGCTTCTACATTCTATGCATCTCTGGTTTAATGAAAAATACTAATATCACTTTTATGTTTTAAAGGTTGACTTCATCATAAAAGTTTGTACTATTAAAGCTTTAGAGACAACATTCCTTTAAGATACATAACGGTATCTATGCAAGAGAATTGATCCTTATGGATGATGAAGAAGTTACAGTTATTTAATAAATTATTTTAATTTTTTTTTATACTTTATACCTTAGTATTTGTTTGGGTTTCAAGGTACTAAGATTTACCGTAATCAATATCTATTTCATCAAGCTTGAAAAGTTCTTGGCAGATAAAGCATGTCTTTTTATGGAAAAACCGTCATAGGTGAGAATCTCTCATGCTACGGAATGCAACGATTTCGTTGTATATGTACATGGGTTCTCAATTACTAGCTTTGATCTGCTTCGCAATAATGTCATTCTTAATGATTCCATTGTTGGTAAGTGCATAATAAATTACTTAATATTTATTTTTGCATTATTATTAATATGTTATTAATTAATTTATTTTTATTACATTGTTAGTATAGATTAAACTAACTAAAATATAACACTAACATACTTTATTTGTTTATTTTATAGATATCATTGGGTATGTTTATACCTATTTTGATACAGATGATCACACAACCAGAAAGTGACAAACCATCTAAAAAGATGAAAATGTCCAAGTTCCTTTCAAAAAGGTCGAAAGGTGTTACTGCATTTATGATATTGCAATTAGGAATATGCAGTTGTCTGTTCAGTTTGTCTCAATTTCCCCTTAAATCTTGACGAGTGTCACTCCCACAATGAACAATTCATTTTTTCCATGCATTTGTAGCTATACATTTGTAAATTGTAAATGTAACATTAAGCGTCTTTCATTATAATAAATGTATTTTAATTGCATCATTTTTTTTATACCTAACCCCGTGTATCACACGGGTTTCTAACCTAGAACCGAGGAAGAGAGGAAAATTTTTATGTTGCAAAACCAAATTTTTTATACCCCCTTTTTTGCAATGTAATATTTGTATTGTTGCACTTTCGAGAGTTAATAGCCGAGACGAGTTAAAACTTTTAGTATTAGATATAGAAAAACTTCAAACAAAATATCCAACGTTATATACAAAGAAATATTTACTAATTTATGATTTACGTTCATCATTTTTTTATTTTAAATTGTATGTTTTTTCACATTGCATATTTTTCAGTCCTCCATGTAATACACGAATTGCCAAATCATAGTTTAGTTTTGAAGGTAGGTGTGCAGGTAATGTTGCTGTGAAATATCCATAAGAAAAAAGGGTTATGTAATGGAACTAGATTACAAGTCAAATCTCTTGGTAATCGTGTTATCGAGGCGGAGATCAAATCTGGAAGCAATATTGGAACTCACACATTTATTTCAAGAATTAATTTGACACATTCAGACAAAATAATTCCTTTCAAGCTACAAAGAAGACAGTTTCCACTCTCAGTTTGTTTCACCATGACAATAAATAAGAGCCAGGTCAGTCACTATCAAAGGTTGGATTGTTCTTGAGGCAACCGGTTTTCACTCATGGTCAATTATATGTTGCACTTTCAGGAGTTAAAAGCAGAGACGAGTTAAAAGTTTTAGCCTTAGACAAGGATAAAAAAACATTCAAACAAAACATCCAACGTTGTATATAAAGAAATAATTATTGATTTATGAATTGTATTAATCAGTTTTTTAGTCTCAATTTGTATTTTGTTTTACATTTATTTTATTTATAACCCCGTGTAATACACGGGTTCTAACACTAGTACTATATAATAAATAAATGTTTCTCAATGCCACGTGTCGCCTCCACATTTATTCTTAAATTTTTTTTCCCGCATCTCTCTCTTAATAAATGCACTTCAATATTTTCAATAATAATATATTTTAAATAAATTATTAATTATACTAATAAAACACATTTATTTTAAATTATCTCATATTATAAATTTTTTTAAATGTAATTACATATCTTATGTTTTCAATCAAATAATAAATGAAAGTCAAATTACATTGAATAGTAGATAATGTATTTTTGAAACTCAATTATATATTAATTTTTATAAATTTTTGGATTTTGTTTTCTATTGTTACTATATGTATTAATATTTTTTCACAATGTGCAGTACAAAGGTTTTAAACTAGTAAAAAATATATTAAGGCAATGGTTTTCTTGGAAGCCAAGTTTTATATTTTTGAAATTTAGAGTTTACATAGAAAAAATATATTGTTTGTAAAATCATTTTTGAGGCAAATTCATTTATTAGAATAGAGTAAACTTTGGTTTTGCTCCCTGTGGTTTCATCATTTTAATCGTTTTGTTCCAATAGTTTGAAAATGGTCATTTTTCTTCCCGTGGTTACAATTTTTACTCCAATATGCTCCCCGCCCCTAACTCCGTCCATATTCCCATTAAACGTGAGGGGTATTTATGTCTTTTTCCTTTCAAATCCAATGAGGTTAAGGGTAATATGTAAACAGAAATGCCCCTCACCTTTAAGGGGAATATGGACGGAGTTAGGGGCGAGGAGCGTATTAGAGTAAAAATGGTAACCACGGGGAGCAAAATGGTCATTTTCAAATTATTTAAGCAAAAGGGTTAAAATGATGAAACCACAGGAAGCAAAACCAAAGTTTACTCATTAGAATATTTGTAAAGTTACATTGGAGATTAGAATTCTACTAAAACACAATTTCAATGTTGGTGACAATTCCTTTGCCACCGACATAAGTTCTAAAACCACAACTAACCTTTCTTCAGTTTTAAATACTCTCCTCGAGTTTTTAAATTTTCAAATATATCCTTCTAGTTTTTAAAATTTTAAATTTATTCCTAGACATAATTCTAAACTCTATCCTTCAAATTTTTAAACTCTTAAGTTTACACCTTAAATTTTGTTTCTATTTTCTTTTACTTTTTTTTATATTCGTATACAAAAACTACTTTTCCCTATTTTTAGGTTGTTCTAGTGGACATTCTTGTTTCCTACAAAATTTCCAAAATAGCCATTGGTAGAATTGATTATTAGAAGGTCTGGAGGATTGTATGTGGAGTGTTGTTCCGGATGCAATTGCTGAGTTCACGGCTTAATGATGCTTTTGGATCTCCTCCATCACCAACTGTGACGAGCTTCATAAAATTCAGGCAAGAGTGTAGTTTATTGGATGATCATTGCAATTCCCTCATATGCCTCGATTAATCCAACAATCAGTTATAGAACAAGTCGTTGGTTAATGACCGGAGCACCAACATTAAACAGTTGATCTGTGATCAGTGGGTGTTTATATGGTGTTTGTGATGCTTAATTATATGCTTTTATGTGTGTTTTGGTATGAAACACGTTTACTTTTGAGTGTGTTATTGTTTGAAGGTGTTTGGATGCTAAGTACGCGTTTTGGGAAGCACTTGGGAGGAAGCAGAACCATCAGATGTGAAACTATGCAAAGTTGGAGACCGATCAGGAAGGTTCTAGAGTCCAAAACTTGGAAGGAGCATATCCGGAGCTAGAAAATGAGTTACGGGGGCTATAATATATAAAGAGTAGAAGTCATTTCAGCACGAGGAAGGTGAAAAAGAAGAGTAGAAGTCATTTCAGCGCATGGTGTCGTGCAAATCAAGATGTTTTGGTGTGCTGAGTCAACAGTGGCGCAAATTGCGCTGGTTTTGGCGCAATTTGCGCCGGGTGTCAGCCCAGTTCCGAAAATTTGGGATTTTGTCTCTTTTTAAGTCTAACCTTTAGGGTTTCGAACCAATTCGTTTTTAAGCCGTTTTGGGGGCGATTTTGGAGCATCTTTTAGAGATTTTTCATCCTTGATTCATGTCTTCGATTGTGAACTTTAATTTTGACATTATTGTGATGACGATGAGCGGCTAAACGCTTTTGTGATCGCTCCGGGTGAATGATTTGCTTAAGGTAATTGTTCGGTTTTAGTTTTTAGTCTAGTGTTTGGATTTTGTGAACCTATTAAGTTCTTTGGATTCAATTGTCTGTTTGATTTTTGAACAAGTTAATGTTATTTAATTTCTTGCACTTGTGTCATCGTTTCTTGGTTTTCTTGCATCGGGAATAATTTGACTGTGTGTTTGGTTTTATAATATTGAATTGGGTTGAACAATTTAAACAAGGTCATGTCTATGTGATCTCCTATCTAGTCTGAATTAAAACTAAGCGTTTGTTTTGCTTAATCAGAACCCAGAGTGGTCATTCTTCTCCAATTGTTTTAAAAACTCAAATTAAGTTGCTTTTTACAATTTCAAGTCTTTTTAAGTGATAAAGTTTCAAACTTTAGTAGTCATTGAATTGATTTAGTTTAAATAGCATTCTCCACGAGTTCTCTGTGGATTCGACAACCCTACTTCCTATACTGCAGTCTAAGTAGCTAAGGAGTAGTTTTTAATATTGTTTTTTATTAACCTTTGACATGCGATCAATCAGCAAACATTTTTAAAGCTTGATAATATGCTGAACAATTTGTGAAGTTCTCTAACCTGGTTGTAATGAACTTGTGTTCAAGATACACAACCACTTTAAACCACTCCTTAAGATATACAAAACTCACTCATATAATTATAGCAAACGAGTTGTGAATGCTCTTAGTCACTATAATAGCCGGATGAAGCTTTCCATCCATGATGCATAGAACTCGGTTGAAGAGAGACTTTCCTTCACTGAATCAGAGAAGAAGAAACACAGATCGATTGGAGAAGATGAACAGAGGGGTTATTGAGGAAGAAGAGAAGGTGAACAGGAAGGGTTCCGAATTGAATGGATAGGGTTTTTGAATTGATTGGGGAAGGTAATCAAAGAGTTGACTCTTGATACCATAATAGTGGGAAAATAATGCTTGTCCTTTATTGATAAACCTCAACCATATATATATACATTACATTTACACCTTGACACCAAGAGTTTTACACTTAACTAAGACAGTATATGCTAATACTTTAGAAAGTAGATATGGAAAATTTAATCCATAATTAATCTTTAAAAAGATGGAATTATCTGAGGTGGTGATTGTAGTTGTCAAAGAAAGAAAAAGAAATAGAAGCAAGTAAACACACGTTGTCAAAGAAAGTAGCATCGACGAAGAGAAGAAAAAAAAAAGCATCCAAAGCACAATTGCTACCGGACATTCTTGTTTCCCACAAAATTTCTAAAATAGCTCTGTGTGATCGAACCCGTTTACTGACCGTGACCGTGACCGAACCATCACCAAATTAAACGAAAACAGGACTACTAATATTACATGTATTGGTCTTGAAACAACATACCGACAACCCATGTGTTGCTGCCTGGTTTGATCACATATAGTACTACTGTTGATTAAAAATGAATTCCATCTGCCCATGGTGTTAGAAGGTAACGAGATGAGGATACTTGAAAAGCAGAGAGATCCCCACCGATGATATGCTTCCATGACTTGTAATAACCCAAAGGATCTTCTTTCTCGTTTCTACCATCATCATCATACACAAGGCTCATACCATACTCCCTTACATTTGCATAATCTGGTCCTTTACCACCATAGCCGATAAAACATGCACTATCATCAAGACAATGATATTTTACACTAAAGTGAATGCTAACTTCATCACCATCTTCAAACTCATTTTTCCCAAACACCCAATAGCTTAACCATACTACAACAACTTCTTCACCATATTCAAACTCATTATATTCTGGGAAAGCATACATTATAGGCTGGTATGTCCAAGAGGAGTTCTTTGTCAAGTTTTTTATTTCAATTCTTGAAGGACCAGCTTCTGTCACTCTTGAAATCTTACGCACAATGCACACATTCATCCCTTGAATCTTACCATTTTTAGGAGATGATTGCAAGGTAAACGATGAACCGTTGCTTCTATGGTGAACCACTTTGGAACCTCTTTCCGTTGAAGATATGTGCTGAATATTCCATGTTCTTAAAGCATCTGTCACATGAAAGTTTTATTAGCTTATTATATCACATAAACGCATATTAAAAGGTGGAAATTAAATATATATAAAGAGACATCCACCTGTGCTGGTGGAAGCATTCTTCCAGGCAAATCGTACACTCCACTAGTACCAGCCTTCGAAAAGCCGCAATGGTTCAGATATTCAATATCAGTACAGCCCAAACGGTGTAGTACCTCTTTATCAATTTCTGATAAAGCTTGGGTTTTGTAGTGGTGCTGAATCTCAGTCAAAGTAAAAGTATGGATATAAGAAACTAAAGGTAGAGCTGACTTTTCTGGATGAAATGTTACTCTCTCCAATGAGTAGCAATTGTGTATAGATAAAAAATTTATTTGAATTGGAGCACACAAGATTGTTTTCAGGTTACCACACTCGTTAAAAGTGAGTCTTTCCAGCCTATTAAGGCTTCTCAAACAGTCGGCCATGGAATCAATTGGATTTCCATCCAAATACAACTCCTTCAACATTGAAAGGCTACTAAAATCCATTGGAAAGGATTCATTATACAAATTACAATTTGTAAGAGACAACATTGCTAGTGATCTTGGTAAAGAACTCACTAAGGACTTGGAACTTAAGCTTCTTTGTATCATGGAAGAAGACCCATGAGATCTCATGTTAATATTGTCAGCCTTCAGAACTTTAAGTGATTCCATATCCTTCATTTCAACCAAAAATTCACCAAGATTTGAACAACCATCTATTAGAAGTTGATTAAGGTTCTTTAACTTTCCTACGCTTCTTGGAAGTTCCTTCAACTTCCTGCATTCACTCAGTTTGACTTCAAGTTTTTGACAACAAGCGTCAATCGATTCACAGACCTCAACCAGACTTGTGCATCTTGTGAGGGTCAACCTTTCGAGTAGAGGGAGCCCAGATAAGTCACCCACTCTAACAAGCTCATGACAACCACTAAGATTAAGAAATTTCAGTGACCTAAGAAACTGTTAAATAAAGGGGGGAAAAAAGATGCATGTCAGACATGAGTTACCAAACAAAATAGTGGCTTGAGGTTTTAGTACCTTGGGCTTCTTCCAAAGCTGTTGTAGTTTGCTATTAGAGATGTCAAGAGCTACCATATTCTCCAATTGTAAATCTGAAGGTATATAACTCAAAGGAAATCCATGCATACATAGCCATCTTAGACCTTGAGCAAAATTCTTGTACGATCCACTGAGTTGTACATAGTTCAGTTGGAGTAGTCTTAAGTTGCGCATCTCACTTAAAGCAAGTGTATCAAAGTCGCATTTTGTTTTAGGAGATGAGAAACGCATTCCCGAAACCCACCCAAATAACCACCAAATAACTGAGAGGAGTATGTGAATCCAATTAGGTAATGAATATGATCTAGATCCAAACTTTTGCATATCGACACTTCTTGATTCTTTCGAAGTTTCATTCTCAAATGTTCTCATGTCAAGGGCGAGTCCTTGAATTATTGAGGTTCCCTAAGAATAAAATGCAAAACAAATGATCAAACTGTTACATAATACAAATTAATCAAAGCACATACACGTACCTGCCTATTTTGCAAAACATCCAAGCACTCCTCATGATCCAATAATATACTACGCTTCCATGGCTTCTTAGGTGATTCTTGACGGACTATATCTTTCCCCATGTCTTGAAGAAGTTGATGCATCATCAATTTATCTGATGATCCTACGGTGAGAAGGCATCTATTGATGAGAATCTTGATCCCAGATGATTTGCATATACCACACGCTTTTAATATGTCCTCGGTGAACTTTCTATCTTCTCCAACGAATAAACAAGCAATGTGTTTAAACAGCTCCTTGTCTTTTTCAGAGGGCAAAGTGTCAAAACTTACTTTCAAGACTTTTGTAATATCTGGATTAGTTTCTTTCCCTAGTGATTCTAAGATATCATCCCATGCAGCGTCTTCACTACGTAAAGAACAGCCCAAAACTTTAAGAGCTAAGGGATGTCCTTTGCAATATCTTACGACCTTCATTGACTCCTCTTTGTCACCTTCGTTGGGTTCATTGTGTCCAAAGGCATGCCAACTTAAAAGCTGAAGAGATTCCTGGTCATTTAGTGCTTCAAGAAAGTGCTCAGTATGCTTTGGTGGAATTTGTGTTTCAAACAACCGACATTTTTCGGTTAACGATCCATTTTTAGATGTTATCATTATTTTGCTTCCGGGTGAATGCCTTTTGTCCCAATTAACACATCCAACTGCTCAAACTTATTTATACCATCAAGAACAACAAGAGTTCTTTTCCTCAAAAGTGATTTCTCAATCTTCAAGGTGCCCGCATCAACATCGTTTATGTCCATCCAACTTCTCACTCTGATATCTTTAAGGAGTTGTTTCTGTAAATCAAGCAATCCATTTGGTGTTGTACACCTTCTTTCGATGTCTTCAAGAAAGCAGCTTCTTTCAAAGTCACGATAATGCAACTTAAAGATATAGTTTGCTAAATATGTCTTTCCGATTCCAGCCACACCTCATATCGTGAGAATTTCAGTGCTTTGCCCGGATCCATCTTTCAAGAATGAAGTGATGGTCCTAACTGAAGACATCCCAATTAGTTTCGGGATTTCACCCCTTTTGTGTATATCTAATCTGCTACTCATCTCTTTAACTATTCCTTGGATAAGTATTGTCTCTCGCCTGAAACCAATTCCAATTACAACAAGAAGATACCACCATGAGTAAATATATTCTTGATAATGTGAAATACTAAAAAACAATTGTAATTTAATAGACTTTTCCAGAAATGAATAAACAATCCATGTACATGTATTTAGATATATTTAAGTTCTTTGATTCTGGAAAAAAAAAGTAACTTTCAAAATCAATATGTGAGGCAAAACTGAGGAAAGAAGTAGTTAATTACCGGCCGCCATTTGCTTCTTCCCCTTTTAAATCAGCAACTTCTGTAAGTGCTTTCTCCCATTGCTTTATCTTCTGACTCCATTCACTTCTTTTCTCTTCATCTGTATTCATCATTCTCTGTTTATGATCTGCCATTGCGTCTGCGAAGCTGTTACGTTGCTTCCTGACATCGGAAGGCTTGACATGATAGAAGATGGGGAGAACAATATGGTTCATCAAGGCACCATGTGGAAGAAGCGTAATCCTTCGACAACACGATAATAGAAGCCCTAGATGATTTAATTGCACTCTCCAACTCCGGTTTCAAAAACTCTCCGATCTGAATCTCTGCGTCATCAAAGAACGTGTCGATTGTGGCTTCCTGCAGTGCTTTGAGGAGATGATCGGTGAAATTATAGCGAGTATCCTCACCTCTAAAGCTTAAAAACACATCATAATCGTATGTTAACAATGTAGAAGAAGAAGAAGATTGTTCTGAAATTTCAGTAAGAAGAACCATTGTGGATAATGAAAATGGAGGGTGAAACAAATGGTTGGTTGTAGATAATCGGAGATGAAGTTTACTGCGTGGCATCAAAAGTCAAAAGTCAGCTGTGAAACGTTTTAAAAAAAATAATAAACAACCTTTTCTTAAATAAGAAAATAACTTTTCTAAAAAATTAAAAATAACACACTCTCTAAAAAAAACATTTTTTATAAAATAAAATAACAAACGTTTTTTTTATAAAATACATTAATAAACATTTTTTATAAAATTCATTAAAACATTTTTGTAAAATAAAAAAAAAACATTTATATCCAACGATCCATCCATGAAACGTTGATAATGATGGTTAGGCACTTTGGTTCTAAACACTTTAACCTCCTAGACTTTACATAATATATAAAATAAAACTAAAACATAGTTTATAGTATTTATACTATGACCCTAAACATTTTACTATTAAATAATGAAAGAGATCAACTCCACAACTTTTAAAAATGAATCCCTTCATGTCAAGCTTCATCAATGTTAGGCCAGAGTGTTAGAAGACAATGACTTGAGGGTACTTGAGCTACATAGAGATCCCCACCGATGATGTGCATCCATGACTTTTAATAACTCAAAGGATTTCTTTCTCGTTTCCACCATCATCTATCATACACAAGGCTCATACGATAGTCACTTACATTAGCGTAATCTGGTACTTCACTATCAGCAACATAATATTTTACACTAAAGAACATCACCCCCTTAACATATCATAGACATTCTTTGTATTAATATAGATGAATGTATAGATGAAATTTGACAGTGTTATGTATGTATTATTTGTATAAAATGTATGTTGTTATTTATTTTTTGTGAAATGTATGGTTTGTATGAATGTATGTATGTATATATTTAAGTAAGTCGAACACGAACCGTTTCACTTGTTTTGACCCGAATATTTGTATGTATTATTTATTTGGGTTATCCATTTTATAGTAGTTATGCTGTCGGATTTTTAAATTTTTTTGGATCTATGTTTATTTTTTTTAGCGTACATTCGTACCATTACCATGCTATTTATTCTTAGTCTATACCCCTAAACGTTGTAGGTCCGTCAGGGGTCAATTCAGATCTCTCTCAGCATGTGACGTATGACACACACGGAGTGCGGAAAAGAAAGAAATAAGTAACTCGTCATCCTCCATGGCAGTTCTCATAGACCTGTCAATCAAACTGCAAAGCATTTATCCCTTGTCTTTTTCCCTATAGTAACTCGCCGTCCTCAAAGAAAATTAAGAGGAATCTCGCCAGGGTGGTGGGCAAGAATCAATGTTTCAAACAAAAATATATTCATTGCTTTGTTTATGAATTAGTTTTATTTATAAATAAGTTTAAGTTTTATTTATTTAACCAATTATTTATAAATAAGTTATGAATGTTTGGACATAAGTTTGTTTTATTGAATAAATTTTATTATTTAGAAGATTTTAAATGTTTGGAAATATAAATGTTTCCGAGAATAATTTTTAAATGTTTGGACTTTCACCCGTGTGGAATTTTAAATATTTATGAGAATAATTTTTAAATGTTTGGACTTTCATCACATGTAAAACCACCAGCCATTTTTTTAAAAACAAAAAGAATATAAATCTCTTAGACCACTTTGCTAGATTATTTGGAGAAATAATTTGTGAATTTTTTGCTAGACGACGAGCAATGTTTGAGACTTGAGTTTGTAAAGTGTTTGGACCACTCGTCTTTATGCTTGGAAAGAATCCAGAAAAGCTGAAATGTTTCTTGGCATCATGGATGGCGACATTCTTGTTTATTTTCATTCTAGTTGACGAGTTCAAAGAGCTTTGCAGGATGATTGTGACATTTCACTGAAAAATGCCATGGAAGATGGTGAGATTCATATGAGAAAAAGACAGAATAAATGCTTTGTATGTTGATTGACATCTCACTGAAAAATGCCATGGAGGATGGCGAGATTCTTACTTCTTTCTTTTATGGATGGCGAGTTTCTTGGTAGAAGACAAGAAAAAACTAGTTACTTGCATTTGAGGATGGCGAGTTTCTGTTGAGTCTCACCACCACCACCGACGGATTTGTAGCGCGTGGGAAAGAGGTTTCTCACCTCCCTCGCGTTCGAGAAAGTAGGTTTCCCACCACCTACTCCGACAAGTTTAAGGCAACTCCTACCACCTACCTGCCAAGCCTATATTCAATGCTCTCGCCATTCACAGGGGCAATGAGCCCTCGGGTGCAACACCTTCTTGACTAGGCCCCCATATGAAGAAGGTTTAAAAAATAAGCCTTATTATAAAAAAAAATCACCATAAGTCGATGACCAAGATAGACAAAACAAGTCGGTGTTGGGTTGGGGCAGTAATTGGAGAGTCCTAGTCGAGTAAGATTAAGATGCTATGTATTAGTATTATTTTGTATTTAATTCATTGAATACGTATCTTAGTCTAACGAGTATAGGTTAACTATATAAACCTACTCAGGGTTTGATAATTGTAATCAAGTTTTAGAGTGAGATTTCTTGACATAATAACGTTTTGGGAGTTAGCCAATTATGTACGTGTTTATACCGATTCGGGACTTAAATTGATATGAGATCAAGATCAAAACACGTCTTGCAATTGGAGGCTGGGATCTATTAATTTTCAATATGCGATTCTCATTCAAAGTAAAATGAAATATAAATACAAGGAAAGAGGAGGCGAAACTAACAAAGAACTAACTAACAATTTCGCCTAATTAACTAGAAACAAAACTACAACTTGAAAGTGAAACTAACAATGAATGATAAGGATTAACAAAGAATGATGAAAAATCCATGAAGAAACAATCTTGAGATGTGAACAGAGCGAAAATGAGCGAACACAATAATGGACATAAGTAAATGCGCGTTGCAACAGAGAAACGAAACTGAACACCACCAGTTTCGCTTGATAGGTTCAAGCACAGGTTCACTTGAACTGAAAATAAGTTGATCGCTGAAAAATAAAGCAGGAACAGAGGGTGTGAAATAAATCCGCGGAAACGATAATCAGTAAAACAAAACAAAGATGATGGTGAATGGAGCAATAAACGAAGAACATAGGATAAAATCAACAACTGAAATCGATCGAAATCGATGAAAGTGAGGTAAATTCTGAACAAAATTGATCAAAACGAAATCAATCAAAGATTGATTAAGGTGAAATTCAATCCAATTAGGATTGAATGAGGTGAAATTCAATCCAAGTGCAATGAACAATTGATCTCATGAGGTGAAATTAAATCCAACAAAGATTGAATGAAATCAATTGCAATGAACAATTGATGAAAAAGATGAATGAAATGATAAGATAATTGCATAGCCATGGATTCGATGTATGATATCATTTTCTGCAATTAAATGGAATGAGAATCATGGAGATGCATGCGGAATGATGAAGATGATGATGATCGAGAGCCTTTTGCTCTGATACCATGTTAATTTTCAATATGCGATTCTCATTCAAAGTAAAATGAAATACAAATTGAGATATAAATACAAGGAAAGAGGAGGCGAAACTAACTAACTATTTCGCCTAATTAACTAGAAACGAAACTACAACTTGAAAGCGAAATTAAACCAACAGGATCACGAACTGAAGACCTGGTGATTATCAATTAGAGCCCGAAGACCTGATAACCGAATCCTCTGTTCATCTTCGTCTTAAGCAGAAATCACAATCAGAACCCGATTTCAAGGCGGAAATCAGTTCTGATTGAATCGAAGGCCTGGAGACAACCTCTGTTTTCTCCTCCTTATAATTGCAACCCGAGAGCCAGAATCCTCACTTCCGACCACAAATCAAGAAACCAGAGGAACTATTCCCAATCATAGACAAGTTGCAGTAGCCGTTGTGATCGTACCTGTTAACCGGAAACCTAATGATCGGAGATCAAGTCTGGATCTCGGCCAGCTCTGGTTATAAGAAAATCTCAGGTCGATCTCAAATCAGAAAAGGAAGTCTCGACCCTCGTGTTGTGTTTTGAGCTAACACATAAAGAACTCGTTAGAAGGTACCCTAATGTTTAAGCCTGGAAACACCCTCTCACACTTAAATCAGTAATCTATATCGATATAAACATGTATGAAATATAGAAGTATGTAAGAAAATACAAGGATATGAGACGGAGGATAGATAAGAAGAGTTTATCGGAGGTCAGCTGAAATCTACCTGCTGCAATGCAACCTGGAAATCATGACAATGCATCACTATACCTGACAAAATGGGTTCGGGTAAGAACGGGTCATTTTAGAAAATGGTTCTTTTGGTTTGGGTCAAAACGAGTTGTGACAAAATTACGTGCAGGTCAAAACAGGCCACTTTAAAGAAAACAAAGAATATTACCTTAGTCAATCAATAATCAAGATTTATTATGCGAAACTCCATAAAATTCCACTCTTGGTATTTTTTTATCAAATTTCACCAATTACCCGTATTCTTGGTGGGGCCATAGCCAAATGTGATTCACTGGAATTCAACGCAACTCAACATAAAGAATAAAGTTACATGCAACATATGAGTGTATAAGGGTGTCCTGTTCTGAGAATGAAATTCAAGGCAACTCGAAAAATATGATAGTGTCGGTTAAAAAGACTCTTCATTTGGCCAAGGTTTTTGTAAGGCCCCAAACCTGGGAGGCCTCACTTGTTGGATTTACTCATTCACAAACAGTTCTTAAACATGAATATCAAATAACGCAGCGGAAAATTTCGTTCAAACATAACGCATCATTGTTCATACATGCGGAAGCATAAACATTGTTTAAAACATAAATACATCATAACTAATCATAACGGGATGCTAGTCTTCTTATCATCCGGGTAACTCATCAAGCCGCCCAGCATCACCTTCCATCATCATAACCTACCTTAACCTGAATGTGCATACTAAAAAGTCAGCTACGCTGGTGAGTTCTAGCTTTACATAAAACCTTAACATAAACATTTTGCCAAGAAACATAACATACATTTGTTTAACAAAAGCGTACGTAAAACATGCAATAACTTAACATCATCATAACATCGTAACATAACATCATATCATAAGTCAACATGAACCGAATCTGCGCCTTCTCGTAACCGTCAATTCCATACATCACGTACCAGCGAATGAACTTAAGGCTCGTTACCTCTAAGTCATCCGTCACACAGGTCCCCTATGGCTTGTAACCTTTAGGTGGACCAAACATATGTCTCCTAAGGCTCGTTACCTCTAGGTAGACCAAACATATGTCTCCTAAGGCTCGTTACCTCTAGGTAGACCAAACATATGTCTCCTAAGGCTCGTTACCTCTAGGAAGACAGAACATAACATAGGCACTATTTCCCCGTAAGGAATGGTACCTTCCATCGGGATCCCGGTAATCCCATGGGTGACCGTCGTCACCCCATCATCAACTAGTTGTACAACCGTTAGCCAGCCACAAAGGCCCCCCCCGTAAGAGTGAGGCCAATACATACATACATACCTTAGCTCCCGTAGGAACTTGTGGCAGATTCGTTCATTCGTGACTTTCATAAAACCTTTACCTCATTTTAGTTAAAGCATTCGTACGTTTTATTAAACAAAACATCATCTCTTTCGTAAACCTTTCGTAAACTTCATTTGGCAAAACATTTCATAAACATCATCTCGTAAACATCCTTTCGTAAACATCCTTTCGTAAACATCATTTCGTAAACATCCTTTCGTAAACATCCTTTCGTAAATATCATTTCGTATGTATGCACACCAGCCCAAAAACATTATATAAAACATTTAAAAGAGGGCTTCTAGAACTCACCTTATAAGCTAGTTTGGGTTGTCCTAAACAAGGTCCAACAACGTCACTTCCGATCTGAATTGATTAGTTAAATACACATCAGACCAATACCGACTCTAACGGTTTAACCATTCTAAACATACTAACTTTACTCAACCAGCCTGATGCCTACGCACTTAGCAAGTGCGCAGACCCAGCTGCCTGCGCACTTAGCAAGTGCACAGACCCCTCTTCTTGCGTACTTGATAAGTACGCAGGACCTGCTCCGTGCGCATTTGGTAAGTGCGCACGACCTGTTTCTTCGCAAAACCTTAACTTTCTCATTCAGGTCTGATCACGTCAAGATCTCGAACCTGTTTGCATCCAAAACGTTTGTTTTCCATTAAGGAACTCAAATCTATGTTTATCTTTCAGTTTCATCCGCAAAAACGTTGCCTTTTCACCCAAAACCCGAAAAACCCAAAAACGAACAAGAACTCAGATTTATGCCCGATCGTTACCTGAATCGAGTTTCTGATCCGGAGGTTCTTCTCACGAGCTCTGGAGCAACACACTTCTCAAATCTTGGGTCGATCCGACAACTTTCTCTCTCTAGAAGTTGCAAATGAGAGAAACATGTGGTGACCTTGGCTATTTATAGGGGAGGCTCCCCTTCCAGCCCGCCGGCCCATCCGGCCCGACCCGACATGCCTCGTTCATTTATTTCTTCATTTTAACTGTCGTTTTATTTTTGGGATGTTACAAGTCTACCCCCCTTACAATAGGTTTCATCCCCGAAACCTATCATAAATCAAATAGATGAGGGTACGACTCCCTCATTTCCTTCTCCGTTTCCCAAGTGGCTTCCGATCCCTTTCGATGTTTCCATTGGACTTTAACCAATTGGATAACCTTATTACGCAACCGCTTCTCCTTCTTGTCTAAGATGGCCACGGGTTCTTCGATGTAATTAAGGCTGTTGTCGACCTCGATGTCAGTAAGTGAGCCGATTCATCCGCCAAACACTTTCGCAAGTGTGATACATGGAAGGTAGGATGAATCCCACTTAACTCATCAGGCAACTCCAACCGATAAGCGACTTCCCCAACCCGTGCCATTATCCTGAACGGTCCGACAAACCTCGGACTTAACTTTCCTCTCTTCCTGAATCGTATGATTCCCTTCCAGGGTGACACTTTCAACATTACTCTGTCCCCAACATCAAACTCGATAGGCCTTCGTCGTTTATCCGCATAGGACTTCTGACAATCTTGTGCGGCCTTCATCCGTGCTTTGATTTGATCAAACCTTTTCGACGTTTCTCTTACGACTTCAAGACTTCCTAATTCCTTCTGTCCGATCTCACCCCAACAAACCAGGGTCCTGCATCTTCTACCATACAACATTTCATAAGGCGGCATGCCTATCGTCGTGTGATGACTATTGTTGTAGGAGAATTCGGCTAACGGCAGATGACTGTCCCAACTGCCACCGAAGTCGATAATACAAGCACGAAGCATATCCTCCAATGTCTGAATGGTCCTTTCGGACTGACCATCCGTTTGTGGGTGGTATGCCGTGTTGATATTAAGCCTCGTGCCCATCACCTCGTGAAATCTTTTCCAGAACGTCGATGTGAATCGTGTGTCCCGGTCAGATACGATCGTCAAAGGCATCCCATGCCGTGCTACTACTTTGTTAATAAATACTTCCGCTAACCTTTCCGACGAGAACGTCTCGCGAATAGGTAGGAAATGAGCACTCTTCGTTAAACGGTCCACAATTACCCAAATGGTGTCATGACCTTTAGCTGTGCGAGGTAGCTTGGTTATGAAGTCCATGGTAATGTGTTCCCACTTCCATTCCGGTATATCAAGTGGTTGAATCTTTCCATACGGTTTCTGGTGTTCAGCCTTTACTTGCGAGTAAGTCAAGCACTTGCTTACGTACTTTGTCACTTCGTGTTTCATCCCGAGCCACCAGTATTCCTTTCTCAAATCTTGGTACATCTTATTGGTACCAGGATGGATAGAGTACCGAGACTTATGAGCCTCATCCAAGATTTTGGTTCTAAGCTCGCCACTCATAGGTATCCATACCCGTCCATAACGTGTTCTAACACCAAGGGTGTTATATTCCAACTTGTCTTGTTGGCCAACCATCCTTTCCTTCTTTATGTTTTCTTCCTTCAGTGCTTCATCTTGAGCTCCTTCAATTTCTCTCATCACATCTGATGTTACCACCAACTGACAAGCTTTCACTCTAATAGGAGTAGGCACATCCTTTCGGCTTAGAGCGTCAGCCACCACGTTTGCCTTTCCAGGATGGTATATTATTTCACAGTCATAGTCTTTCAACAGTTCCAACCATCGCCTCTGCCTCATATTAAGTTCCTTTTATTCGAAGAAGTACTTCAAACTTTTGTGGTCAGAGTAAATAGTAAACTTCACCCCGTAAAGGTAGTGCCTCCATATTTTTCAATGCAAATACGACAGCAGCAAGTTCCAAATCATGAGTCGGATAGTTGACTTCGTGAACTTTCAATTGCTGCGACGCATATGCAATCACTCTCCCGTTGATAGATTCTTATTTAGTCTTGACTATACCTCTCTCGTTCTTGATAAACGTTATCTTTTTCAGCATCGTACATCCCTAGTCGGTCTTTCACATCTAACCGTTAGGGTTCTTATATCGTCATTCTATGTGAAATGTCTTATCAAACTCGGAGTCGTCCACAGAAGACTCCATGGCCATATTTTCAACTCCTCGTTAAGGTTATCGACCTTGCCATCTGGACGGTTACTGTGACACTTCTGATTTTCACTACTTGTACTCATTCTAGACTTATCAATGAAAATCCGCATGACATTTCATTTTACTTGAAATCCTATTCAGACGTTGTTACAATACTAGTTCACATGTGAAACATTACGTTTATGCTTGATTTCAAAGACTTATACTTATCTGTGATTGATTCATGGATCGCACGTAGACTTAATTGATCTTTATGACACATTAAATACACATGAACCACCCCCATACATCTCAAACATGTTCTTACAACCCATTCAATGTGAATTGATGCTTAAAAGTACTAGTTAGTACTTTCGTGCGATCGTTCGCCTTTTAAACCGTCGTTAACTACGTACCGTCCACGACCGACAAATCGTTTAACATGACATTAATTTATGTTTTAAATGTTTAAAATATTCATTTCTTTAATTAAAACAAAGTTTGTTTGCAAAACTTTCCTTAAATAAATCCTGAAATTCGAAAAACGATCAAAAAGTCCGTTTTCTCGCCCACCGATCGCCAACTACTATACGCGAATAACATAACTTTAACTTAAATGTTTTTAGATAAACATACTCTTTTTGTTATGACAATCAACTTTAATGTTGAAAACATTTGCCAATTTCGCTTAGAAATGTTGAAAATCGCAATTTTCGAATGTGCGCACTCAACCGGATCAAGCTAGGACCCAACCCACCTACTCTTGGACCTAGCCCAAGCAAGAAATCACAAAAAACCCAGCCCCATTGAGGAAAATTTCACAGATTTGAGGGCCCTAAAACCCTAAATTGCTTTCCAAGACATTCCATATTTACACCCCTTCAACCATTAGTATAAATAGGAGGCTTAGGATCTTGTTTTCTTTGCTAATTCTCCCTCAAACACTCCCAAACCCTCCTAAGTTGTGAAATCCCTTCCCAACCTTGAAGATTTCGAAAATCCCTTAGAGGATTCCAAGAGTTTGAAGATCAAACAAGTAAGTAACCCTCCGAAGTTGAATACCGTCTTGTTATCTTATTCTTTCTTCATCCCCTCAATCTTTTTTCTATTTTCTATCCATGATCACTTGATCATGTGAAACCTCAGCCCTAAAAACCCTCTAATAATCTTAATCAAACTAATAAATCAAGCTAACATCACCAACTAACAAACAAAGGATCCCGTTTGCAATGGCGGCTATGCCGTCGCATTCTGCGAATCCTCAAGACAACTATTGCAAAAGTGGCTCTGCCGATGCTTTAGTATGTTCTTGCTAACTTAAAACATGTTATTTATTCTATATTATCACTTATATGAACTCACACGCTAATTAAATATAGAATCAGCTTGCTCGTGTCGGCTATGCCGATTGCATTCTGTGATTCTCCAAAACGCTTCTGTGAATATCATGGCTAGAACGGTGACACGGGACATTTTTGCTAACCTAATCTGATTATATTATGTATTATAATAACATAATAACATTCGTCTAATTTTTATTTGCGCGTTCGGTAATCTTAAAACCCTAAACGGACCACTTAAGTGCAACCATTGATTTTGGACAGAAACTGTGCTGAATTTAACTGAGCGTAACTTGACTATAATTAATCTAAACTGAGCAAAATCAATTTCCACGATGTAGTTCGTAGAATTTCCTTTCCAACCATAATTGGATCGTTTTCTAATTCAAAAGTATGACTCCGTAGTAGCCAAAACGGGACAGAAACCTTTTTCAGTACCTTCTGTCTTGTTGGACTATTTTGGCTATGATCCGAGTCTCAAATGGAAAAACTTTCTAAACGAAACTTCTTCGGAACGACTTAAACTAATTCCTTGTAAAATTTCATAATATTTAGACGTCGTTTGATATTTTTAACAATCCTGTTTCTGTTCAGCTACTTTGCTGTCCAAATATAAAAATCAACTAAAACTCTATTTTTGCAACTAATTCTTAATCTTATGACCCGAACCGCCTATCTAACACTCGTAACCATCGAACCTACCCTAAAACTAGTTTATTTATTTGTTTAGGGTCTGGTCCGTGATTCATCTCGTCTATTCGTTCAAGTTTCTTATCTCGTCTAGCTTTCAAGGTGAGACTTCATAGCCCCACTTTATTCAAATCGTTTTGGGGGAAACATGTACGCGTTGGCACGCATTAAAACACGTTTTCAAACAACTATAAAACAAGCGAATCATATATGTATGTGAGTAAATGAACACAACATGATAAACGTTAAACTTGCAAATCCTTAACTTGAAACTTTCAAGCCAACGGTAGTACAGATATGAGCCATAAGATGGAAACCGCATATACTTTATGGACAACTTTTGGTTGGACATCTTATTCGTTATTAGTGCAACTTGCGAGTTGTACCACTTATTCGTTACTCATCATTTTAGGTTGGATTTGCTAATCATGTGTTTGTTTTATTACGTGCTATATGATGATCTTGGAATATGAATTGTCACCTTTGCCAAACTTATACTTTTATTAAACCTGTGATTTCTCACCAACTATTTTTAGTTGACACTTGTTTTTCGTACATGTTTCAGGTGATTAAGCTCGTGATAGGTCAAGTCAATATCACATAGGATTTGCCTAGATATCAATTGAAGAATCTTATTTTAAGTTGCTTGTCTTTTGAACATGTTATCTGTTTGGTTTAATTCAAAACTTATGTAATTGGGATTTTTTTAATATTATGAAACTTTAATAGTAAATGTCTTTATTCCATTGTGTTCTTTTGTCAATTAAGTCGCACCCGTGGTTAAGATGCACAGTTGGGGTGTGACAGATTGGTATCAGAGCCGTGGTTATAGAGAATTAGGCAACCATTTGACCTAGTCTATAACCTAAGCTCCCCTTTGAAACTTATATGCTTATGTGATTCTAATCCACTAACTCTCTTATCTTTAGTATTTCGTCGTACTCTGCTGACATCTCTAGCAATTCAAGCCTTATTTCCGATGATGGGTCCCAAAGCCCAATTAGTTGGAGTAGGCTAATCTCACCACGATCATCTTTCTCTGGAAGTCTGCTACCCTCGAAACATAATGTCAAGCCCGAGTTAATCTTCGATGCGACAAGCCGGCCTGGATCGAAGCCTGAAGTAATCAACATATCAAGTGATTCGGAATCCGAAGACCAAGAGAGCCATGTTGGAACCACTTCTGAGGCCCAACTCCTGTTCAAGAAAAGAAAGCTGACTTGTGAAGCTGAATCCAACTCTTGGGCAAGGCCCAATCCATAATGTTCTCATCAAAATCAAAGGCTTGGATAGTGATACTAGAGACACGTGTAATCTGGAAGGGTGAGTGCTTGTACACTAGGGGTCTTGTCAAAGGAAAGTGAGGCACGTTCGTTACGAGTCGCACTTACCTGGGGACCCTTGGAGTGAGTGCTCACTTATAGGCTAAAACACGTCTCACTAGTATCATTCATCCGAATCTTGAATTTTGACTAGTCAGTTTTGTCTTTATATTTCATTTGTAATTCAACATATATGTTTTAAATATATGTTTTATTTATCTTGTAAGACATTAATGAAGAAAATAAATTACAAGATATACCGATCATCCGAGATTTTCCGGAAGTATTCCCTGATGACTTGCATGGACTCCCTCCAACTCGACAAGTTGAATTTCGGATTGATCTTTTACCGGGAGCTAATCCCATTGCCAAATCTCCGTACCGCCTAGCCCCTTCTGAGATGCAAGAACTATCTAGCCAACTGCAAGAGCTGCTGGACAAGGGATTCATTAGACCGAGCTTCTCACCTTGGGGAGCTCCGATTCTCTTTGTCAAGAAGAAGGATGGGTCCTTCCGCATGTGCATCGACTACCGTGAACTAAACAAGCTTACCATCAATAATCGTTACCCGCTACCTAGGATCGATGACCTTTTCGATCAACTGCAAGGAGCAACTTGTTTCTCGAAGATTGACCTCCGATCTGGGTATCATCAACTCCGAGTCCATGAAGAGGACATTCCCAAAACTGCTTTTAGAACTCGTTATGGACACTACGAGTTCATGGTTATGCCTTTTGGGTTAACCAATGCACCCGCGGTGTTCATGGACCTCATGAACCGTGTCTGCAAACCCTACCTAGATCAATTTGTCATTGTCTTCATCGATGACATCTTGATCTACTCCCGAACCAAAGAGGATCATACAACCCACCTTAAGCTGATTTTGGAACTCTTGAAGAAGGAACAACTTTATGCTAAATTCTCCAAGTGTGAATTCTGGCTTAGAGAAATTCATTTCTTGGGTCACGTGATCAACAACCAGGGTATACACGTCGATCCAGCCAAAGTCACCGCTATCAAGAATTGGAGTACACCATCCACACCCTCTGAGATCCGTTAGTTTCTAGGTTTGGCGGGTTATTATCGAAGATTCATCCCGAACTTTTCGAAGATTGCCCTGCCTCTCACTACATTAACTCAGAAAAATAAGCCTTTCGTCTGGGAACAAAAGCAAGAAGATGCGTTCCAAACTCTTAAGCAGAAATTGTGTAACTCCCCTATTCTAAGTCTTCCCGATGGCAATGATGATTTCGTTGTATACTGTGATGCCTCAAACCAAGGTCTTGGTTGCGTGTTGATGCAACGAGACAAGGTCATAGCCTATGCATCCAGACAACTCAAGGTTCACGAAAAGAACTACACCACTCATGACCTTGAGTTGGGTGCGGTGGTCTTTGCTTTGAAAATCTGGAGACATTATCTCTACGGCACTAAATGTGTGGTTTTTACTGATCACAAGAGCCTTCAACATATTCTGAACCAGAAAGAACTCAACATGAGGCAGCGACGTTGGGTTGAATTACTTAGTGACTACGATTGCGAAATTCGTTACCACCCGGGGAAAGCTAATGTGGTGGCTGACGCCCTTAGCCGTAAGGACCGAATCAAACCCACCCGTGTGCGAGCCATGGGAATGTTGGTCCAAACCAGTCTCAAAGATAAGATCCTCCTAGCTCAAAAACAAGTTGTTGCAAATGATGAGTTGAAGAAGGATTTGGATTGTGGTGTCGAAAAGCACTTGGAACCCAAACCTGATGATCTCCTTTACTCCATGGGTCGAATTTGGATCCCCGACTCAAGTGAGCTCCGAACCCTTATCCTTGATGAAGCACATAAATCCCGTTATTCTGTTCATCCCGGTGCTGATAAGATGTATCACGACTTGAAAGAGTTTTATTGGTGGCCAGGAATGAAGAAAGACATCGCCCTCTATGTAGGGAAGTGTCTTACTTGCTCTAAAGTTAAAGTTGAGCACCAGAAACCATCTGGTCTTCTCCAACAACCCGAAATCCCACAATGGAAATGGGAGCTAATTTCCATGGACTTCATCACTAAGCTTCCGCGAACCTCTAGTGGTCATGACTCCATCTGGGTCATTGTTGACCGCTTAACCAAATCCGCTCATTTTCTCCCAATCCGTGAGGACTACAAAATGGATAAGCTTTCCAGACTCTATATCAATGAGGTTGTGACACGTCACGGTGTCCCTCTATCCATTATCTCCGACCGTGATAGCCGTTTTACCTCCCGATTCTGGCAATCTTTACAGAAAGCTTTGGGAACTCGTTTGAACCTTAGCACGGCTTACCATCCCCAGACTGATGGTCAAAGTGAAAGGACCATACAGACCTTGGAAGACATGCTCCGTTCTTGTGTGATTGACTTTGGAGGAAGTTGGGATCAACACTTGCCACTCATCGAATTCTCTTACAACAATAGTTACCATACGAGCATCAAGTGCGCCCCTTTCGAGGCTCTATATGGTAGGAAGTGTCGATCTCCGGTGTGTTGGACCGAGATCGGAGACGCTCAAATCACCGGTCCCGAACTCATTCAAGAAACAACCGACAAGATACTTCAAATTCAAGAAAGACTCAAGGCCTCTCGTGATCATCAAAAGAGTTATGCTGACAACCGTAGGAAGCCCCTTGAATTTCAAGTCGGTGATAGAGTCTTACTCAAGGTTTCCCCCTGGAAAGGTGTTGTCCGATTTGGGAAGAAGGGAAAGCTAGCCCCTAGGTTCGTTGGGCCATTCGAAATTCTTGAAAGAATTGGCCCAGTAGCCTATAGACTCAAGCTACCAACCGAACTTTGTAACGTTCATGACGTTTTGCATGTATCAAACCTTAAAAGGTGCCTTGCTGATGACACACTTCAAGTTCCTCTCGATGATGTTCGTATCGACAACTCTATGCATTTCGTCGAAAAGCCCGTTGAAATCATGGATCGTGAAGTCAAGCAACTCAAGTGTAGCCGCATCCCTATCGTGAAAGTTCGTTGGGAAGCCAAGCATGGTCCTGAGTTCACCTGGGAACGTGAAGACCAAATGAAACATAAGTACCCTCATCTCTTTCTAGACCCTACAGCCTCTACTAGTTGAATTTCGGGGACGAAATTCTTTTAACTAGGGGAGACTGTGACACTTCTGATTTTCACTACTTGTACTCATTCTAAACTTATCAATGAAAATCCGCATGACATTTCATTTTACTTGAAATCCTATTCAGACGTTGTTACAATACTAGTTCACATGTGAAACATTACGTTTATGCTTGATTTCAAAGACTTATACTTATCTGTGATTGATTCATGGATCGCACGTAGACTTAATTGATCTTTATGACACATTAAATACACATGAACCACCCCCATACATCTCAAACATGTTCTTACAACCCATTCAATGTGAATTGATGCTTAAAAGTACTAGTTAGTACTTTCGTGCGATCGTTCGCCTTTTAAACCGTCGTTAACTACGTACCGTCCACGACCGACAAATCGTTTAACATGACATTAATTTATGTTTTAAATGTTTAAAATATTCATTTCTTTAATTAAAACAAAGTTTGTTTGCAAAACTTTCCTTAATAAATCCTGAAATTCGAAAAACGATCAAAAAGTCCGTTTTCTCGCCCACCGATCGCCAACTACTATACGCGAATAATGTAACTTTAACTTAAATGTTTTTAGCTAAACATACTCTTTTTGTTATGACAATCAACTTTAATGTTGAAAACATTTGCCAATTTCGCTTAGAAATGCTTAAAATCGCAATTTTCGAATGCGCGCACTCAACCGGATCAAGCTAGGACCCAACCCACCTACTCTTGGACCTAGCCCAAGTAAGAAATCACAAAAAACCCAGCCCCATTGAGGAAAATTTCACAGATTTGAGGGCCCTAAAACCCTAAATTGCTTTCCAAGACATTCCATATTTACACCCCTTCAACCATTAGTATAAATAGGAGGCTTAGGATCTTGTTTTCTTTGCTAATTCTCCCTCAAACACTCCCAAACCCTCCTAAGTTATGAAATCCCTTCCCAACCTTGAAGATTTCGAAAATCCCTTAGAGGATTCCAAGAGTTTGAAGATCAAACAAGTAAGTAACCCTCCGAAGTTGAATACCGTCTTGTTATCTTATTCTTTCTTCATCCCCTCAATCTTTTTCTATTTTCTATCCATGATCACTTGATCATGTGAAACCTCAGCCCTAAAAACCCTCTAATAATCTTAATCAAACTAATAAATCAAGCTAACATCACCAACTAACAAACAAAGGATCCCGTTTGCAATGGCGGCTATGCCGTCGCATTCTGCGAATCCTCAAGACAACTATTGCAAAAGTGGCTCTGCCGATGCTTTAGTATGTTCTTGCTAACTTAAAACATGTTATTTATTCTATATTATCACTTATATGAACTCACACGCTAATTAAATATAGAATCAGCTTGCTCGTGTCGGCTATGCCGATTGCATTCTGTGATTCTCCAAAACGCTTCTATGAATATCATGGCTAGAACGGTGACACGGGACGTTTTGGCTAACCTAATCTGATTATATTATGTATTATAATAACATAATAACATTCGTCTAATTTTTATTTGCGCGTTCGGTAATCTTAAAACCCTAAACGGACCACTTAAGTGCAACCATTGATTTTGGACAGAAACTGTGCTGAATTTAACTGAGCGTAACTTGACTATAATTAATCTAAACTGAGAAAAATCAATTTCCACGATGTAGTTCGTAGAATTTCCTTTCCAACCATAATTGTATCGTTTTCTAATTCAAAAGTATGACTCCGTAGTAGCCAAAACGGGACAGAAACCTTTTTCAGTACCTTCTGTCTTGTTGGACTATTTTGGCTATGATCCGAGTCTCAAATAGAAAAACTTTCTAAACGAAACTTCTTCGGAACGACTTAAACTAATTCCCTTTAAAATTTCATAATTTTTAGACATCTTTTGATATTTTTAACAATCCCGTTTCTGTTCAGCTACTTTGCTGTCCAAATCTGAAAATCAACTAAAACTCTATTTTTGCAACTAATTCTTAATCTTATGACCCGAACCGCCTATCTAACACTCGTAACCATCGAACCTACCCTAAAACTAGTTTATTTATTTGTTTAGGGTCTGGTCCGTGATTCATCTCGTCTATTCGTTCAAGTTTCTTATCTCGTCTAGCTTTCAAGGTGAGACTTCATAGCCCCACTTTATTCAAATCGTTTTGGGGGAAACATGTACGCGTTGGCACGCATTAAAACACGTTTTCAAACAACTATAAAACAAGCGAATCATATATGTATGTGAGTAAATGAACACAACATGATAAACGTTAAACATGCAAATCCTTAACTTGAAACTTTCAAGCCAACGGTAGTACATATATGGGCCATAAGATGGAAACCGCATATACTTTATGGACAACTTTTGGTTGGACATCTTATTCGTTATTAGTGCAACTTGCGAGTTGTACCACTTATTCGTTACTCATCATTTTAGGTTGGATTTGCTAATCATGTGTTTGTTTTATTACGTGCTATATGATGATCTTGGAATATGAATTGTCACCTTTGCCAAACTTATACTTTTATTAAACCTGTGATTTCTCACCAACTATTTTTAGTTGACACTTGTTTTTCGTACATGTTTCAGGTGATTAAGCTCGTGATAGGTCAAGTCAATATCACATAGGATTTGCGTAGATATCAATTGAAGAATCTTATTTTAAGTTGCTTGTCTTTTGAACATGTTATCTGTTTGGTTTAATTCGAAACTTATGTAATTGGGATTTTTTTTAATATTATGAAACTTTAATAGTAAATGTCTTTATTCCATTGTGTTCTTTTGTCAATTAAGTCGCACCCGTGGTTAAGATGCACGGTTGGGGTGTGACAGTTACTATCGATCGTCTCTCGACTATTTGGATCATTGTGTATACCTCATAAGTTGTCCATGGTGCATTCGTCCTTGAAGGACCATACCATGTCGTTCTCGAATGAATCATACCATCCCGAATGATTCCTACTATCAAGTTCTTGAAGGTACCGTACCATCTCATTCCCGAAGGAACCACATCGTCTCGTTCCCTAAGGAACCATATCGCTTCATTCCAGAAGGAATCGTATCACTTCGTTCCCGTAGGAACCGTATCGCTTCGTTCCCGTAGGAAACGTATCAGGTATCCCCCCAAACATATGAGGTATCCCTTATCACACTCAACTTGTCGGGAAGGTATTCATTCATATGGAACACTAGTCGCTCGAACTTTTCATTCATATTTTCATATACAATCTCCTTCTAGTCTTTCTTTCAAACGTACTTGTCAGGTTTTACGTTTCACATCGTTTGTTCATTGAACACCATTCTTCCTACATATCACTGGATGGTCTTAGGGATTGGCATCCCATCTGACCGACAATATATATTCTCTAGCTACTCGTTTCCATTAGCCTTTTCTGCATGCATTTCTTCTAAAGTCACATTCGTTGGTCTTACTATGGATAAATGACACGTACGGTGACACTTGTACTTTCATTTCCTTTCTAGTTTCAGTGGGTCCCTCAACGGCTTTCCAATTCTAACAACACTCGCAGCTATTGATTAGACTTAGACATAGTAGAGCGTTCTCTGAGTCGCCTTGAATTTCTTCTTAGTGCCCATGCCTTACTTCACATTGTTGGTCAAAATTTGTCCTTCACATTCATTCTAGACAAACAATCCTTGGGTAGATCTGGTTTGATTTGGTTTAGTCTGCACGCCCTAATTAACATCGTGGTTCCCGTCTCTTGTTGTTGTTGGTATATCTATTTTCTCGTTTCAGCAGATAGTTGTCTTGGATTGTCTTCTACATGGAAAGATGCCATTTGTGCATTCATGCACTCATATATTCTTTGGACATACACTTGTGTGGTTATTTCCTTCATGCTCATGCATACTTCAACAGTAGACCGATTCTTATTCACCATAACGTTTTTGTGCTAAGCGTAGTCCACCCTAGCTCCTTGGCATCCTTCATACGTATGCTCGTCTGACTTAGGTAAACCGAAGTTTCATTCCTCCTCATCTTGTCCGTGGCTCGTACTCGTTGCCATCATTCACCTCTGTAAGGTATACCATCTCTGACATCGTTACTATTACTAATGAAGTTCATCAATCTCTTTAAATCGCTACTCGGGTGACTAACATCTCGTAGTCGTGGTTGAGTAATTGGATCAACTCTGATACGTAAGCATTAATCAATACCATAAGATTCACCATCATGCACGTGCACCTGTAAATTTACAATTTCGAGGATCCAAACGAAATTACCAATTTACCTTACTCGAGCATTCTAGTTCCTCTTATAACACTTCCTAATACTCACGTCTCTTCAAAGTTGAGATTTTGTCCCGTTATTCTCCTCGACACTTCTTACCACTTCCGCGCTAAGTCAACACAACAGATGACATTTCGCATCACACTCGTACGGTCTCATGCACACTACCTTCCGGTTCCGCAAGAACACTCGCCTCTTTACTATAAACTTGGTGGGCGGGAATCCTACCGTGTCATCCGGTACAACCCCACCACGCCTTCTGCCTATTCTACCCTCCATTTCGTTATAAAAGACAAGGAATCCAATGTCATCACGCTAGTTAACAAATAAAATCCAATAAGTACTGTAAGATGTTAATATACACTGGCCATCTACAATTAACCATTACACTACCTTTCGATTTCTATTTGACCACCTTTGTGATTCCATTAGAACACAAGTCCTTACCTAACCCTTTCTAAGGCATACTATATACGTAAATATATACTACCTTCATACCTGATGCTGTGGCTCGAGTTACCCATACTGGCATCCGCTTTCGGTCCCATTCAAAGTTTAAGTTCAGACACTGGGAGTGTCTGAATCTCTCAAACTATTGCTCTGATACCAACTTGTAAGGCCCCAAACCCGGGAGGCCTCACTTGTTGGATTTATTCATTAACAAACAGTTCTTAAACATGAATATCAAATAACGCAGCGGAAAATTTCGTTCAAACATAACGTCATCATTGTTCATACATGCGGAAGCGTAAACATTGTTTAAAACATAAATACATCATAACTAATCATAACGGGATGCCAGTCTTCTTATCATCCGGGTAACTCATTAAGCCGCCCAGCATCACCTTCCATCATCATAACCTGCCTTAATCTGAATGTGCATACTAAAAAGTCAGCTACGCTGGTGAGTTCTAGCTTTACATAAAACCTTAACATAAACATTTTGCCAAAAAACATAACATACATTTGTTTAACAAAAGCGTACGTAAAACATGCAATAACTTAACATCATCATAACATCGTAACATAACATCATATCATAAGTCAACATGAACCGAATCTGCGCCTTCTCGTAACCGTCAATTCCATACATCACGTACCAGCGTATGAACTTAAGGCTTGTTACCTCTAAGTCATCCGTCACACAGGTCCCCTAAGGCTCGTTACCTCTAGGTGGACCAAACATATGTCTCCTAAGGCTCGTTACCTCTAGGTAGACCAAACATATGTCTCCTAAGGCTCGTTACCTCTAGGTAGACCAAACATATGTCTCCTAAGGCTCGTTACCTCTAGGAAGACAGAACATAACATAGGCACTATTTCCCCGTAAGGAATGGTACCTTCCATCGGGATCCCGGTAATCCCATGGGTGACCGTCGTCACCCCATCATCAACTAGTTGTACAACCGTTAGCCAGCCACAAAGGCCCCCCAGTAAGAGTGAGGCCAATACATACATACATACCTTAGCTCCCGTAGGAACTCATGGCAAATTCGTTCATTCGTGACTTTCATAAAACCTTTACCTCATTTTAGTTAAAACATTCGTACGTTTTATTAAACAAAACATCATCTCTTTCGTAAACCTTTCGAAAACTTCATTTGGCAAAACATTTCATAAACATCATCTCGTAAACATCCTTTCGTAAACATCCTTTCATAAACATCATTTCGTAAACATCCTTTCGTAAACATCCTTTCGTAAGCATCCTTTCGTAAACATCATTTCGTATGTATGCACACCAGCCCAAAAACATTATATAAAACATTTAAAAGAGGGCTTCTAGAACTCACCTTATAAGCTAGTTTGGGTTGTCCTAAACAAGGTCCAACAATGTCACTTCCGATCTGAATTGATTAGTTAAATACACATCAGACCAATACCGACTCTAACGGTTTAACCATTCCAAACATACTAACTTTACTCAACCAGCCTGATGCCTGCGCATTTAGCAAGTGCGCAGACCCTGCTGCCTGCGCACTTAGCAAGTGCGCAGACCCTGCTGCCTGCGCACTTAGCAAGTGTGCTGACCCCTCTTCCTGCGTACTTGATAAGTACGCATGACCTGCTCCGTGCGCACTTGGTAAGTGCGCACGACCTGTTTCTTCGCAAAACCCTAACTTTCTCATTCAGGTCTGATCACGTCAAGATCTCGAACCTGTTTGCATCCAAAACGTTTGTTTTCCAGTAAGGAACTCAAATCTATGTTTATCTTTCAGTTTCATCCGCAAAAACGTTGCCTTTTCACCCAAAACCCGAAAAACCAAAAAACGAACAAGAACTCAGATTTAGGCCCGATCGTTACCTGAATCGAGTTTCTGATCCGGAGGTTCTTCTCACGAGCTCTGGAGCAACACACTTCTCAAATTTCGGGTCGATCTGACAACTTTCTCTCTCTACGGTTTCTCTCTCTAGAAGTTGCAAATGAGAGAAACAGGTGGTGACCTTGGCTATTTATAGGGGAGGCTCCCCTTCCAGCCCGCCGGCCCATCCGGCCCGACCCGACATGCCTCGTTCGTTTATTTCTTCATTTTAACTGTCGTTTTATTTTTGGGATGTTACAGTTTTAGAAGGTAATGACTTGAGAATACTTGAGCAGCAGAGAGATCCCCACCAATGATGTGCTTCCATGACTTATAATAACCCAAATGATCTTCTTTCTGGTTTCCACCATCATCATCATACACAAGGCTGATACCATACTCTCTTACATTTGCATAATCCGGTCCTTCACTATCATAGCGGATAAAAAGTTCACTACCATGAACATAACAATATTTTACACTTAAGTGAATGTTAACTTCATCACCATCTTCAAACTCATTTTTCCCAAACATCCAATGGCTTAACCATACTACCGCTTCATCACCATGTTCAAACTCATCATCTTCTGGAAGAGCATACATTATAGGTTGGTATGTCCAAGAAGAGTTCTTTGTCAAATTCCTTATTTCAATTCTTGAAGGACCAACTTCCATCATGCTTGAAACTGTACTCACAATGCACACATTTAGCCCTTGAATCTTACCTTTTTTAGGAGATGTTTGCAAGGTAAACAATGACCCACTGCTTCTATGAGTGAACCACTTTGGAACCTCTTGCCCTCGAAGATATGTGCTGAATATTCCATGTTCATAAAGCATCTGTCACATGAAAGTTATATTAGCTTGAATCACATAAATGCGTATTAAAAGAGGGAAATCAAGTATATATGAAGAGACATCCACCTGCGTTGGAATTGGTTTTTCTGCGTAGTGGTAACATCCGTCGGAATCGGCCATCGATAACCGACAATAGTTCAAATATTCTATATTAACCCAGCCCAAACTGCATAGTACCTCTTCATCAATTTCTGATAAAGCTTGCATTCTGAACTTGTCCTGAATCTCCTTCATGGTAAGATCAAAATAATCGACTTCTGGTGGTGCTGACTTTTCTGGATGAAATGTTATTTTCTCCAATGAGTAGCAATTGTAAATTCCCAAATACTTTAATACGTCTGGAGCACACAAGACTGTTTTCAGGTTACGACACCCATTAAAAGAGAGAAACTCCAGCTTACTAAGGCTTCGCAGACATTCAGGCATAGAATTAATTGGATTTTCATTCAAATACAATTTCTTCAACATTGATAGGCCACTAAAATCATAGGGAAATGATTCCTCAGACAAATTATTATTTCTAAGTGACAACGTTACTAATGATCTTGGTAAAGAAATCACTAAGGACATGGAATTTCTTGGTATAGCCTCCACAATGGCAGAAGAAGAAGACACGCGGGACTTTATGTTAACATTGTCCGCAGTTAGAACTTTAAGTGCTTCCATATCTTTCATTTCGACTGGAAATTCACCAAGATTTGAACAATCATCTATTAAAAGTTCAGTAAGGTTCTTTAATTTTCCTATGCTTCTTGGAAGTTCCTTCAACTTACTGCATTCACTCAGATCAAGGACTTCAAGTTTTTGACAATAAGTGCCAATTGACTCACAGACCTCAACTAGACTTCTACATCTTGCGAGTGTAAACCTTTCAAGTAGAGGGAGCCCAGAGAAGTGACCCACTCTAACAAGCTCATGACAACCACTGAGATTAAGAAACTTCAGTGACCTGAGCAGCTGTTAAATTAAGAATTAAATAAAATTAAGATGTTAGTGTTGCACAGATACTTAGCCATGAGTTATTAAACAAAATAAGTAGGAGCTTGAGAGTTTAGAACCTTGGGCTTCTTCCAAAGCTGTTGTAGTTTGCTATTAGACATGTCAAGGGCTACCATATTCTCCATTTGCAAGTCTGAAGGTATATAACTCAAAGGGAATCCATGCATGCATAGCCATCTTAAACCTGGAGGAAAATTCTTGTAGGATCCACTGAGTTGTACATAGTTCAGTTGGAGTAGTTTTAAGTTGCGCATCTCACTTAAAGCAGGTGTCTGAAAGTGACCTTTTGTTTTAAGAAATGAGGAATGCATTCCCGAAACCCAACCAAATAGCCACCAAATAACTGAGAGTAGTATATGAACACAGTTTAATAATGGAAATGATCTAGATCCAAACTTTTTCATATTGGCACTACTTGATTCTTTCGATGTTTCATTCTCAAATGTTCTCATGTCGAGGACAAGTCCTTGAATTATTGTTGTTCCCTATGAATAAAAATAATAACAAATTATTAAAGAAGTTAAGTGTATATACATAATACAAATTAAACAAAGTACACATAATAGTTATACTTGATTACCTGACTATTTTGCAACACATCCAAACACTCCTCATGATGCCATAATATACTACGCTTCCATGGCTTCTTAGGTGATTCTTGACGGACTATATCTCTCCCCATGTCTTGAAGAAGTTGATGCATCATCAATTCATCATATGATCCTAAAGTGAGAAGGCATCTATTGATAAGAACCTTCATCCCAGCTGATTTGCATATACCACACGCTTTTAATATGTCCTCGGTGAACTTTCTATCTTCTCCAACGAATAAACAAGCAATGTGTTTAAACAGTTCCTTGTCTTTTTCAGATGGTAGACTGTCAAAACTTATTTTCAAGAGTTTTGTAATATCCGGGTTGATTTCTTTCCCTAGTGATTCTAAGATATCCTCCCATGTAGCATCTTCAGTACGTAAAGAACTGCCCAAAACTTTAAGAGCCAATGGATGTCCTTTGCAATATTTTACAACCTTCATCGACTCCTTTTTGTCATCTTCATTGGGTTCATTGTGTCCAAAGGCATGCCAACTTAAAAGCTCAAGAGATTCCTGGTCATTTAGTCCTTCAAGCAAGTGCTTCGTATGCTTTGGTGGAATTTGTGTTTCAAACAACCAACATTTTTCGGTTAACGATCCATTTTTAGATGTTATCATTATTTTGCTTCCGGGGTGAATGCCTTTTGTCCCAATTAACACATCCAACTGCTCAAACTTATTTATACCATCAAGAACAACAAGAGTTCTTTTCCTCAAAAGTGATTTCTCAATCTTCAAGGTGCCTGCATCAACATCGTTTATGTCCATCCAACTTCTCACTCTGATATCTTTAAGGAGTTGTTTCTGTAAATCAAGCAATCCATTTGGTGTTGTACACCTTCTTTCGATGTCTTCAAGAAAGCAGCTTCTTTCAAAGTCACGATAATGCAACTTAAAGATATAGTTTGCTAAATAGGTCTTTCCGATTCCAGCCATACCCCATATCGTGAGAATTTCAGTGCTTTGCCCGGATCCATCTTTCAAGAATGAAGTGATGGTCCTAACTGAAGACTTCATCCCAATTAGTTTCGGGATTTCACTCCTTTTGTGTATATCTAATCTGCTACTCATCTCTTTAACAATTCCTTGGATAAGTAATGTCTCTCGCCTGAAACCAATTCCAATTACAACAAGAAGATACCACCATGAGTAAATATTTTCTTGATAATATGAAATACTTAAAAACAATTGTAATTTAATAGACTTTTCCAGAAATGAATAAACAATTCATGTACATGTATTTAGATATATTTAAGTTCTTTGATTCTGGAAAAAAAAAAGTAACTTTCAAAATCAATATGTGAGGCAAAACTGAGGAAAGAAGTAGTTAATTACCGGCGGCCATTTGCTTCTTCCCCTTTTAAATCAGCAACTTCTGTAAGTGCTTTCTCCCATTGCTTTATCTTCTGACCCCATTCACTTCTTTTCTCTTCATTTGTTTCAGCCTTCATCTTCTTTTTATGATCTGCCATTGCGTCTGCGAAGCTGTTACGTTGCTTCCTGACATCGGAAGGCTTGACATGATAGAAGATGGGGAAAACAATATGGTTGGAGGTCCTTCGTTGCTCCATGATTAGTGCCAGTTCATCAAGGCACCATGTGGAAGAAGCGTAATTGCTGGACAAGACGATAATAGAAGCCCTAGATGATTTAATTGCACTCTCCAACTCCGGTTTCAAAAACTCTCCGATCTGAATCTCTGCGTCATCAAAGAACGTGTCGATTGTGGCTTCCTGCAGTGCTTTGAGGAGATGATCGGTGAAAATATAGCGAGTATCTTCACCTCTAAAGCTTAAAAACACATCATAATCGTATGTTAACAAATGGTTGGTCGTAGAAGAAGAAGAAGATTGTTCTGAAATTTCAGTAAGAAGAACCATTGTGGATAATGAAAATGGAGGATGAAACAAATGGTTGGTTATAGATAATAGGAGATGAAGTTTACTTTTTTCATCCTAAAATACATTAATAAACATTTTTATAAAATTCATTAAAACATTTTTGGAAAATAAAAAAAAAACATGTATACTCACCGATCCATCCATGAAACGTTGATAATGGTGGTTAGACACTTTGGTTCTAGACACTCTAACCTCCTAGACTTTACATAATATATAAAATAAAACTAAAACATAGTTTATAGTATTTATACTACGACCCTACAAATTTTACTATTAAATAATGAACGAGATCAACTCCACAACTTTTAAAAATGAATCACTTCCTGTCAAGCATCATCAATTTTAGGCCAGGGTGTTAGAAGACAATGACTTGAGGGTACTTGAGCTGCAGAGAGATCCCCACCGATGATGTGCATCCATGACTTTTAATAACTCAAAGGATTTCTTTCTCGTTTCCACCATCATCTATCATACACAAGGCTCATACGATAGTCACTTACATTAGCGTAATCTGGTACTTCACTATCATCAACATAATATTTTACACTAAAGAACATCACCCCCTTAACATATCATAGACATTCCTTTATTTGGAACTAAGCCCTCCATTATTTTAGCGTACATGCGTACCATGCTATTTATTCTTAGTCTATACCCCTAAACGTTGTAGGTCCCTCAAGGGTCAATACGGATCTCTCTCAACATGTGACGTATGACACACACGGAGTGCGGAATCCAACCATATGCATTTTTGTGTATAGAAGACAACAACAGTAGCAATGAACACAAGATAATAAATAATATTCTCTTCTATTGCTCCACAACTGAGTGTTTACAGAACTGATCACAATCACATAAGCTAGTCAAACTAGAACATGTAAACACTATATATAGGCACACAATAAGTTCGCCACACACAAGGCTTAGGCGAACTTGTTAAGCTCGCCATTTATAGAACTTAACACTTACATTAAAAACATTGCAAACATACAGACATACAAAGATCTAACTATTACAAATCTCATTGTCACAAAACTATGTCCTAACAGACTTTCCTTTAACAATAGCTTGGTCTTCAGTCTTGATGCTGAACTCTTTCAATTCTCTGGTAGTTTGCTTCTCGCATGCACTCCATGATTTATGCATATCTGCAAAACTCTCTTATACTACAATGTCTGCTCTCTCCATTCACTTGTGAACATAATCTCTTTTCTCTTTAGCATCAGTTGGTCTTTCTTCGAGAAGTTAATAAGATTCATAGCATCGTAGAAACGACCTAGAACCTTATTGTCTTGATCTTCTATAACAGCTTCACAACATACCACCACTTCATGTTACCAACAAAATCCCCGTCTATGACAACCTGCACAAATGACACATCCGAGTAGTATTGAACAAAAAATTGAAACTAACTAAAAAATAAAAAAAAATACTTTTGGGTTTTTGTTTTTATAAAAGGAACAAACTAAACTAAAACAAAAACTAAGCGCAACAATTCCCCGGCAACGGCACCATTTTGATCGATTACGTTTGGTCGGTCAAAAAAAATAAGAATTAAATAGTAAGTGGAAAGTCGAGTCGTCTTCGCGAGAAATTGGTGGAAAAAATAAATTGGTTTAGTTTAGAAAATTCTTTTGATTAAAACTCAAATTAAATAAAGAATGCAACCTTCTCCAAACTTCAGGTTCTAGAATTCACATAAAATCCAGTTGTTCAATTTAGACACCACATAGACATAGTGTTGGAAAATCAGTTAAAGCAATAATTGAAGACATGTTGTCAGCAAACCTATATAACTAGTTTCGTCACAAACCAGTATAATTCAAACGCTCAATTTACCAGTGCCAAGTTAGCACCTTTAGTCACCCAACCTGCTCTAGGTTTTATCATCAACCGAATAAGATTGTAAAGAAAGAAAACTCAAAACACACAATATAAACTGTTTAAATTAACCGATACATCAATTTATTGTTAGAAACTAAATATATCTAAAACATGAAAAAACTGAATCAAACGTAAAAACCTTACGAACCGTCCGCCTGGATAGGGCTAGCAATTTTTGACACGGACATGTTAACACGACACTGCACGTAATTAACATGTCCCGTGTTTGACCTTAACATGTTTTGTGTCTGAAACAGGTCGACACGTTAAGACACGGTTAAATTCGTGTCTAAACAATTTAAAGACACCTGTTAAGACCCGTTAGTGACATGTTAAGACTTAACATCATATTTGCATCTATGTTTTGATTTGACTTTTATGGGTTTTTTGTTTTAAAAAGGTTTATGATTTATTATGATAATGGATGTTATGATTCGAATTTTTAATTTTTATAAAGTTTTGATATTTTTTCTTGCATTACATATGTTATATTTATTCTCTCTCTAAACAGGTTCCTTAACAGGTAACATATTTCTAAACAGGTTGTGTTCGTGTTTAAAAAAAATGACACGATTAGTTATCGTGTCGTGTTCGTGTTGAACACAACAGGTTATCGTGTCTTATTGTGTCATGTCTGACATATTATGCCAGTCCTAAGCCTTAAGGAAGCCACAAGTGATTTTAGCCAAGCATACTCTCTATTTTTCTTTTCTTCGGTTCATGTGCACAAACAGCAGCCTTTGCCTTTCTTCTGTTCTAATTCCTAGCCGCCAAGATGAATGAAGCTTACGCCTCAATTCCTGTTTTAAATAATTGGCATGCTACCTAGCCCAACAATACCTACTACTTGCAGCCCAACAATTCCAGAGCCCATTGATCATTTTGTAAAGTCCACATTTCTTTTCTTCTTTTGCATATTTTCTCCATCGTGGGCTCATGCTGCCATGTATAACCAGCCCATGCTATCATCTCTAAATAATCAATTATGTGACCCATCATGCTAACTTTTAGTATTTTCATTTCCTGCATTACAAATTCACAAGCTATTAAATTTGCTATTGAAACTAATTTAACTCTTGTAGTCATTTAATGGCATTCATGACTTTCTCATATGCTCCTACGCCACTCTCCCTCATCTCATTTAATTTTAGAGTAAACTTTAGTTTTCGTCCCTGAGGTTTGAATCAAACTTCAGGTTTCGTCCCCCTGTAACATATATCATCCCTGACGTTTTATATTTTAACAGTTTTCATCCCTGGTCCTTAACTCAGTTAAAATTTTTGTTAGTTTTTATATGAAATTACTAATATACCCCCTTCTTCTTCAAACATATAAAAACTAACAGAAATTAGTAATTTCTCACAACCGCCATCGCCATCGCCGCCGCCACCACCACCACTTCTACCACCACCGTCCCATCTCCGACGGATCTCCCAGTGGAACCACCCATTTCCTCCCACCTTCCACCAGCCCAAAACCAAGACACCCCATATTCACCACCGCACCCCCTGCTTCTGTAACAGAGGAAGAACAAGAAACCCCACTTTCACCACCACCCACTTTCGCCACCACCACCACCGCCACCGCCACCGCCATCACCTTAGGTGACCAACCCATTTCAGAAAATAGTGATGATACAGAGAGATTTGAGCAGGGTTTTCACTGTCGGAAAAATGAAACGGAATTCACGATTAGATGGTTAACATCGGAGAAAGGGAATCAACAGTTTTCTATTTTGAATGCCAAATTTGACCTTATTTTTTTGGGGGGCATACCCATTTTGAAAGGTTCGCAAAAATCAAACCAGCCCATTTCAGAAATCTCAATTTGGGGCATACCCATTTTGAAAGACGAACAAACCGATGTCGTTTTGCTCAAATTCTTATGAGCCCGAGACTTCAAAAGTCTAAGATTCCTTCACAATGGTCAAATATACCCTCCAATGGCGAAAAAACATTTGACAATGAATCTTTACTCGAAGAGGACTTTGGGGATGATCTTGAAAAGGTTGTGTTTAATCATGGGTTTGATAAAGAAAGGGCACCCACTTTGTTACAATGTGTATAGTGAGTTTCAGGACAAAGATTTGAAGAAGAAGGGGGTATATTAGTAATTTCATAGAAAACTAACACAAATTTTAACGGAGTTAAGGGTCAGGGACGAAAACTGTTAAAACATAAAACGTCAGGGATGATATGTGTTACAGGGGGACGAAACCTGAACTTTGGTTCAAAACTCAGGGACGAAAACTGAAGTTTACTCTTTAATTTTATAAAACTCAAATTAATTAATTTTACAAACTATTAAAGCTAACATGTCTTAAGATATAAATTGATTATCTGCATTTCTATCATGTTCCTTTCTTTTTTATATTAATTTATCATTTTAGCTGTTACATCCAATTTAACATTAACACATAAAACGAGCTCAAAGTATACTGTTTCACACATAATCAAGATTAAGAACATTTAATTACATATAATTTGCATGTGTAAATCAATCACTCATCAGTCGCTTACTTTACCTCCGATTACTCCTCTTGTACATGACGTTGCACCGCACGTCACTGCACCACTTCCTCCTTACTTAGATCTTAATGCTACTCCTTTTATACCAGAGAATGAAGGCACATCTAACGACCAATATGAGGAGGTCGTCTAGGTCCAAAAGGCCTACTAACTTTGATGATTATGTTACCTTCCTGACTGAAACTGAAATGGATGCCGAAAAGTTTACAGATCCTACTTATTATCATGAAGCCATTAGCAGTGATCAGTCTTCTGAATGGAATAAAGCTATAATTGACGAGCTTGACTCCATGAAGAAAAATATGTTTGGGATTTAGTTTACAGGTCCTACTTATTATCATGAAGCCATTAGCAGTGCTCAGTATTCTGAATGGAATAAAGCTACGATTGACGAGCTTGACTCCATGAAGAAAAATGATGTTTGGGATTTAGTTGAATTACCCAATGGTGCTAAACCTGTAGGATGTAAATGGGTCTTCAAAACTAAACTAGATCCGACATTGAACGCCATAAAGCGAGATTGGTTGCAAAGGGCTTCTCAGAAAGAAGGAATCGACTATCAAGAGACCTTTTCTCTTGTTTCTAGAAAGGATTCATTAAGGATTGTGATGGCCCTAGTAGCCTACTTTGACTTAGAGCTACATCAGATGGACGTTGTCACACCCCGCCAAGGCGGAAACGCGAGGCGCGACGTTCATGGTTTCCAAAGCATATGATTACCGCAAACACATACATGATAAATGGATACATAAACAAGTTTAAAGTTTTACATTCCAAAATGTAAATTAAGTTTACAAAAAGTGAAGATTTCGCAAATATGACTCTATTATAATGAGTTATACAAGAGAAATCCCCCCCAAAAGTTGTATCCATCGTGCATGCATGTAATCTACATTGCTAACCTTGCGATCACGTTCAATTTCCTGAAAAACATACTTAAAATTGTCAACACGAGGTTGGTGAGTTCACAGGTTTAATCAAATAGTTCTTTGTAAAATTCAATTGTTCGTAAATAGTTTCAGGTGTATGTGATAAACAGAATAAGAATTGTTGACCCATTTGTAAACTAGCTAGGAATACAAATAATATGTTCATACATGAGGCGTAACCAAACCATGACAATTGTACACGCCCCTAATTTCGTTATCCGGTTCTATGCGGCCATAAATCCTCCAGATTGTGGTTAGCGCGACTAACCATGACCGGGAGACGTCACTCTCCATAGTACTATTCATAGGACCCTAGGCTACAGTTAATGGTTACTACGTTGTTCCAGGGGACTTTAGCGGCCTCAACTCGTTGTTCTCATCTCATGTAAACATAAAAGTCGTGCCTTATTCTCTTGTTATCCCATAAAATAGTTGTAAGTATGTTTTTCCCCCAAATATAGAAAACAGTAAAAAGGGGCCGTGAAACTCACCTTGAGTTTGTGTATACTTGTATGATACTTGTTGTAGTCAAACTTGACTATTCGTACCCTAGATACCAAAGGGTAAATTGTGTTAAGACTGAACGTCTTATATTGCAAATTGTTCACCGACTTTGTAAATCTGGTTGCTTTTGTTTAAAATATCCTCTTAGTTGTTCAACACTTGTTTCGTTATAAAAACAGTTCTAAGTTACTGCCCAAAGGGGACTGACACAGGTATCGAAGCTACCTAGTTTCGATTGGACAATTGAGTATCGAAACTTCCTAGTTTCGATTGAGTAGTTGGGTATCGAAACTACCTAGTTTCGATTGCGCAGATTAGATATCGAAACTTCCTAGTTTCGATTGAGCAAAAACTGATATCGAAACTACCTAGTTTCGATTGACAAGAAGGGTATCGAAACTACCTAGTTTCGATTAAACAACTAGTATCGAAACTCCTAGTTTCGATTGAGTAAACAGGTATCGAAACTCCTAGTTTCGATTGAGTAAACTGATATCGAAACTATAGTTTCGATTACTGGACTTCTGTTTGACAGAATCAGTCCTGCATATTTTTATGTTTTAATCTTGAATTCGACACATTTTTCTTGTTATCTTACTTGCGTTTGAATATTTTGTATGTTTAGCTACGGTTTTTAAAGAGAATAAAGTAGATAGTATCGAGTTTTTACCTTAAAACAGAGATGAAGATGATGAGAGAAAACAGAGAATGATCTTGATTCTTCTGTTAAATTTCCTTTAGAAACACTTGAAATTCTTCTTAAAACACCGAATTTTGATGGATTTTGCCTTAAAACTGGACTTCGAATTGGAATGTTTGCCGTATGAAAATGAGAAATATGAAAGAGATTGTGAGGTTGAGACTAAGGAGGTATGGTTTTATCTGAGTTTTCTCAGGTATGGTATGGGACGAGTGAAGGGGGGAGTGGTCTTCTCTGGCTTCGGCCGAGAAAGTCAAAAAGTGGTTTGAGGGTTAATAATTAGTTTTAAGTATTAGTTTATTAATGGTATTAATATCAATTAGAGTTTTAAAGGGGTAATTTAATTCGGTTTTGATTCTTCACGGCATTGTAAATTCAGCAAGTTTATGGCTCGTTGATGAAAAATATTTAAATCTTAGATTGTATAATTCGTTGAGGTGATTATTTGTAGGTATAAATACCTAAAGGTGACGATACGTGGTAACGTCTTCGAAAGGGTTCGTTATTTTACTTTTACTTATACCGTATGTTTTAGTCTAAAAATAAATTATTGACCAACGTAAAGTTTATGTAATATATATGTATATATATTTTTCTGGTTATTCAATTTAACCACTAACGTTCGTATTAGTCGGTTTATATGACACGCGAACCGGTAACTCCCAGAATTACCAAAAATATAAAATGAGACAATGTGCGGTCTTTGTTAGACCTTAATGTCCTTGTTTGTGAAATTAAGTAAATCACAAAAATAATTATAATGTAAACTTGTTTAATACATGTACGGATATTGACCTGAAATGTCGGGTGTCACAGACGTCAAAACCGTTTTCCTCAACTACGAATTAAATGAAGACGTCTTCATGAAACAACCCGAAGGCTTTCAACCTGAAGGTTAAGAACATTTAGTCTATAAATTGAAGAAATCCATGTACGGGTTGAATCCGGCCTCACGTCAATGGTACCTAAAGTTTGATAAAGTCATGAATAAACAAGGTTTTCTTAAGTTTCAAATGGATCAATGCTGTTGGAATTCAGTGGTGATCAGTTTGACTTTTGAAAAATGGGTTTTGACAGATAAATTAATTAATTCAGTTAATTAATAAATACGCAGCGAAAAATAAAATCATAACCTATTTAATAGCACTGACAAACCGAACATGATCTGGTTATGAACACGTAAACACGAAAAACAATTAAAAACAATTAATCTACTGATGAGATTAATTATACCTTAGTGGTTAATGATTAACCGGTTGAGACACCTATGTACAACGAACCGATGCTAGATCACGAACCGAAACGCGAGAACGGGTGGCACCGGGAAGCGCCGGAAAAGACGGCGAATGGTGGCAAGGGTTGGTGGCCGGAAAGATCAAAGAGGCATAAGCCTTTTCTTTTTTTTTCTTGTCGCAAGCTTCTTGCGGCTCCAACTTTTGTTTTTGGCGCTGATCTCATATATTGTAGGTATAAAACATATTTTAGGTTTATTATTATATAATAATAATAAACCCTACTAATTGTTTTCGGGCCCATAGTCCAATACGAGATGCAAAAGCCCGAACTCATTTAATTGTTTTAATGAAAGATTAAAACAATATATATACAATTATTATTTATAAACTAGTATAAATAATAATTCGGGTCTAACGAATATATATAAAATATATCGTCTCGCTAACAGTTCGTAATTATCAGTTAAGCAGGTTAAGTGGATTTAATGTTCGTTTCCCTAGGTGTAACTCTTACGGGTCATAGCTCGGTCAACCGCGTTGTCCATCGGGTCGGTCCATAAAATACAACAATCTCCCACTTGGATGATCCACGATAAATCAACACAAATAGTTAGCGACGCTCTAGCTGCACATGGCTGTCCCTAACAAGGTATGACGCTTTAAAGTCATTAACCAAATATCTCGGTGTTAGTAACAGCTAACTAAAGCAAGACAATAGACTTATGGCAATAGTTGTCATTCATCCTTTCCGTATAAAACATCAATCGAATCAATGAGACATGGATTTAGTTCATTTTCATATGGCGTTCAATTATTATTGTTCTCGATCAAGAATCAAAGTGGTCTAATCAAACACACAGCAAGTTTGGGTAAGGCCTTACACTTCACCAGTTTGAATCAACGAGGGCGTCACGATGCTTATCTGTTACATACAATGCAAGAGTACAGAATCCCTTATTGACTACATACAACTCCCACTGAACTTTAGAACTATTCCTAATCAAAGCCTTTATGACTGGCAGTTACACGACATCGTTTGACAGTGATTAAAGAATGGTTCTTGGTAAACGGCAGTTCTAATACGAATCTCTGGTCAGATGATACTAATGAGTATACCAATAGCAAAACATCTTATGACAAAGATCCATGAAGATGATTTGATGCGAGTTACATCCAACGTCATTCAAAATGAGGCCTGTGAAGTTCGGAGTCAACTCCTTGAGCTGAAGTTCAGAAAAGTCTTAATTCAGAGACGTTCCCACGAGTCTGACCAACTACGGATAATTAAGAATACAAGATTCATGGATTAAACGTATTAAAATGGAACACAGTTATAAGAATTCAGAATTGCATTTAAATCAGTAAACCAAAAGAATTCAAAAGTATAACTGTTTAATTGTTCACACATTCAAAATACTAAATCAAAACATATCACTAGCAAATCTAAGACCAATAGCATCTCTGTGAAGATCATGCTTGTCCTGAGTCATGGGCTTAGTAAACGGGTCCGCTAGGTTTTGATCTGTGTCTACTTTGCTTATCACGACGTCTCCACGTTCCATAATTTCCCGTATATAGTGGAACTTCCTTTGAATGTGCTTGGCTTTGTGATGAGATCTGGGCTCTTTGACTTGAGCTATAGCACCTGTGTTATCACAAAGTATCTCGATTGGTTGGCGAATACTCGGAACCACATCGAGGTCAGTAATGAATTTCTTCATCCAAGCAGCTTCCTTAGCAGCATCTGATGCGGCTATATACTCAGATTTGGTGGTTGAATCCGCCACTACACTCTGCTTGGAGCTTTTCCATGAGACAGCTCCTCCATTAAGAGTGAATACGAAACCCGACTGTGAGCGAGAGTCATCTCGGTCAGTTTGAAAGCTAGCATCAGTGTAACATAAATGGATGTAACTCTACTTCGAGATGCCTGCTTAAGTCCATAAATGGAAACGGCTGCAGTCCAATGGGCAATGCTAGGACTTTGCTGGAAACGGCTGGTCATGCTTAAAGCATACGAGACGTCAGGTCTAGTGCACAACATAGCATACATGATAGAACCAATCGCTGAGGCATATGGAACTGCTTCCATTTCCTTAATTTCAATGTCCGTGGAAGGAGATTGCGATTTGTTCAACACAGTGCCTTTAGTCATCGGAACACCTCCTTTCTTGGAGTTTTCCATCCTAAAGCGTGTCATCATTTTGTCTATGTAAGTACTCTGACTTAGCCCTAGAAACCGCTTAGATCTATCTCTGTAGATCTTGATTCCTAGAATGTAAGTAGCTTCTCCAAGATCCTTCATTGCAAAACAAGATCCTAACCATTGTTTGACTTTGTCAAGCACAGGGATGTTGTTTCCAATGATCAGTATATCATCCACATACAAGATGAGAAATGATATAGTGCTCCCACTAGCCTTTCTGTAAACACAAGGCTCATCTTCATTCTTGACAAAACCAAATTCTTTGATTTTCTGATCAAAATGAAGATTCCAGCTTCGAGATGCTTGTTTAAGTCCATAAATGGACTTATTCAGTTTGCATACCCTACTAGGATACTTTGGATCAACAAAACCGTCAGGCTGAACCATATAGACATCCTCAGAAAGATGTCCATTAAGAAAAGCGATTTTGACATCCATTTGCCATATCTCGTAATCATGGTACGCGGCTATGGCAAGCAGTATCCTGATCGATTTGATCATAGCAACGGGTGAGAAAGTTTCATCATAGTTAATACCTTGAGTTTGAGTGAAACCCTTTGCAACTAGCTGTGCTTTATAGGTTTGTACATTACCATGCTTGTCGGTTTTTATTTTGAAAATCCATTTGCTCCCTATTGCCCGAGAACCGGGGGTAGTTCAATCAAGTCCCAGACCTGATTATCTCGCATAGATTGCATCTCGGCGTTCATGGCTTCAAGCCATTTCTCGGATTCAGGATCTGAGATAGCAGAATTGTAGTTTGTAGGTTCGTCATTTGACTCAACTACTAACAGGACTTTAGAAGCTTCAAGATGCCATAGGTATCTATTAGGTTCTTTATGAGACCTGCTACTTCTGCGAACACTTGTGTTTATGTCTGTATCATCAGCAACAACTTCTTGTTGATCAGACGCTCCGACTTCCTCAGCGGTTGTTTGTGTTTCTCGAATTTCTTCAAGATCCATAATATTATTTCCGGTTCCTCGATTTAGAAGATCTTCCTCGAGAAAGCGTCCTTTCCTTTTGATGGAAACAATGTTTGCATCAGGATGATAGAAATAATATCCTCTTTTGTTGTAGTAACCGACGAAAACAACTTTTTCGCCTCTGGGATCGAGCTTGTCATCAGAATCGCTGGTGACATATGCATCACATCCCCATACTCTAAGGTAAGACAAATTGGGTTTAGACCCGTGCCATATCTCATATGGGGTTTTGTCCACCTTCCTAGTCGGTGCCAGATTTACAAGGCGGGCGGCGGTCATAAGAGCATAAGTCCAGAAGGAGTGAGGCAAGTTAGTTCTACACATCATCGATAGAACCATATTAAGTAGGGTTCGATTTCTCCTCTCGCTCACGCCATTAAGTTGGGGTGTGCGAGGAGGAGTGGGCAGAGAAATAATTCCGTGCTCCTTCAGATGATTAAGAAATTCTAAGCTGAGATACTCGCCACCTCGATCTGATCGAAGTGTCTTAATAGATTTATCGAGTTGTTTCTCTACTTCCTTTTGAAACACTTTGAACTTTTCAAATGTTTCATGCTTGTGTTTCATAAGATAGACATAAGCATATCGACTATAATCGTCAATAAATGAAACGAAGTATCTTTCATGATTTCTAGACATGGTTCTAAAAGGGCCACACACATCAGTGTGTATAAGGCCTAGCAGATCCTTGGCTCGTTCACCAACATGGGTGAAGGGGTCCTTTGTGAGTTTGCCAGCTAAACAAGACTCGCAATTATCAAATGAGTCATGTCCGGTAGGTTCAAGAATTCCCTCGGATTGGAGTCTTTTAATGCGTGCCTATGTGGCCAAGTCGACAATGCCATAGAAAAGTATCATTAATGCCAGATTTGATACGTTTAGAAAGATTATATATGTTATTGTCAGTTTGAACGTCAATCTCATAAATACCGTTTTGAGGTTTAGCCTCAAAATAAAAGATATCATTTAAGTAGGTAGAAATAGCAATACCATTAAAAACGTACTTAAATCCTTGTTCAAACAATAAAGAAACTGAAATAATGTTTCTGGTTAAACCAGGTGCAAACAAACAATTGTTCAAAACAACCATAAGGCCAGAAGGACATGAGAGATGATATGTTCCGGTTGCAAGAACTGGTACTCTTTTCCCATCACCAACGATGAGCTCCACTGGCCCTCTGCAGCTTCAGCTTGGCTAGATGTTCAGGACAGTTACGTTTCCAGTGCCCCATTTTGTTGCATTCAAAGCATTGGCGCTCCTCAGGAGGGGGTGCTTTTGAAGCTTTCTTGTTATTGTTGGTGGTAGGCTTGGCAGCAACATTAACCTTCTTCTTGCCTTTGCTATTAAAACCTCTTTTCTTGGGGTTAGACTTTTTAACACCAGCAGATCTGACCATCAGAACTTGATTTTTCTTTCCTTGGATATTCATCTCGGTCGTTTTGAGCATACCATGTAGCTCGGCCACTGTCTTTTCCAAGCCATTCATGTTGAAATTCATTACGAATTGAGCATAGGAGCTTGGGAGAGAGTTTAAGATGAAATCAGTAGCCATGTCATCCTTCATGGGATATCCAAGTTTGTTCATCTAGTCGATGTACCCTTTCATCTTAAGTACATGAGTACTAACAGGCGTGCCCTCTTGCATCGTGCAACGAATGAGCTGAGACATGGTTTCATAGCGTTCTTGTTATGCTTGTTTCAGGAACATGCCCTTAAGTTGCTCAATCATGTCAAAGGCATCCAGGTCCTCTATGCTCTTTTGGAGCTCACGGGACATGCAGGCTAGAATAAGGCAGGCCACCTCAGTGGCATCATCTCTTTGTTTTTCCCATGCCTTACGAGCGGCAGCCGTGTTACCATCGGGTGCCTCAGGGACCGGTGCATCGAGAACATAGAGCTTCTTGGCCATCTTGAGAACTATTCTCAGATTTCACTGCCACGAGAGAAAGTTGGTGTTATCCAGCTTTTCATTCTCAAGGATAGACTTGAGAGCGAAGGAGTTATTAGTATTATTATTTTCAGTAGACATCTGTCAAGATAAACAAAGAAAATAAATTAGTATAAAGAAAGTGAAAAATCCTTATTAATTTATGACCAAATTACATAAATTAGAATAAGGAGTGAGAATCTAGCTAAATCAGTCACTAATGGTAGCTGTGGCATACAATATTAGTAAGTGGGCAACTAGACTGACAATTAGTGTCAATTGTGGAAAGATGCACAACTCTCGTGTATGAGGCCGCTAAGACAAGACATGTCTATGCATTGATACGTTTAGCCTCATCTATGCCCACTTTTAATCTCTTGACAGCTGGGGCATGTAACAAGAGAGAAAAGTAATAGTCGTCCTAAAATAGGTACTTGCGGAAGGGCCGGATGTGTCAACGAAACCCTTGCGCCTTGGAAGGATAAACTACGCATCCAGTACGGTGCTGTGGCTCCAAACACCGATGTTTCATTTTATGCTCCAAGTGTTCCTTATAATAGGATGACATAGACCATTGGTTTTAAATATGGGTTCCAATTTTAGTGTTTACCGAATAGGGTCAAACACAACGAATGATTAAATCATACGTGTGTTGTAAAAGCCAGTTTTACTATTTAAAGTCATGACAAATTTTGATGAACCCTTTCATCTCTCAGGACACTTAATTTTAAATAACCTATTAAAACTAAGTTTGTCGCGACTTGAATAACCAGTTAAAGTTAATAGTTGAAAACTATTAAGTTATAAGTTTTGAAATTAAATTTAGTTTAAATTGCAAAACTTTAGCGGTTATTTATTTTATAAAAACAAGCCGGTTGTTATTTTTTATAAAATTATACAAGTTGTAAAATTAGAACTTGTGGTGACAGATTGTGACATTTTAAAATTCCTTTTAAAACGTTTGGTTTTGGTTGGTTTATAATAATTTTAAGTTATAAAAAAATTAAAAACAACCATAAAGCAAATAAATATGTAAATCTTATAGGGCCAAGATTGTTTGATCTTGCTAGAACCAGTTAGCAAGACCAAACGGGTCACAGGGTCCACAAAATTAAAACAACCACAAGGATGGACTTCCGTGCATCTAGTCGTCTCGGATGACTCCCACTGACTCCATGATTCCTGTTGCGTCTTCAGATTTGTCTTCGGGTTTTTATTACATTACATAAAATAAAAAAAAAGCCTATTCTATTACAACTTTGAGCCATCAAAAGTGGGCCAAAACCATAAAACCAAAAACTGAATAATAAACATAAACAACTCAATCACATGGGTCGGGCCAGATTTACATATTTAACATAATCACATACGGGCAATATATTTGGTCAAATAAAAATCGACCAAATTAATAAATAAAAATTGCCCCAAAAACAGATCAGATCAGAAACTTCAAGATAGTTAAAGTTTGTGATTAATCTAACCGGTGAAACCAGACCGGTTCCGATTTGCGTGTTATAACCCATGCTCTGATACCAATGTTGGAATTCAGTGGTGATCAGTTTGACTTTTGAAAAACGGGTTTTGACAGAGAAATTAATTAATTCAGTTAATTAATAAATACGCAGCGGAAAATAAAATCATAATCTATTTAATAGCACTGACAAACCGAACAGGATTTGGTTATGAACACGCAAACATGAAAAACAATTAAAAACAATTAATCTACTGATGAGATTAATTATACCTTAGTGGTTAATGATTAACCGGTTGAGACACCTAGGTACAACGAACCGATGCTAGATCACGAACCGAAACGCAAGAACGGGTGGCACCAGGAAGCGCCGGACAAGACGGCGGATGGTGGCAAGGGTTGGTGGCCGGAAAGATCAAAGAGGCATAAGCCTTTTCTTTTTTTTCTTGTCGCAAGCTTCTTGCGGCTCCAACTTTTGTTTTTGGCGCTGATCTCATATATTGTAGGTATAAAACATATTTTAGGTTTATTATTATATAATAATAATAAACCCTACTAATTGTTTCCGGGCCCATAGTCCAATACGAGATGCAAAAGCCCGAACCCATTTAATTGTTTTAATGAAAGATTAAAACAATATATATACAATTATTATTTATAAACTAGTATAAATAATAATTCGGGTCTAACGAATATATATAAAATATATCGTCTCGCTAACAATTCGTAATTATCAGTTAAGCAGGTTAAGTGGATTTAATGTTCGTTGCCCTAGGTGTAACTCTTACGGGCCATAGCTCGGTCAGTTCGTTGTCCATCGGGTCGGTCCATAAAATACAACAAATGCACCTACCTCAAGTTGAGTGGGAACAATTTTACTATATTTGTCCTTTACATAGATGACATTCTATTGGAAAGTAATAGTTTAGACATGTTGCATGAGTCAAAGCGTTTACTATAGCATAACTTTGACATGAAGGGTCTCGGAGAGGCTTCTTACGTTATAAGCATCGAAATACAACGAGATAGATCTAAGGGCATTTTAGGATCATATCAGAAAGCCTACATTGAACGGGTCCTCATACGTTGCAACATGCAACATTGCTCTCCTTCTGTAGCTCCAGTAAGATGTTTTCAGTTCTTTCCAATGCCCAAAAACAGAGGTTGAGAAGTTGCAAATGAGAATGATATATTATGCATCAGTAGTTGGGAGTCTTATGTATGCTCAAGTCTGTAATCGTCCGGATATCGCTTATATTGCTGGAATGCTAGGCCGTTATCAGACTAATCCTAGCCTGGATCACTGGAAAGCAGCTAAGAAAGTATATCGATATCTGAAAGGGACGAACGACTATAAATTGATTTATAGAAGAAGTGATAATTTAGAAGTGGTTGGTTATTCTGATTCTGACTTTGCTAAGTGCAAATATGACAAGAAATCCACTTCGGGGTATATGTTTATGTTAGCCGGCGGACCTATCTCATGGAAGAGCCATAAGCAACAGTTAACCACAACATCTACTATGATGGCAGAATACATTGCTATGTATAACATGACCTGTCATGGAATGTTGCTAAAGAATCTGATCATTGGACTCAAAATAGTTAATTCCATTTCTAGACTATTGAAGCGTTATTATGATAACTCAGCTACCATTAGTTTCTCGAATGGTAACAGTTCGACTAGAGCAGGATTATATCTTGATACAAAGTACTTTTCATACGTGAGCGAGTTAAGGAAAATAATCTTTGTATTGAGTATATAGGTACTAAAGTTATGCTTGCAGATCCGATGACTAAAGGTCTCTTACCTAACACTACAAGAAATTGGGGTGTTTACCCACACATAATTTACCTATACATGTAAATGTGTAGGTAAATACCTACACATGTTTGGATATGTGTGGGTAATGGTTGATGGTATCTTTTCATAATGGCTAACATTTAATATGTTTAGCGATACTTAGGGTTGGTGGGAAATTTTCCACCCAAAACTGACGATCAATTAAATATTAAATTACCAACACATGAGACAAATTTTCGTTATGTGTAGGTAAAGTATCTACACATATGTAAAAACCTAAAATATGTGTGGGTAATTGATTATGTTTTACCAACACTTAATATTTGAAAATAAATATGTAGATAAATTAAGTAAATAAAATTTCATTTTATTTTTTTGATGATGTGGCAAAATAAATACCTACACGTATTTAAAGACGTACAATATGTGTAGATAAAAATAGAATGACATGGAAATAAATATTTTAAACAAAAATTTAAACCAAATTAAATTAAGTAAGTACCCACACATAATTTACACATAAATGTGTGGGTAAATACCTACACATGTGTATGTGTGGGTAATGGTTCATGATATCTTCTCATAATGGCGTTTAAGGTTAATTAGGGCCAATATTTGTCGATGATGGTAAATAAGATGTCAATTATGAGCAATTAGTGTCAATATTAGTTAATGATGATCTTAAGGTTCTACTTATTTTGTTTGCTAACTCATAGTTAAGTAACTTTTTGTTTGTTAATTTAACAGATGCTCAGGTCACTGAAGTTTCTTAATCTCTGTAGTTGCCATGAGCTTGTTAGAGTGGGTCACTTTGCTGGTCTCCCTCTACTTGAAAGGTTGACACTTACAAGATGCACAGGTCTGGTTGAGGTCTGTGAATCAATTGGCACTTATTGTCATAAACTTGAAGTCCTTGATCTGAGTGAATGCAGTAAGTTGAAGGAACTTCCAAGAAGCAGAGGAAAGTTAAAGAACCTTACACAACTTTTAATAGATGGTTGTTCAAATCTTGGTGAATTTCCAGTTGAAATGAAGTATATGGAATCAGTTAAAGTTCTAAAGGCTGACAATATTAACATGACGTCTCATGGGTCTTCTTCCTCTACCATGGTACCGAGAAGTTCCAAGCTCTTTGTGAGTTCTTTACCAAGATCACTAGTAATGTTGTCTCTTACAAATTGTAATTTGTATAATGAATCCTTTCCAATGGATTTTAGTAGCCTTTCAATATTGAAGAAGTTTTATTTGGATGGAAATCCAATTAATTCCATGCCCGATTGTGTGAGAAGCCTTAGTAGGCTGGAGCAACTCACTTTTGCTAGGTGTCGTAGCCTGAAAACAGTCTTGTGTGCTCCAATTTCATTAGAGTATTTGATTTTAGAGAGATGCGACTCATTGGAGAAAGTAACATTCCATCCAGAAAAGCCAACTCTACCTTTCGTTGGTTTTGGCGAGTGTTCTAAGCTGACTGAGATTCAGTATAAGTTCAAAACCAAACCTTTATCGGAAATTGATGAAGAGGTACTATGCAGTTTGGGCTGGATGAATATAGAATATTTGAACCATCACCTGCTTTCGAAGGGTGATTCTAAAGGAATGTACAAGTTGACACGAAGAATACATCCGGTTCCCGGACAGGTGGACGTTTCTTTGCTAATATATGTACTTTCCCTCTTTTTAGTATGCATTTATGTAACTCAAGCTAATAAAACTTTCATGTGACAGATGCTTTATGAGCATGGTATATTTAGCACATATCTGCAAGGGCAAGAGGTTCCAAAGTGGTTCACGCATAGAAGCTACGTGCCATCAATTACCTTGCAATCATCTCCTCAAAATGGTAAGATTCGAGGGCTAAATGTGTGCATTGTGAGTTCGTCTCTTAGCATGATGCATTTTGAGCCTCCAATATTTGAAATTAGGAATTTGACAAAGAACTCCTCCTGGAGATACCAACCTACAATGCATGCTCTCCGGTTAGATTATGATTGGGATGTTATTCATAAAGTTAGTGTATGGTTAAGCCATTGGATGTTTGGCAACAACGAGTTTGAATATGGTGATGAAGTTAGTGTTCGGGTTATTGTAAAATTTAATTATGATTATGTAAGGGAGTATGGTATCAGCCTTGTGTATGATGATGATGATGATGATGATGATGATGATGATGGTGGAAACCAGAAAAAAGATCATTTGGGTTATTACAAGTCATGGAAGCACAACATCTGTGGGGATCTCTCTCGTTTTGAAGTATCCCCAAGTCATTACCATCTAACACCCTGGCCAGAGAATTTGACAAAGAAATCCTCCTGAACACCCACGAAATGAGTCATTTTCAGTGAATGTGTCTAACCAGGAAGTTAATCCTTTTAAAAGCTTCAGGCATGGCTATATCATTTTTTTGAAAACTTATTGAGCAAGGATGTTTTTAAAGAACAATAAAACTCACAAAATTTGCCAATCAAGTTTTCATGTGTTTGTGTAACTCAGTCATTGATTGATTTCATTTTAATTTCGTAGTTCTCTCTTGTTCGAGTTCGCATGTCGAATTATGGATTACCCTTTGACAAGGTATGAACCTTCACACCCTTTTATGCCCAAGTTGGGAGTTGATCTTAAAAGCAATAAGTTATGTATCAAAGAAGATTTGCAGTTAGTGATAAACTGATTAATATTCCTAGCCTATAGCACTATGCATGAAACCTTGTTTCGCAATGAAGGAAACTTGTAGAAATGGAAAAACATAGATAGCACTATACAAACTAATTTCATATTTCTAGGCGATTAATGAGCATAATATCTAATCTTGTGTATGAAAAAAAAAAGTGTATTAGTAGAATTAACGGACAAACTAATTTCCTATTTCTAGGCAATTGAGTGAGCATAATATCAAGTCTTATGTGTGTATCAGTAGCCAATGAAAAATGTCTTGATTACCCCCTCAATGAAATATAAATACACATTAGGAGTAGCTATTGATCAGATATATCCTCAGTTCAAAATCATCCACCATATATCATATAAGCTAGCTAGCAGTGGAGATCCATACAGAATGTTGCCAACAATTGGTTTAGTGTTGGTTCTCGCCTGCACAGCCATATTCAATGTATTTCCAACCAAAGCCGATGAGCTCAAAACCTACATCGTTCACTTAAGCATACCTGAAGGTCAGCACTTTTCTCTGGCGCATGAGATTGAAGAATGGTACAGCTCGTTTTTGTCCAAAATACCTTCCCGCTCAAACGAGAATCCAAAGATGAATTATGCGTACCACCATGTGATTACAGGATTTGATGCTAAAATGTCAGTAGATCAAGCAAAGGCAATCAAGAATCTGAGTGGAGTTGTATCAGTAAGGCCCGAAGGTGTGTATCAGTTACAAACAACTCGTTCACCTTACTTTCTGGGCTTGCGCCAAGATTCAGGTTTGTGGAAAGACTCAAACAAAGGGAAGGGAATTGTAATTGGGGTTATAGACTCCGGAATTACTCCCGGGCATACTTCATTTAACAACAACGGCGTCCCCACTCCACCATCAAGATGGAATGGAAAATGTGTGGTGGCAGGGTGTAATAACAAACTGATTGGAATAAGAAATTTTGTTAACAGTTCTCCGATATATGAAGAAGGCCGTGGGACACACACTTCATGTACAGCAGCAGGGAATTCGGTAGACAATGCAAATATATTTGGCATGGCGAATGGCACTGCGAGTGGGATGGCACCACTAGCACATTTAGCCATATATAAAGCATGTTTCCACACGCTTTGTGACTCGAGCGCCATCTTAGCAGGCATGGATGCAGCTATTGAAGACGGTGTTAATGTGATGTCACTTTCAATTGATGGACCTAAGTTGCCGTTTTATGCAGATCATGTCGCAATAGCCGCGTTCAGTGCCATACAGAAAGGGATCTTTGTGAGTTTTGCAGCAGGCAACTCTGGGCCTGCCGATGCATCATTATCAAATGAGGCCCCCTGGATGCTTACTGTTGGGGCTAGTACCATTGATAGAAGAATAAGGGCAAGTGTTCTTCTCGGCAACAAGAAGGTGCTTGATGGCGAATCATTATACCAACCAAAGGATTTTGATCATAATCTTCAGCCTCTTGTTTACCCTGGCAATTATGGTGATGAACATGTGCAATGGTGCATGAAAGGATCACTGGACCAAATTGATGTCAAGGGGAAGGTAGTACTGTGTGATGCGGGTTATGCTGCTCATATTGAAATGGGCCAGGCAGTGAAAGATGCTGGAGGAGCTGCAGTGGCTCATGTTCTTCCCACATCATTTGATGGTTACAACGAAGGAGTTGAGATTAAAAAGTAATTAAATTCAACTTCTTCCCCAGTTGCAACTATCTTTTTCCGTGGAGACGTACTTAGGACAAAAACACATCCAGAGGTGACCCCTTTCTCTTCAAGGGGGACTAACTCTGTAAGTCCTGGAATCCTAAAGCCAGACGTTATTGGGCCCGTTTTGAAATTCTTGCGGCTTGGCATGAATCCGTTGACAACCAGACACCAAAACAACATTTAGCTTTGCAAGTGGCACATCAATGGCCTGTCCTCATCTTCCAGACATAGCAGCGCTGCTCAAAAGCGCCCACCCAGAATGGTCTCCTGCTGCTATTAAGTCTGTAATTATGACCACGGGAAGTCAAGTGAGCCGAAACGGACATGCCATTAGAGACCAAAGAGATCTTCCTGCAGACATGTTTGCCATCGGCTCAGGTCATGTAAACCCACCAAAAGCCCACGATCCAGGGCTTGTTTTTCATATCCAACCTGATGACTACATTCCGTATCTTTGTGGATTAGGATATACGCCCAAAGAAGTCCAACTGATCGTTTTTAACTGTTAACTGCTCAAAAACCATATCTGAGGCCCAGCTGAATTATCCTTCTTTTTCGGTATCTCTGAAAAGAGGTGATAGCAAAACATACTCAAGGACGGTCACCAATGTTGGTATGGCAAATTCGAGTTACACCATCAGGGATATTTCTGTCCCTCAGGGTATAAGTATTATGATCAGCAGTCATCCTCCAGAGCTCAGCTTCACATCAGTGCACCAAAAGTTAACATACCAAGTAACATTTACTAGAGATGTTAACGATAAGGAGAAAGGTCCATATGGCCAAGGACATATGGCTTGGGTGTCTGGCAAATATACAGTTAGAACCCCATTTTCTTTCAAGTTTGAATGAAGAGGTCCTTCCTAAATTGGCACCTTGTATAACTATGCTTTTATATATATTAGTAACACTTTATATCTTCCGGCACTTCTGCATATAACGGTAGCTTCATATTGTTTAGTACTTTTCATGCATTGTTAAGATTATTAATGTACCTTTACATGATTCATCACACATGCAATGATCATGTGGCAGCTCTTGTCATGCGGGTCATGATTACATGGATTAAAAATGCTATTAGCCTGCAATATGCTTTTAGCATCTTCAAATGTGATGACGACCTACAAACAACAATTGGTCAATAGCAAACTTCAAAGAGTGCACTACAATCTAGCAAGTTTGGTGCTCCAAATTCAGTTTAATCAAGATGGCGATTTCTTGCAGCTTATCTTATTCAAGAGTAAAAAGTGTGTTATCTATTGGCCAAATAGCAGTAAAACAGAAGTATATATGATATTGGGCAACATAGGGGTAAAAGCAACTACCAATAACAACAAAATAAGAATTTCAAGAAATCCACATATGACACAACTCCAAGCCCTTTGTTAGGAATTTTTGGTAGAGGAACACTTGTTTAAGCAATTGAAGAAACCCAACAGTAACAAAACGAACTCAGGGCTATTTGAACAACAATTAATAAACTCACCTGTTTTGAATCCCACTTTGAAACATTGTTGATAAACTCACCTGTTTTGAATCCCAATATTAAACATTGTTGATGGACTGTTAACATGCTTTCAAGTTTCAATTCCAGAAGTGGAAGAAGTACTAGAAGAACAATTGATAAACTCACCTATTCGGAATCCCAATTTAAAACATTGTTGATTTCTCTGTCTGAATTTCGATGGCTCTCAACATAGGTTTGAAAAATTGCTGATTTCCAGACAGATTCATGTCAAAACAAAAGTGCCAAAGTGTTGTACCAGTTCCACATGTTCCAACCAGCAAAATCTGCCTGCTGATATGCGCTGAAAAATCATGACAATGCATCACCGAACACAAAATAATGACAATTAATTACACTCTATATGAATTGGCAAGCTTTCAATCCAAGATTACTTCTTTGCACATTAGTAATCATTACATGAAACTGATTATTTTGTCCACAATATGTTGGTGTACTTAACATAATTCATCTAACTATGACCAGTCAAAGGTTGCATTCTATTTTGGCAACCCTCATTTTTGGATGCCCAAAGAAAATAGCAGCATCTTATTCCTAAAAAGATTTGAAGTTAAAACTATCTACTTGCTTATTGTCATCATTGCATATAAATTGATGGAAATGAGTCAAAATTTATGGGCCCAAATTATCTAACAAAGTAACAAATTGGTCAAATGGATCAAAATACTCCCAATTTAGCTAAAAATTGTAACTTTTGAACTAAAAGTGATTCGGGTCAACACAACCCACCCCGTTTGACCTGTTACCAAATTCTCCCAACCCCCCTATTTGCCACCTCTACTAGTAACATATTCTTATCTATAGTACCTGTGCAGTGGCTGGAAGCACTTTTCCTTTTGGGTCTCTTAAAGCAGAATAAATCACCAACAGCACATGTGTGTGCGTGACCCTTGGACCTGATGAGCTTCATCTGTTTCTGCTTGTCCTCTACCTGTAACAGGAAGATCAAAAGGCCAACCATTTGGTTCCAATTGTGAAAGTAATAGTTTATTTCCCACAGTCCACAGAACCAAATCAGCTTCTAGAAGTTGTGTTTTTGCACCCTTTTCTGTAGGCTGTGCCTCAGAACTAATTGTTCAGGATTATTGTCCTTTTCTGCAGCATCCAACTGGTTGACAGAACTTGTGAAATCACATGATTTTCCTATAAGACTCAAATTAATCTTGACACATTAGGCTATAACTATAGATGGAACAATGGGCGTGTGGGGTGAGTTGGGTGGCGAGTCAGATGGGTTTGGGTCAAAAAAGATTATAAGTTTATGAGAATGTCAAAGCAGTTCGGGTTGGTCCATCAACATCTTTTTTGTTAAGAATAAATGTATCAAATATGACTAGAAAAAACTGTATCTATCCTATATAATAAACAAGTAAAACTTGGTGCCACTTGTCAGCAGTGCCGGCCCCGAGGATTCGAATGCCCTACACGAGCCGGAAAAAAAGGCCCATAACGAAATATATAATTTTATAAACTATTTTTTTTAATCTATTACTAGGTTATTCCTATGGCATGCTAGGGGTTGAACTTTGAGCTCAGACATAAGCATATATTCAATGTTAATATGATTATATAACTTGGTAGAATCTTAACTTCAGCAATTAATCTTTAATTAAGGTCATCAAGTTCTGAATGTACATATGTTTCTAAGTTTATAGACAAAAAATTGAAATAAATGCATCTCACCATTAGACATACACACCCTTCAATCCCTTCTAAGCTTTGGAGCTTGTTCTGCCTAACGAATGACCACTTCAAACTCACAGTTAGATCAAGTATTGAATGCCTGAATATTTTTTTTATCTTTCTTGCAGTTTTGATTTTTTTGTCTTTATTGCTGCAGCAACATAACGATGGCAATAAAACAATCAGCAGAAGTAATCACTTAATTACAAATAGGGTAACTTTTGCTCCAAATTCATATTAACATTGAATATATAATTTTATAAACTTCTACTTCTACATGCTCTTTAACCGACGGTTTAGGTAAAAACTTAAGTAAGGCACCGTGTTGAGACTTTACCATTTCCTCATCTTTTTGTTTCCTTTTATGTTTTTGAGCATCCGAGGCTTGTTTAGGAGGCATAGTTTCTTTAACAATTTAAAATAAAAAAATTAGGGCTAAGCTAATATCAAATAATCATTCTAACAGATTTACAACTCAAAAACATTAGGGCTAATAATATCAAAAATTTACAACTCAAAAAAATTAGGGCTAATATAAAAAATCAACAAATTTACAACTCAACAAATAATGGAATGGACAAAATTAGGGCTAATATCAACTCAACAAATCCATAGAAATCAATAGAAATCACAAAATTAGGGCTAAATTACTAACCTTAATAATGGAAAGGATGATGGGTGGAGCCGTGGAGGAGGCGAGGCGACTGGACGGACCTGGTGGAGCAGCAGTTGGTGGAGAGGAGACTGGTCGCCGGTCGGACCCTGGTAGCCGGTCGGACCCTGGTCGCCGGTCGGCCCACTGGTGGCGGTCGGTCGCGGTCGCCGGAGCTTGGAGTGGAGAGGAGGCGCAGCGCAGCAGAATTCGTTTTTCCCAGGTAGAGACCGACCGAATTTTTCTTAAACCCAACAGTTTTGATGGGCTGGGATTCTTTTAAACTGATGGGCTGTAATACTTGAGCTAGGGGATTCTTTTAAACTGGGCCAGCAGTTTTCTTATTAAGCTCAAATAAATCATTACATTTTAAAAAAGGCCCATTGTTTTTTAAAAAAAATACCTATTTTTTTTTTTAAAAAAGGCTCAATTACTTAAAAAAAAACCCAATTTTATATATAAATTTTTTTTTTGGGCCCCTCGAGATGTTGGGCCCACTACGGTCATGTTGCCCGCAGGCCCATTGGGCCGGCCCTGCTTGTTAGAACCACGTTTCACCTCACCTTTTGGATCCACCGGACAGAAAACGGGTTTACGCGCGGGTCGAGAAGCGGGTTTAAAAACAACCCGATTAAAACCATATAAAAACCATTTAAACCCGGTGAGACCTTTATCACATCATTCCCTTTCAAAACAAAACCTTAATCGCCTACCTGATCGAAGCTCTCTCTCTTTCATCTTCAACAACCGAACTTCAAAATCAAATCAAGAATCGGTATGTTATCGTTACTCTTCATCGATCTTACCTTTACGCATCGATCACTTTTTATGAAATTATTATGTGTAATCTCATTGAATCTGGATATTTTATGAATCTCTTTTCAACTTATTCTTTAAAGCAAACAGAGGACAATCGATTGGAGCCATCGATCACCTTTTACGCTCCGTCCAGCAGATGCCTTTACGAATCCATCTGTTTTTTTTTTCTAATAATTATATTTAATCTCGTTGAATCTGGAGATTTTTTTGAATCTATTCTCAAATTTGTTAGGTTGTGAATCTTTATAAAATTTAAGTTTTTTATGATAATCATGTTGAATCGATCTTACATTCTTATTGTATTTTAAACTTGCATCCCCTGAAATTAGTGTATTTTGACTACCATACACCTTTTAAAGTTACAGTTATAGATTAATTTATGTTAAAGTTGAATAAGGATAAGGTGGAGAGATTGGCTACCTCAGATTATAGTAGTCAAAATGTCAAATATGAAGGAATTAGTTAAAGAAATGATGGGATTTTATTGTTTATTTATGTTAAAATGTTGATTACTATTATCTGGATGGATAGAAGGATGATAGGGTATGGGTTCTAAAAATTATACAATGTAGATCATGCTTCTCTGATGTTAATATTGTTTTTAGTTGTTTTTAGATATTTGATGGTTTTCTTTATTTGTTCTAAATCACATTATTTTCGGATTTGATTCTTGGCGCGAAAGACAAGAAAATATCAAGAAATAAAAAACGGTTTGTAATTCGTAATCATTTATTTTTGAAAAAAGTTAATGACATAAATTTCATTTAATACAAAAGTCAAATATATTAAATTCTAATCTCATTTAAAAGTTAATAATATAAATTTCATTTAAGGTAAAAAATCTTATTTTTTAAGTCAAATATATTAAAAACACCATATATAATTTAAAATCAATATCAGTTACTAAAAATAAGGGAACAAAAATATGGAATATAATGAAAAGAATAATTATATTTTTGGTAAATAATGAAATGCATAATATAGAGTTATTATCTAAAATATTTTTAAATAAATTAAATTAAAGTCATCAAAATCAATTTTTGTTTTCACTTTAAATACACGGGTTCTAACACTAGATAATTAAAAATCAATAGCAGTGGGATGTTTTGATTTCAAAATAATCAGAATGAAGTAATTAAAATTTACCATAAATAATTTTTAAACAATATCAGTTGCTAAAATGAATATTTTGAAACAATATCAGTTGCTAAAATGAATGGCATTAAAAATGAAAATTAATGATACGAAAAATTGAAAAAAATATCGAGAAATAAAAAACGGTTTGTAATTCGTAATCATTTATTTTTGGAAAAAGTTAATGATATAGATTTCATTTAATACAAAAGTCAAACATATTAAATTCTAATCTCATTTTAAAAGTTAATAATATAAATTTCATTTAAGGTAAAAAAATCTCATTTTTTAAGTCAAATATATTAAAAACACCATATATAAATTAAAATCAATATCAGTTACTAAAAATAAGGGAACAAAAATATGAAATATAATGAAAAGAATAATTTTATTTTTGGTAAATAATGAAACACATAATATAGAGTTATTATCTAAAACAGTTTTAAATAAATTAAATTAAAGTCATCATAATTGGTTTTTGTTTTCATTTTAAATACAAGGGTTCTAACACTAGATAATTAAAAATCAATAGTAGTGGGACGTTTTGATTTCAAATTAATTAGAATGAAGTAATTAAAATTTACCATAAATAATTTTGAAACAATATCAGTTGCTAAAATGAATGGCATTAAAAAATGAAAATTAATGATACAAAAAATTGAAAAAAATATCAAGAAATAAAAAACTGTTTGTAATTCGTAATCATTTATTTTTGGAAAAGGTTAATGATATACATTTCATTTAATACAAAAGTCAAACATATTAAATTCTAATCTCATTTAAAAGTTAATAATATAAATTTCATTTAAGGTAAAAAATCTTATTTTTTAAGTCAAATATATTAAAAACACCATATATAATTTAAAATCAATATCAGTTATTAAAAATAAGGGAACAAAAATATGGAATATAATGAAAAGAATAATAATATTTTTGGTAAATAATGAAATGCATAATATAGAGTTATTATCTAAAACATTTTAAAAAAAATTAAATTAAAGTCATCAAAATTGATTTTTGTTTTCATTTTAAATACACGGGTTCTAACACTAAATAATTAAAAATCAATAGCAGTGGGATGTTTTGATTTCAAAATAATCAGAATGAAGTAATTAAAATTTACCATAAATAATTTTTAAACAATATCAGTTGCTATAATGAATGGCATTAAAATATGAAAATTAATGATACGAAAAATTGAAAAAAATATCAAGAAATAAAAAACGGTTTGTAATTCGTAATCAATTATTTTTGGAAAAAGTTAATGATATAAATTTTATTTAATACAAAAGTCAAACATATTAAATTCTAATCTCATTTTAAATGTTAATATTATAAATTTCATTTAAGGTAAAAAAATCTCATTTTTTAAGTCAAATATATTAAAAACACCATATATAATTTAAAATCAATATCAGTTACTAAAAATAAGGGAACAAAAATATGGAATATAATGAAAAGAATAATTATATTTTTGATAAATAATGAAATGCATAATATAGAGTTATTATCTAAAAAAGTTTTAAATAAATTAAATTAAAGTCATCAAAATTGATTTTTGTTTTCATTTTAAATACACGGGTTCTAACACTAGATAATTAAAAATCAATAGCAGTGGGATGTTTTGATTTCAAAATAATCAGAATGAAGTAATTAAAATTTACCATAAATAATTTTTAAACAATATCAGTTGCTAAAATGAATATTTTGAAACAATATCAGTTGTTAAAATGAATGGCATTAAAAAATGAAAATTAATGATACGAAAAATTGAAAAAAATATCAAGAAATAAAAAACGGTTTGTAATTCGTAATCATTTATTTTTGGAAAAAGTTAATGATATAGATTTCATTTAATACAAAGGTCAAACATATTAAATTCTAATTTCATTTTAAAAGTTAATAATATAAATTTCATTTAAGGTAAAAAAATCTCATTTTTTAAGTCAAATATATTAAAAACACCATATATAATTTAAAATCAATATCGGTTACTAAAAATAAGGCAACAAAAATATGGAATATAATAAAAAGAATAATTTTATTTTTGGTAAATAATGAAACACATAATATAGAGTTATTATCTAAAACAGTTTTAAATAAATTAAATTAAAGTTTACCATAAATAATTTTGAAACAATATCAGTTGCTAAAATGAATGACATTAAAAAATGAAAACTAATGATACGAAAAATTGAAAAAAATATCAAGAAATAAAAAACGGTTTGTAATTCGTAATCATTTATTTTTGGAAAAAGTTAATGATATAGATTTCATTTAATACAAAAGTCAAACATATTAAATTCTAATCTCATTTTAAAAGTTAATAATATAAATTTCATTTAAGGTAAAAAAAATCTCATTTTTTAAGTCAAATATAATAAAAACACCATATATAATTTAAAATCAATATCCGTTACTAAAAATAAGGGAACAAAATAATGGAATATAATGAAAAGAATAATTGTATTTTTGGTAAATAATGAAACACATAATATAGAGTTATTATCTAAAACAGTTTTAAATAAATTAAATTAAAGTCATCATAATTGGTTTTTGTTTTCATTTTAAATACAAAGGTTCTAACACTAGATAATTAAAAATCAATAGTAGTGGGATGTTTTGATTTCAAATTAATCAAAATGAAGTAATTAAAATTTACCATAAATAATTTTTAAACAATATCAGTTGCTAAAATGAATGGCATTAAAATATGAAAATTAATGATACGAAAAATTGAAAAAAATATCAAGAAATAAAAAACGGTTTGTAATTCGTAATCATTTATTTTTGGAAAAAGTTAATGATATAAATTTCATTTAATACAAAAGTCAAACATATTAAATTCTAATCTCATTTTAAAAGTTAATATAATAAATTTCATTTAAGGTAAAAAAATCTCATTTTTTAAGTCAAATATATTAAAAACACCATATATAATTTAAAATCAATATCAGTTACTAAAAATAAGGGAACAAAAATATGGAATATAATGAAAAGAATTATTATATTTTTGGTAAATAATGAAATGCATAATATAGAGTTATTATCTAAAACAGTTTTAAATAAATTAAATTAAAGTCATCAAAATTGATTTTTGTTTTCATTTTAAATACACGGGTTCTAACACTAGATAATTAAAAATCAATAGCAGTGGGATGTTTTGATTTCAAAATAATCAGAATGAAGTAATTAAAATTTACCATAAATAATTTTTAAACAATATCAGTTGCTAAAATGAATATTTTGAAAAAATATCAGTTGCTAAAATGAATGGCATTAAAAAATGAAAATTAATGATTCGAAAAATTGAAAAAAATATCAAGAAATAAAAAGAGGTTTGTAATTCGTAATCATTTATATTTGAAAAAAGTTAATGATATAGATTTCATTTAATACAAAAGTCAAACATATTAAATTCTAATCTCATTTTAAAAGTTAATAATATAAATTTCATTTAAGGTAAAAAAAAATCTCATTTTTTAAGTCAAATATATTAAAAACATCATATATAATTTAAAATCAATATCGGTTACTAAAAATAAGGGAACAAAAATATGGAATATAATAAAAAGAATAATTGTATTTTTGGTAAATAATGAAACACATAATATAGAGTTATTATCTAAAACCGTTTTAAATAAATTAAATTAAAGTCATCATAAATAGTTTTTGTTTTCATTTTAAATACAAGGGTTCTAACACTAGATAATTAAAAATCAATAGTAGTGGGATGTTTTGATTTCTAATTAATTAGATTGAAGTAATTAAAATTTACCATAAATAATTTTTAAACAATATCAGTTGCTAAAATGAATGGCATTAAAATATGAAAATTAATTATACGAAAAATTGAAAAAAATATCAAGAAATAAAAAATGGTTTGTAATTCGTAATCATTTATTTTTGAAAAAAGTTAATGATATAGATTTCATTTAATACAAAAGTCAAACATATTAAATTCTAATCTCATTTTAAAAGTTAATAATATAAATTTTATTTAAGGTAAAAAAATCTCATTTTTGAAGTCAAATATATTAAATACATCATAAATAATTTAAAATCAATATCGGTTACTAAAAATAAGAGAACAAAAATATGGAATATAATGAAAAGAATAATTTTATTTTTGGTAAATAATGAAACACATAATATATAGTTATTATCTAAAACAGTTTTAAATAAATTAAATTAAAGTTATCATAATTGGTTTTTGTTTTCATTTTAAATACAAGGGTTCTAACACTAGATAATTAAAAATCAATAGTAGTGGGATGTTTTGATTTCAAATTAATCAGAATGAAGTAATTAAAATTTACCATAAATAATTTTTAAACAATATCAGTTGCTAAAATGAATGGCTTTAAATATGAAAATTAATGATACGAAAAATTGAAAAAAATATCAAGAAATAAAAAACGGTTTGTAATTCATAATCATTTATTTTTGAAAAAAGTTAATGATATAAATTTCATTTAATACAAAAGTCAAACATATTAAATTCTAATCTCATTTTAAAAGTTAATATTATAAATTTCATTTAAGGTAAAAAAATCTTATTTTTTAAGTCAATTATATTAAAAACACCATATATAATTTAAAATCAATATCAGTTACTAAAAATAAGGGAACAAAAATATGGAATATAATGAAAAGAATAATTGTATTTTTGGTAAATAATGAAACGCATAGTATAGAGTTATTATCTAAAACAGTTTTAAATAAATTAAATTAAAGTCATCATAATTGATTTTTGTTTTCATTTTAAATATTATTCATAATGAAGTAATTAGAATTTAGTATTAAATAATAAAAACTTAAAATAAGAGTCAAACTATGTAACGACTTTTAAATAGTGATTATAAAAAAGTTTAGATTATTTATAAAATAAATGAAAAGTATATTGTATATTGTATATCATAAATATAACAAAATGTGTAAATAATGACACAATCACATCAAAACCAAATGCACAAAACGTAGCATCATACACAATGACCTAGAAACTAAAGTGAGCTGAAATGAATCACATTTTTTAAATTTGCTAAACTACTAAAGAAAGGGATACTAAACAGGGTGAAAGTGTACAAAATGAAGTTAAATTAAAGATCCAGAAACAAAATTATACTCAAGCTTAATTAAAATGAAGCAATTGATGAATGCAAATTGGTTGCTAGAACAGATTAAACCATATTGAGCTATGGTGGAACTGGTAAAACCTTTCTATGGAAAACATTATCAGCAACAATTAGATGTAAAGGTGAAATCGTTTTAAATGTTGCGTCAAGTGGTATTGCATCGTTGTTATTGACAGGAGGTAGAACATCACATTCTAGATTTCTCATTCCTCTCAATCTTAATGAAGATTATCTTTGTCGTATTAAGTTAGGAAACAATATTGGAACTCACACTTTTATTCCAAGAATAAATTTGACTCATTCAGACAAAAGAGTCCCTTTCAAACTACAAAGAAGACAGTGTCCACTCTCGGTTTGTTTCGCCATGACAATAAATAAGAGCCAGGGTCAGTCCTTATCAAGGGTTGGATTGTTTTTGAGGCAACCGGTTTTCACTCATGGTCAATTATATGTTGCACTTTCAAGATTTAAAAGCAGAGACGGGTTAAAAATTTTAGCCTTAGACAACGATGGAAAATTTTCAAACAAACGTTGTATACAAATAAATATTTACTGATTTATGAATTATGAATTGTATTCATCATTTTTTTAGTCTCAAATTGTATTTTGTTTTAAATTTATTTTATTTATAACCCCGTGTAATACACGGGTTCTAACACTAGTAATTAATATAAAAAGATAAATTGTTTTAAATTGTAAGCATTTGAATACATGCTAGGCGAGTCGTTTAACCTGACTTCAACCAGTTTTGACGAGTGTCATTTTAGCCAACTACCTATATTTGACCTTTATATATGCACATCCCGAATTGACCTGTTTCAATATAAACAGGTTGAAATTGCCACCTCTAGCCGTAACATATCCTCCATACTAAAAAAACACAGGCTCCAGCCTCGGATGCCTCATACATTTGGTTTATGTGAGAAAGGCAAGTAGACAGAGAGGAGTCAGTTACAAGTTGTAGCATTGTTGCCTGTAGAGGATGTAATGTTGTAGCAGTAACAGTGTCTCCACCTCCCTGGTAGTGGACGTAGGAGTGTCTCAGGCAGCAGCTGTAACATTCAGAGACAGACTCTTGGGCACATGCCTGGGAGTCATGGAATTTGGGCTTCCTTAGCGCCTGGTTCTTCTTCTTCGGCCTTGTCCAATTTCTCAGTATGCGAATATGATAAAGGATCCACGGTCCTTCGGGATCTCCTTCTGAATGAACCGCTCTTGATTTAGATAGCGATTAGGGTTAGCAGTGATCGCATGGAAGAAATCAATCGGTTTCCTGAAACGCTTGGATACTGATTTGATGTTCCAAATCACTATGAAATTCCTTGTGCTCTGATACCAAATATAGTATCCCAGAATCAAGAAACATGTATTTGAATGTATTGAAACTGATTCATTGAGTTTTGATTGTTACAGACACAATCTATATCTACACATTCAAACAATGCGACATTTAAAGTGAAATGACGCGACCTTTAGACCTAATTGACGCATCCGGTCATAAAAATTTACATAATTACAAAATAAACTTAAACTTCTAATAACTGCATTTCTAACTCAAAACTTTTAACTTTAAGGAATGAACAGGATTACAACATAACCTGCCATTTGACCAGGGTGCTAGAAGGTAATGACTTGAGGAGAATTTACATTCAACGAGATCCCCACCGATGATGTGCTTCCATGACTTGTAATAACCCAAAGGATCTTCTTTCTGGTTTCCACCACCATCATCATACACAAGGTTGATGCCATACTCCCTTACATTTGCATAATCTGGTCCTTCACCACCATAGAGGATATAACGGTCTCCATATGGATGATAATGTTTTACAATAAAGTGAATGCTAACTTCATCACCATCTTCAAACTCATTTTTCCCAAACATCCAATGGCTTAACCATACTACAACAACTTCATCACCATGTTTAAACTCATCATCTTCTGGGAGAACATACATTCTAGGTTGGTATGTCCAGGTGGAGTTCTTTGTCAAATTCCTTATTTCAATTCTTGAAGGACCAACTTCCATCATGCTTGAAACCGTATTCACAATACACACATTTAACCCTCGAATCTTAGCATTTTTAGGAGATGATTGCAAGGTAAACAATGGCCTGCTACTTCTATGAGTGAACCACTTAGGAACCTCTTGCCCTTGAAGATATGTGCTGAATACCCCATGTTCATAAAGCATCTGTCACATGAAAGTTTTATTAGCTTATATCACATAAATGCATGTTAAAAGGTGTAAACTAAAGATATATAGCAAGACATCCACCTGTGCTGGAAGTGGAAGTATTCTTCCTTCCAAACGGTACCTTCCGCAAGAAGTGGCCTTCGAAAACCGGCAATCGTTTAAATATTCTATATCAATCCAGCCCAAACTGTGTAGTACCTCTTCATCAGTTTCTGATAAAGCTTGGTTTTTGAACCTGTACTGAATCTCAGTCAGGCTATAACTATCTGCATAGGGGACAAAAGGTAGAGTTGACATTTCCGGATGAAATGTTACTTTCTCTAATGAGTCGCAATTCTCTATATCCAAATACTCTAATAGGATTGGAGCGCACGAGACTGTTTTCAGGTTATGACACCCCAAAAAACTGAGTGTCTCCAGCCTTCTAAGGCATCTCACACAATCGGGCATGGAATCAATTGGATTTCCATCCAAATACAACTCCTTCAACATTGGAAGGCTACTAAAATCCATTGGAAAAGATTCATTATACAAATTATTATTACTAAGGGACAAGATTAGTAGTGATCTTGGTAAAGAACTCACAAAGGAATTGGAACTTCTTGGTACCATGGTAGAGGAAGAAGACACATGGGACTTTATGTTAACATTGTCAGCCTTTAGAACTTTTGAACAATCATCTATTAAAAGTTCAGTAAGGTTCTTTAATTTTCCTATGCTTCTTGGAAGTTCCTTCAACTTACTGCATTCACTCAGATCAAGGACTTCAAGTTTTTGACAATAAGTGCCAATTGACTCACAGACCTCAACTAGACTTCTACATCTTGCGAGTGTAAACCTTTCAAGTAGAGGGAGCCCAGAGAAGTGACCCACTCTAACAAGATCATGACAACCACTGAGATTAAGAAACTTCAGTGACCTGAGCAGCTGTTAAATTAAGAATTAAATAAAATTAAGATGTTAGTGTTGCACAGATACTTAGCCATGAGTTATTAAACAAAATAAGTAGGAGCTTGAGAGTTTAGAACCTTGGGCTTCTTCCAAAGCTGTTGTAGTTTGCTATTAGACATGTCAAGAGCTACCATATTCTCCATTTGCAAGTCTGAAGGTATATAACTCAAAGGGAATCCATGCATGCATAGCCATCTTAAACCTGGAGGAAAATTCTTGTAGGATCCACTGAGTTGTACATAGTTCAGTTGGAGTAGTCTTAAGTTACGCATCTCACTTAAAGCAAGTGTCTCAAAGTCACCTTTTGTTTCACGAAATGAGGAACGCATTCCCGAAACACAACCAAATAACCACCAAATAATTGAGAGGAGTATGTGAATCCAATCGAGTAACAGAAATGATCTTGATTCAAACTTTTGCATATCAGCACTACCTGATTCTTTCGATCTTTCATTCTGAAATGTTCTCATGTCAAGGACTAGTCCTCGAATTATTGGGGTTCCCTAAAGAATAAAAGACAAAACAAATGATTAAAGAAGTTATGTGTACATACATTTTACACATTAGTCAAAGTACACATAATAGGTACACTTGATTACCTGTCTATGTTGCAACACATCTAAACACTCCTCTTGATGCCATAATATACTACGCTTCCGTGGCTCCCAAGATGATTCTTGGCGGACTATATCTCTCCCCATGTCTTGAAGAAGTTGATGCATCATCAATTTATCAGATGATCCAACAGTGAGAAGGCACCTATTGATGAGAATCTTGATCCCAGATGATTTGCATACACCACAAGCTTTTAATATGTCTTCAGTGAACTTTCTATCTTCTCCAACGAATAAACAAGCAATGTATTTAAACAGCTCCTTGTCTTTTTCAGATGGCAAAGTGTCGAAACTTATTTTCAGGACTTTCGTAATATTGGGATTAATTTCTTTCCCTAGTGATTCTAAGATATCGTCCCATGTAGCGTCTTCACTATGTAAAGAACTGCCCAAAACTTTAAGAGCCAGTGGATGTCCTTGGCAATATTTTACGACCTTTATTGACTGCTCTTTGTCACCTTTGTTGGGTTCATTGCATCCAAAAGCATGCCAACTTAAAAGCTGAACAGATTCCTTATCATTTAAGCCTTGAAGCAAGTGCTTCATATGCTTTGGTGGAACTTGTGCTTCAAACAACCTACATTTTTCTGTTAATGATCCGTTTTTAGACGTTATTATGATTTTGCTTCCTGGATGAAGGCTTTTTGTCCCTATTAAGACATCCAACTGCTCAAACTTGTTTATACCATCAAGAACAAGAAGAGTTCTTTTCCTAAAAAGTGATTTCTCAATCTTCAAGGTACCCGCATTAACATTGTTTATGTCCATCCAGCTTCTCGCTCGAATATCTTTAAGGAGCTGTTTCTGTAACTTAAGCAATCCATTTGGTGTTGTACACCTCCTTTCGATGTCTTCAAGAAAGCAGCTTCTTTCAAACTTGAGATAGTGGGACTTGAATATATAGTCTGCCAAATATGTCTTTCCAATCCCAGCCATTCCCCATATTGTAAGAAATTCAGTGGCATGCGAGGATGCATCATTCAAGAATGAAGTGACGGTCCTTACTGAAGACTCCATCCCAATTAGTTTTGGGATTTCACTCCTTTTGGGTAAATCTAATCTGCTACTTATCTCTTTAACAATTCCTTCAATAAGTAGTGTCTCTCTAATAGAACCAATTCCATTGAGAACATGTGTTTGGATTAACTTATTAATTTATTACTTTTTGAAAAGTAGTTTTTTTAAAAAGTGTTTGGATTAACTTATTTGGTGGAGAAAGTTAATAAGTCAATAAGTTAAAAAGTGTTTGGATAACTTATTAGGTGAGGAAAGTTAATAAGTCAATAAGTTAAAAAGTGTTTGGATTAACTTATTAGATGGGGAAAGTTAGGGATTGCTTATTGCCTTTCAAATATATATATATATTAAAATCACGATTATACTTCCATTTACATAAAAAAAAATGTAAATAATTCATGCAAAAATACGTTTCGATTCGGTTAGACCATAATAATGTTACGTTCATAAAAAATGTAAATAATTCATAAAAATATCAAAAAATGCACAAAAATACCAAAATGTTGTCATAGTACATTCATCCCCACAATGCCATTTATATATTGCGTAATAATTTCAAAATATCAAAATGTGCAAAAATACCAAAATGATGTCAAAGTACATTCATCCCCACAATGCCATTACATATGGCGCAATAAATCTAAAATGAATTCATAGCATATTTATCGTCGCAATTCCATTATATCTTGAGCAATAATATCTCGTATCGCTGCCATATGCATATCTTCATTGTTCGTACGACGTGTAGCCGGACCTTTTTCTGGAACTTCATTACTAGTACCACCTTATGTGGGATTGTAAGATTCTTATTGTGCCTTGTTAAATGATTCATCAAACCGTCCGGCCTTTCTAATAAAGTTATGGATCGCCATCGATGCTATGACAATACTCACTTGGTGCTCGTACGTGATATTAACATGCATATCTCTCAATAACGACCACCTAGCTTTCCACACTCCAAAAGTTCGTTCAATAGTATTTCGCAACGATGAGTGGTGATAGTTAAATGTCTCTTTTGCTCCGCGAGGAGCACGAATAGCACTAGTTTGTCCACGTCGAAAATCCGGTAGATGATAACGAATGTTTGTACCTTTGAATGGAGCAAGATATCCTTTAGCATTTGGGTAACCGGCATCAACAACATAATATTTATCTACAAATAAAATAAACAATTGTTATTCGTTTCAAACAAGTATTATAAGCATAAAAATTGCGGTCCGCAACTTATACTAACCACCCGTTGGATGTGGAAAATGAAGCTCCGGTCTCCGTAACGCTTCATTGAAAATTCTAGTGTCATGTGCAGTCCCCTCCCATCCGGCCCATACAAATGTAAAACACATGTTAAAATCACAAACCGCCATTATATTTTGTGTAGCATATCCCTTTCGACCAATGTACTTAGCTTGTTCGTTCAATGGAACTGATGCCCTAACGTGTGTCCCATCTATAGCGCCAATGCAGTCCTACAACACAAAAAGATATAATAATTAAATCAATTATTAACGTATCTGGTATGCATTGAACATTAGTTAATACCTTGAACATTGGATAATACCGAGCATTGTTAAATATATATGCAGGTACATCATCATTATAGTTTGCTGCTGGTTTGATGATGTCAGCACTCATCTTAAGCACGGCTGCCAAAACGCTATAGAAATGCCTGTGAATGGTTTCCCCAGAATGATTAAAAGATTCTTGCACTAATCTATTCGTACATCCATGAGCCAAAGTCATTAAGAAGATTCCGAGTGACTCCTCAATACACATATTTCGTGTTTGTTTCAATCCGTATTTAGTAACAAGTTCTACGCATAAAGCTTCCATTCTTTTTTCATGTTGTCCCATTTGTTTTTAATTTGTTTTTGTTCAACGACCTTCCCTGTTTTTTCTTTCAAGGTTGTTTCTAAATTCGCACACCCAACCTTATTAAAGTGACCACCGATTTTATTACCTTTATCATTTTCAACTAAGCAAGCATTGATAAACTCCTTGAATGTAGCATTATCCCACAAGAATTTTGTTTTAATCTTTTTACTTGATGTTTCACAATCAACAATATTTTGGTGGTTTGGATCCATTATCTGTTACATGGCAACAAGTCAATATAGTCCTAAACAAATTCACAAACTATTATAGTCAATGTAAACAAATTCACAAACTTTTGTAACAGAAAACCAAAGCAACAAATTCACAAACTTTTGTAACAGAAAACCAAAACAAGTGTCAATATAGTCCTGCACATTTCTTGGTAAAAAAAACCAAAAGGATTACCTGCACATTTCTTGGTCAAAATTTTTTTTTATAACAGAACACCAAAGCATTTTATGGTAAAAAAAAAACAAAAGGAACTTCTAAATTATAAGGTATATTTGGATCATCAACAACAAAAAATTTATCTCAAGTATAGAAACACACACACAATCACATTCTATGGCCACAAAACATCAAGGAATTCATGAAATAAGAACCAAATCCATCTTCTAACAAGAACCAATAACCCACAAATTCACAATTGAAACAAAAAATCGAACAAATCACATAATATATGAACTTTTATTTTGAGAAATCAAAGAGAAGGGGGTATACCAGAGCAATAGAGGACGCGACTGAGATGAGGAGGCGGCGGCGGAGGTCGGAGATGCAGAAGCGACGGCGGCAGAGGTCGGAGATGCAGAATCGGCGGCGGTCGTCGGAGCAGCAGAGGGAGGCGACTGGAGATGGGGAGCGGCGATGGATTGGAGATGGGGAGCAGCAGAAGGACTTGTGGGGATCGAAGTTCTTTTTGTGGGGGTCGATGGATTGGAGATGACTCAAAAGTCATAAGTTGAATCAAAAAGCTATAATTTCTTACTTCTCAAAATATACATTTTTTCTCATTTTCCAAAAGTCATTCTAAAATCTCATTTAAAGATTACCAAACAAACTTATAACTTATTACCTTTTTAAAAAAGGTAATAAGTTGATAAGTAGTTTTGATAAGTAATCCCAAACACCCCCTGAGTGTCACTCCGACTTCTTGTTCCTCCCCTTATAACAAATAACTTTTAAATTTGTCACTTGAAAAATCATTATTTAGAAAGAGGAATTCTAACACACATGGAATATTGCTAATTGGATACGTAGGGTTCAGTCTCTGAAAACAGAATGCCACATGTCATTCTCTGTCTGGTGGCTGGTCCAATATGTGGCGCATTGGACTATACGCAGCGTATGAGTCACGGGTTATATTTTTGCTTCAAAAAGTTGAAAGATTTGGAAATTTATGGATCATATACGTGGCGTATATGACAATATGCCATGTATAGGTTTTTTTTATTTAATTATCTTTTTTAATTTAATTTATATTGTGTTTTTTAATTTAATTTATATAATTTTGTTAATATAAGTTTGTGATCTATTTTTGAAATTTATATATTTTTTTATTATTTTTAAACATTTATTATATTTTTACATTACAACTAAACAAAATATTAAACATTACAACCAAACAAAATATTAAACATTACAACCAAACAAATAAACTAAACATTATATGCATTAAATCAAAAAATTAAATATATACATCAAAATGTTTTACATACATAACAACGAAACAAACAAAATACAAATAAAACAACTAAACCTGACCGGCTCCGCCGTCAGCCTGATCCGCTCCGCCGTCATCCTGACCCGCCCCGCCCTCATCCTGAACGGAGTCGTCCGGATAATGACGTAGCGGTGGAAGTGGGGGTAGCTCTATGTCGGTGGCTCGTGACAGATCCACGAGGCGGCCAACCGCCCACATCATCAGGTTCTCCATGCGATCGACTTGACGACCCTGTCGCTGTGAGTCGGCAACAAGTCCATCAAGCAATGCCTGGGTAGCCCTCTCCAACCTAACACCCCGACGTACGTGTCGGGGATGCTGTGGCAGGTGGTCGTGGATGGGCTCGACGTGCGGCGCGTCCTCCATCGCCACACCCTGTAGCGGATCAGGCATAGGCGGGTCCCCCTGTCCCGGCATCTGCAGCAACGGCACCGGGACCCAAACCTAGTCCTGGACGGCCCCTACGAACTGAAGGCCCTGCGGGAATCAGTGTGCGGCGGTCTAATCGGATAGGGGGAATGGCCGGTAACATCTTAGGATCATGCGCATGCCATGGTGTAAGCGCACGTATGATATGAGTGATGAACACGCCGCCATACAAAAGCTTGCGCTTCTGCCGCATATAGGCAGACGCAAAATAAATAGCGAGGCATGTGGATAGGGCGCACCACCTGTCTGTAAGGAGGCAGTACAAAAAAAAGAGGTCTCGATCGGTGCACCACTCACGGCTTTTCAGGCGCGGTGCGATTGATGTCGAAATAAGCCGGTGGAGATATCTATACAAAGGGTCTCTAATCTCCGAAACCCTCCCCTTGATACCCAACCAAGGACTATCAGAAATCAATCCCAAAAAAAACAAGGAGTTCCTAGTCCGCCTCGGTATAAAGCGGCGTGATCGTTTCATGCTCGAAGTACAAGCCCGTCGCGACGGCCCACTGACGGAGGGTCATACGGTAAAGGTGGCCAAAAATACGGAAAGCCACCTGACCCGGGTCATCTCCTACTGCCTCCCCGGACAGAGGCTCCAACCCCTCCGGCCTATAGACGAACGTGGACAGGAACTCGACGACCACCTCTCGGTAGGTCTCGGCGAATGATAAAGCAAAAAGACGATCCCAGGGAGTGTCCTGGCCTATGATTGCCCTCGGCCACTCCGCCTCCTAGACCTCCTCGAGAAGCTGCCAATCCACCGCCGTCCCTAGGCCCAACCTCACCTCCCGAAGCTTCTTGCACCGGCCAAAAAACTCTGAATCAAGCGGAAAATCTAGAAATAGGTAGTGCGCAAGATCATCTAGTTGCTCCATATGAATATCATCCTCATGATCCGCCATATCTGAAAATAATAAATAATAATAATAAGTTGTTTTTATTTTTTTATTTTCAAAATAATAAAATATTGTTTTTTTTAAATAATAATAATAAATTGTTTTTATTTTTTTATTTTAAAAATAATAAAATATTGTTATTCAAATAATAATAATAAATTGTTTTTATTTTTTATTTTAAAAATAATAAAACATTGTAATAATTTTAAAAAGAATTTTTATTTTAAATAATAATAATAAATTGTAATAATAAATATTAATAAATAATTGTAATAGTTTAAAAATAATAAATAATAATAATAAATTGTAATAATTCAAAAAAAAGAATTTTTTTTAAATACCTATACGTCACGTACGCTGTTACCGAGGAACCAAGCCATACGCAGGCCAATCTGACCATACGCAGGTCACTTACCGGGCAACCAAGCCATACTACGCAGGTCAGTTGCCGAGAACACGAGTCATACGCAGCGTATGGCTCCATACGTGGCGTATCGATTCATCTTCTTCCTCAGATGAACTATACGCTACGTATGGAGCTATACGTAGCGTATAGCTCTTAAGTTCCAGTCCTTTATCGACCTAATCTATCCAGTTTTACCCGCTAATAATCGATATAAACCTAATATTATTGATTGGGAGTTTGAGATACGTACATTTACGAAGTTTTTATGAGACGACAATCGCAATCAACAATCTATTTGGCCGGGTCGATTTCTAACAAACTTAGAGCTTTATGTGAAACTTTTCCGTGTAGGTTATAAAACAATTCAATAGCTATGTGGCTGTCCATTTCCTTATGAGGTTTGTTCCAAACCCAAACTGTAATTGATAATATTGATCTGTTACAATTTCATCAACAAACCCAACAAGTCTATCTAGCGAGCTGTTAGCATTTCTAAGATAGCTCTTTAGGAGCGAATGCTGGCTCTCGACTCGGTTCGTTGTATGTTGACCAAAATTGAGGTTTCTGTTGGACCAGGCAGATACAAACTTTTCTTTATACGGGTCCAACCAATTTTTAGTCTGATAATCTATAACTCCTGGAAAAATAATTTAAACCATACTAAATATTTAATAAAAATTCAATATTGAAAATATTAAATATTCAAAACTTACTTCCTCGTTTGGCTGCATACAGTCGTTCGTAAAGCCGGTTGAAGTTGTACTGATATATATCTGGCGTGAGAGACTCACATAATACCGACTATGAATACTTGAACTTTGCCCAGTCTTTGTCACACCCCGACCGGCGGCGGATTATACGCCGGGGCTGACGCGGTTGTTCATAAGCACATGATCATCTATTTAATAATGGCAATATTTATTCATCGAATTTAAAGCATCCGTTACATTAGAAATAAGAAAAAAAAGTGTTCAGCAAAACATAATTAAAATTTAACTAGGTCCACGTCCTATGTGATCATGTAGTCCTTAAACTGGTGCACCTGAAACATGTGAGTAAATGTCAACTACAAGTAGTTGGTGAGTAACATAGGTTTTGACACCAAACAAAAGTTAAGTATAGGTTTACAATTCAATATGTTCAAAGCATGTCTAAAGCATATATGTGAAAACATACAAGGTTCCAAGCGTACAATTCAAGCCTGATAATAGAAAACTAGATACGCAATCCCACTGATTGCCATTTTAAAAAGAGGGAGCAAGCGGATACTCCAAGTTATAGTTGATACCCAACAAAACCCGCCAAGGTCTTGTGGTAAGTTATAGGTTCAGTTTCCCATATAAATGATCATGTTAGGTACTACCTTAGGCTTGGGCTGCAAGTTAATGAATGTACTGGCATGAAACACATGCAATGGTCACCAAGTAGTTCAAATATAAAGCATAAAGATCAAGCACAAGAACATAGATATTGAATTTGGTTAAATAGATAAAGTTGACGACATGTTTCACCCCAAAAGTAAAAAAAACAGTAAAAAGGGGCTATGTAAACTCACCTGAGTTGTGTACTAGTAGTTGATAGCACCACACATGAATGCAATAGAAAGCATAAAAGTTTGTCTGTGAACCGTCTACGTATGTCCTAGAATTATAAGCATAATAATTAGGGACACATGAGAGATTGTGACGACGACCCGGAAGATTGAACGTCCTAAGACGCACTAACATTAAAGAGTAGCGAACTTGTCCACGGGAATAAGGTTTTCTTAATATAATGATAAATGCGTTACATGTCGAACGTCCCTAATTACGAATAATAAATAAATAAAAATCCGTGTGATTGTACCATTTAAATTATGGCTAGGAAAATAATAATATAACTATATATATTATTTTTAAGTTTGTAGGATTAATAAAATAATCATTTATGTGGCAAGAATAATAAATATATTTATTTTTATTCGGGGATATAAACGTGGGTAAATAATATAAATAATTATATTATTTATAAGTTTGAGACGTTACACAAAGTTTATAAACGTGGTGAAAATAATATATAAATATATATATTATTTTCAATTGGAGTCACGGGTTGAAAATAATATAAATATATTATTTTAAAAGTGGGTATTTTTAATGAATACGGGTTACAAACCAAACCCGAGCCCACGGGTGGTTTTACGAGGCTAGAACACCTTAATATATTAATATAGTAATATAGGAAAATGATTTGATATTAAAAATGATATTGAAAATATGTTTTAAAAACAAACAGAGTGGGGAGACTCGAACCCGGGTCTCCTCCACATCAACACACAGCTTTAACCAACACGCCCGCTAGGGTATCGCGATAAGGACTCTGATTCAAAAGGTTTTAACCCATACCTCCTCGTGTTCTTCCTCCCTCATCGCACATCCGAACCCGAACCTCCCCAAATCCAACCATTTTGATCTCGATTGATCTTAAAACAATGGGGCTTTTGTTAATCGGTACATTTCGAATCTGGGGGTAAGTTTAATTGCAAAAACAAAGAGTTTTGGATCGTTTGTTGATCGTTTGAAATCCCGAAACCCTAGTTTTGAAATTACAAATCAAATCGACTAATACTGATATTATTTAGGATTGGAATCATAGGGCTTTCGATACTGACATCAAGTCGATCCTAAAGGTACAAGAAATACCTGCAATGGTTGTGTGAGGAGGACGAACGGCTGGAGCCTCTGGTTCGATACTCCTCGAGTTCGCCGGCATTTCAGAAGTGATATCAGACATGTTTGCGTATTCAGGGAGGTAAAAGGGGGTGTCGCCATTGTGTTTGATCAGGTCTTGTGGTCCAATTCCATGCTAATAGCACAAATTTGAAGTGGGTTTAAGGATGCCGTTACGGGAATGATTAGTGATTAATAAGCATAAGTTCGTTTAAATTGGTTCATTATTGGCATTTAGTATTGATCGCATAACGTCTTTGCATGATTTTTGTACATTAAGAGCTTCGAATTCGAAGCGTTTGAATTGAATTCGATGGCAGTTTGACCTGGGAAAGTCAACTTCCGCATGAAGGGTTTTGGATTCGAATTTTTCCTTTGTTTCCTGTCAAATTGATTTGATAAACGCATTTGGCTTTGATCATGTAATGTTCTAGTAGGACTGGCAGGCCTTAATATCCAAGGATTAGCCAGTTATGAAACTGAATTTGATGATGGTTGGCTCTGAAAGTCAACTGACGGGTGATGGGGTTCAAGGGCATTTGAATGGATTCAAGATCATTCTTATTTGATTTCAACTTAATTCAATTGTTTATTAAAATTCATTTTTTTTAAGAAATAGTCCTCATAACATGTATGTATATAGAAAAATATCTAAATGTTGTTTGTTAAATTATAATGTCTTATGAAGTGGGGAATTTCATGACAACTTGTTTAAAATTTTTATTTATTAAGCTTAAATAGATATATATATATATATAATTATAACGAAATACATATGTAAAAAGATATAGATACATTTATAAATTTGTAAGTAAAATTAAGGGTTACATAGACAATTTTATTTAGTATAATCAAATGTGTACATATATTTACACAAAAATATATACACATATATGAGTATATAAGCATCCTTGAAGTGTGTGTTATAGGGAAATGACATGTAATGCAAGGTTGAAAGATTGAGTTGATATATGTTTAAAATAATAGTTAATGTGACATAATATGTTTTAAACAAGTACTGGATTTATGTGTTGTGTTATTATTGTATAAATAAATAAATAATAATAAGGCCGGGAAATTATGGATGTTGCAGTCTTCATCTGTAAATGATGCCCTGCAATATGTTGAGATATTCTCGTGTATGTGTCACCGACATAAGTTCTTGGAACAGTCCGGAAATATTTTATCACATGCATTCATAAGAGCTTTGTCCTTGTCTGTTACTATCACACGCGGCTCCATACACTTTTGCAACATTGCTTTGATTTGCAGTAGCACCCAGACGAAGTTTTCCTCCCGTTCTTTTGATATAAATACATGAGCGACGCAAAACGACTGGTGTGTGGAGATCACACCGACCACTTGGACAAATGGAAGTCTATACATGTTTGTTTTGTACGTCGCGTCGATCATCAACACGTGCGGGAACGTACGCCACATCTCGTACGATTTCGGATGAAAAAGAATATCTCCTCCACGACATTTGTGGCGGGATCCTCCCGAATATAGTAGACGTATTTTTTAGAAGAAAGCAGGTTTTCCAGAATCCGCATTTGAGTTTCACCGACTCTCGTTTCGTTTTTTATCTTTTGTATCGCATTATAAATGTCCTTTTTAATGCAACTACTGTCTCGGTTTTGTTCCCTTATGGTTGCCAGAATGTTTCGTGGCAACTTGTTTTGTGAATATAACTTCGCCACCAAAAGTTGTTCCGACTGAGACAGTCTCCTAGCAAACGAGTGTGCCTCAAGATGTTGACTAGGATCATGGTTATGACTGTCATCCTTCACCGTTAATTTCCAATCACCGGTATTTTCTTGGTACTCTCCTTCCAATTTAAAGGGACAACCATTTTCTTGCTACCGGCACGTCTAACCGTGGCAGTAGACGCACGTTCGCCGTGACGGTCACACACAAGCCATGATGTAGGGTTAAATATCCCATGTATAAGAGTCGGTTTTTGTACGTTTTAGTAGTTTAACTGTGTTTATCGAGTCAGTTTTATGTGTGTCTTGGAGTTTGGTGTGATACAGGTTAAATGTGCAAAAGAGCGAAAGTTTACGGGTCATTGATAAGAAGGCACGAAGCCCGGAAAATCAAAGTCAAAATGAAAAGTCAAAAGGCTAGAATTTTAGGTCTTCACGGTACCAGAGTGAGAATATTCGCTGTACGCAAGGGCTTGAAAAAGCCCACCCGACTATTTTGGTCTTCGCGGTACGTGAAGGGCTGGCTATTTTCTTTCGCGACACGCGAAGAAAGGATTTTACGGCAAAGTTAACCTAATTTCAAATATAAACCCATTGTGACTCCCATTCTCGATATTCATTCTTTCCAGCCGTCCCAGAGGAGTTCTTAGGCGATTCGAGAGCTTGTTTGGCCAATTGTTCTTAGTTTCTAATGCTTGTAAGTTCTAGTTTAATTATTTTAATGTTTTTGACAATCGTGAGCGGCTAAACACTTTTGTAATCCCTCCGGGTGAACGATTTTTGCTTGTATGCGTACGATTTTAGTTGATGATCAGTTTGGATTGAATTTTTGTGAGTCAATTAAGTTCTTTGAATTCAATTGTGTGTTTGACTTATTAACAATTGCATGTTTTTGATTTATCACATCTATCGTCGTTTCTTGGTTTTCTTGCATCGGGAATAATCCGATTTTGTGTTTGACTTGATTATTGTGTGATTGGGTTAAACAATTTAAACAAGGTTATGTCTATTTAATCTCTGATCTGGTTTGAAACTGAAATTGTGTGTATGCTTTGCTAAATCTGAATCCCGGAGTGGTCCGTTTTTCTCTAATTGTTTTTACAGCTTAAAGTTAATTGCTTTTTATAAATTCAAGTCTTCTAATTAATAAAGTTTAGAACTTTAGTAGTAATTGAATCAGTTTAGTTTAAATAGCATTCTCCACGTGTTCTGTGTGGATTCGACAACCCTACTTCCCTATCTACAGTTTAAGGTAGCTAAGTGGTGAATTTTATAAATATTTTTTATTGACCTTGACACCGCGATCAAAATGGCGCCGTTGCCGGGGAACTTGTGCGCAAAGTGCTATTTTTGATTTATTTTGTTCAGTGTTACTAATTGTGTGCTTACGTGTGCAGGGACAGTTTTATGCATACTAGGCGCTTAGGCAGAAATTCTCCATTATTGTTTGATCCAGAGATAGAGAAAACAGCAAAAGAAAATAGAAAACTTCAAGGAACAGTCCAAACAATCCTAGAAAAACTCGACAGTCCTTCTGTAAGGATGTCACAGAATCAAAAGATGAACCAAGATCCAAATCAAGGTGGGGAACAAAACCCACCTATTCCACCCCTACCAGATCTTCTATTTCCCAGTCAACCTTAAAATCAACAACCACCTATTCCACCAAATCCAAACCAACCACCACCTCCATAAAACCAGAACCAACCACCACCACCCAGATTCCAACAACCCCCACCTCAACCCATATTCCGAAATCAACCATATCAACCACATGATAGTTACCCGAGCTACTCTGACTATGAAGATAGCCACCATCCACAGCATGGTTCTCAGCATGAGAATTGGAACGAAGATGAGGAGTGGTATGACTTAAACCACCAGGAGGCATTCCCTCCCCATGATCAGAGACAGAACATAGATGGATGGGTTCAACCACCACCGAGAGCAGATTATGGGTTTCACCAAGGAACCATCATCAGGGGTATATGGGTAATGTGGAAAGAGAACACAGGTATATGCAGCCCAGAAACATACAACCACAGAGACATGATCAAGGGGTGGACAGTCACTTTTGCTCCGCTTTGGCTTTAAATGCTTCCCCTGTCATTCCACCAGTTCGTAGGGGGAATGCATTCGAGATTCGTCCGGGTTGTCTTGGGATCCTCCCACACTTCTTTGGGAGAGCTACTGAAGAGCCTTACACTCATCTGTCAGAATATGAGGCTACTTGTGGGACCATTGGTGGTCAAGGGTTCACAGCCGATGAGGTGAAACTGGTACTCTTCCAGTTCTCACTTAAGGACAGGGCAAAGCAATGGTTTTTTTCTTTGCCATCTGCTAGTATTGCCACCTGGGCAGAATTACAACAACAATTTCTTGATGAGTACTTCCCACCTCATAAATCCAATGAGGCCCGAGCTGCAATACGGGATTTCAAGAAACAAACAGGGGAGCCTTTTTATGAGGCATTCAAAAGATTCAAGGAGTTGCTTAAGAATTGCCCACATCATGGGATAGAAAAGTGGGAGCTCATTCAGGCTTTCTTTGACGGGTTGTGTACCTGAGGATGTGAGGGACGTCAACTCAACCGGTAACGGGTCCTTCTTTTGAAACCATGTGGATGACGACTGGGATATTCTAGAAAGAATGGCGGTAACATCAAAGAGGCAGGCACATGCCACTATGAGAGCTAAGAATGGAGCATCTGTCAAGGTAGTGGATTATGAGACTCAAAAGCGCCTAGATGCCATGGAACTTCAAATGGCAAGTCTTGGCAGATCAGGTGGAAAGGGGGTATCCAAAGTGTCACAGGGATACCCAGTGTGTGATGGTTGTGGTGATCTAGGTCATACTGTGGAGAGATGTCCAAGAGAGCAGGGCAAGCTGGAAGAAGTGAACCAGATTGGAGGTGATAGGAAGCCGGACATGAATGCGACACACTACCATCCGGGACTCAGAAATTATCCTAACTTCAGGTACGGTAATGCAAATAATCAAATGAATCCTAACTTTCAGGTTCCTGATGTGTAGGTTGGGAGTCAACAGCAGTACCAGAATCGCCAACAAAGCTACAATCCAGGCGGGTACCAAAGGAACTCAGGTAATCAGGGGTACCAACATGGGGGGTATCAGCAGAGAAACTACCAACAAAACAAACCTGCAGCTGGCAGTGACCCACAGCTTGCAGCCATACTAGAGTCCTTGAAAAGGATTGAGCAAGATAAAGAGATCCAGATCAAAACCAATGAATCATTTGAACGACAACTGGGTCAGTTGGCTGAAAGGATAGCAGAAGTAGTGGGGAGAGCACCAGGGCAACTTGCAAGTGATACAAAGTTAAACCCTCAACACCAAGGTGCCAGCTCCTCGGGTTCAAGGAATGCAAATGTCTCCCAGGTAAGTACCTTAAGAAGCGGTAAGGTTTACAACAATGTCACCTCAGCATCACTGGATGTTGAGGGAGTGGTAGTTGACCTAGGAGAGGATGGTGAGAGTGATAGCGATTCGAAAGCAGTTTTTATTAAACAACCTAAAAAAGTAACTTTTTCTGAAACATCTAAAACTAAACCGAACACAACTGTCACTCAAGGTGTAGGGGTGGAGAATAATACCATCCCTTATCCTGCTGCTCTATTGGAACCATCTAAGAAGAATGTAACTAAAAGGGGCCCACAACAGGATGAGCTATGGGACATGTTTAAACAAGTAAAAATTAATCTTCCCCTTTTAGATGCAATCAAGAGAGTACCAGCTTATGCGAAGTACTTGAAAGAATTATGCACCCAGAAACGACATCTTAAAATGCCCAAAGCTTGACCTAACAAACAATGTCAATGTCGTTTTGTCGGGTACATTGCCACCTAAGTTGCAGGATCCAGGAGCACCTTGTAGGTCTAGGTGACTCGACTACAGATCGATCTCGTGACAAGACGTCTCGTTAACACGGAGTGCGGAATCCTTCATGTTAACGTATGTATACTAATTGACAAACAAAACAACGCGCGTAAATAAAATTCTCGTTTTATATCATCAAACACATAGAGTTTACAGAATACAATCGATTGCTCTCTCTCTGTTGTTCTGTTTCGTCTATTTAGAACAGAAACTGTAAACTCTATATATAGACACACGTTCTATTATAAGCGAACTTATCAAGTTCGCCTCTCAGAGTATAAGCGAACTTAACAAGTTCGCTTCTACTTAACTAAGCGAACTTACTAAGTTCACCTCTGATAGACTAGGCGAACTAGACAAGTTCGCCTCTAGTAGAACTTGTGTAAACACTTAGAAAACATTACAAAAACATAAAGACAATAAGACCTAAAACTATTACAAAGCTTTTGTCATTCAATCTATGTCCTAATAGACTCCCCCTTGACAATAGCTTGATCTTCAGTCTTCAGTCTTTATGATGAGCTCTTCCAGTTATCTGGTAATCTGCTGCCTGCGTGCACTCCATATCTCTGATAAATCTCCAAAACTCTTTTATACTGCAACCCTTGTTCTCTCCATTCATCAGTAAACATAAGCTCGTTCTTTCTTAATGTCCTCTGATCTTTCTTAGAAAAGTTAATAAGATTTAGAGCATCATAGAAACTAACAATGACCTTATTATCTTTATCATCAATTCTAGCCTCACCGGTATTCACATCGACATACCACCATTTCATATTCCCCAGAAAATCTTGTGGTATTTTCTTCAATGGAATCTTCTGAACAGCACGAACTGGCTTGAACTTATACTTCCATGTCACAATCCCAGTCTTTTGATCTACTAACTTCACTCTTTTTCCTTTTTGTGGTTTTAACCTTTCATACTTCCCTGATCCACCTTCTCTTTTAATTAAGTTTGCAATCACATCTGCTAAACCAAACTTTGATTTATTAATCAGTGGTTTCGTAGCTAGACCATTCATTTCACACCTTGGTAAGGTATTGAAATACTTGATCCTAGGCTTTAAGTATTGCACACCATCAGATCTTTTAAGAGCAAACAACTTTGTGTCATCATCATAAAACCAACTGATGATTCTTCCGATACACCGCTCTTTATTTACATATCTTTCTTTCTGAGCAGGTTGTTCATGTGACTTGGGTAATACTTTCATCCAACTGTTAACTACTTCTCTCCACTGTTCTCTAGTCATCCCTGTATTTCTGTACATCACAGGTTCTTCAGTAGACTTTTGAGACACAGGATGAGTAGTATCAGCATCAGTATTTGTCTTGGATTGAGCAGTATCATCAGGCATATTGATGTCTTCAGCAGAGTCCATAGAATCTGTTATTCCATCATAAGAGAACTCAGGAATAACATCATCTTGGATGAAGTTATACGGTATTTTCAGACCATCACAGCCTTCATATGTCACTTTCTCTTTACCCTTCTCTATCTCAATCTCCACTATCTCCCCTTCTTCAATTTCAGTATCAAACATGTCACTATCATTAAACAGATCATCTATATCATCTTGACACTCTAACTTCTCAGCATTCTCTTCTTCAGAATCAGCAAAGAATTCTAATAATAGAATCTCTTCATTCACACCAGAATCAGTCTTATTTCCTTCAATGGTTTGTTATGTCGACTCCCCCTGAACACTAGATATACGATTCACATCAGTAGCGACTTGACGATCACCCTCAACATTACCACGAGGATCATTGTCTTCATCATCTTTTCTTTGAATAGATTCAGCATGACAAGTATCATGGATCCTTAACTCCCCCTGAGCGTCAAGACGCTCAACAAGTTTAGACACTAATAATTGCATGTCAGCAATCTGAGTAGCCTGATCTTGAATAACCAACTGTCATTGAGAATCAGTAGTTACAAGAGTATCGACTTGAGTTTGTAAAGCAAGGACTTGTGATTCAAGGAAGGTTATCTGATCAGAATCAGAAGGTTTTGAAGTATCAGCAGATGAAGTAGGAACAAGAGTATTAACAGGAGATGTATGTTTAGATAAAGGAGGTGTAATTAGCAAAGATGCAACAAAATTAGCATCTTCAACACCTTGAGATGAATGAGCAGCAGCAATAGAAGCAGACATAAGCTTCTGAGATTTTGGAACTGGATTAACATCAAAATCCGAATCAGAACTCTCATCAACTAATGTTCTCTTACCAAGAACTGAACCTGAAGGAGGATCCCAAACAATCTTACGTCTCGGCTTTCTGGCTGTAGATTTAATACGTTTTCCCATATTTGCCAATGGCAAAGAAGCCAGCCTGTCATAATGATCTGAGCTAAAATCTCTAGATGAATCAGAGTCAGTAGCCTCTGAAACAGGTAAAATTGTTTCACTTGAGCTGGAACTAGAATCCACCACATTCCCTTCAGCTTCATGAATGGGTGAGTTCACAACGTCATCAATAAAATCCTCCATATTTATACCCAAATCTTGATCATGATCATGAGCAACTTCCTCATGAACTGGATTATTAACAGATTCATTAACCTGAACTTGTGGAATAGGAACTTCTTCAGGAATTGGAACATTAAGCTGTTGTGGTGGAATAGGAACTTGTTGTTGAACTTGAACTTGTTGAACTGGAACTTGAGCTTGAACTTGAACTTGTTGAACTGGAACTTGAGCTTGGTCTAAATCCGCAGGATGAAACCAATTATCATTTGGAGGTTCAACATAATCAGGATTGATTAAGTGACCAAACAACGGAGTTGGAACAGGAATCAATGCAGCATTTTGTTGCTTAACCTTCGTACAATCTGTAAAGATTCTTTTTGACATAGGATTCAAAGACAAACGTATAGGATGCTGTGGTAAACCAGGAATTAGATGATTTAGAATCATTTGCACAAACCTAGGGTACATGAGAAATCCTTGACCCTCTGGAGGAGTGATTTGCATGACCAACTCACGGTATATATACAAAGCAAAGTTAAACCGTTTGTTAAGCGTCAATGCAACCATAGCAGCTTGTAAAGCACTCTTCAATCCATCAGTGCCTGCCTTTCTTGGGGATAAACACTGAATAATAACGTGCATAAAGTATCTCCATTCTCCAACTAAGCCACCTTTACGTGCTTGAGTATCATTCTGTCTGCCTCGGTATCCCATCCTCTGAAAACATCCCATAAGCAATGTTCCAGGATAAGACATAGGATCTTCAGGAGCACCTCCCAATTCTAAAGCAGCACGAATAGTTGCCTCCGAAATAGCCACCTCTGTATTATTCACCGTAGCACGAAGTACATGAGGTTCAACATCCGTATATTGATGTAATGTATCCTAGAATTGTTGAATATACAATAAGCTGATGTATGGATCTGAAGATAAGGCTACATGTAATCTTGACCGATTCAAAAAGTTAATAATTCCTTGAAAATGAGCAGCCTCAGACAGGTTATGATCTAACAATGCCACTTGATTATGTTTGTATTCTACACGACGAGCCATCTGTGAATGTATTGGACAATGTATCAAACATTAGCAAAAGTACACATATATGAAACACACACTAGATACACACATATATGAAACACACTCGAGAAATACACAATAAAAGAAAAAAAAAATTCACAACAAAAAAATTTTTACAAAAAAAAATTACAAGTCCACACACCACTGAGCCCTTAGGCGAACTTAATAAGTTCGCTTAGTGTTGCAAGAGGCGAACATAATAAGTTCGCCTACTCAAGTTCACCTGAACCTGAGTGCCGATACGAATTCAAACACCAGAAAATCAAACATTTTCAAAATCAACTGAATCTGTTCAAAAACTCATATAATCAGTCTCAACTTACAACCACAAGTTATTAGGAAATCATCAATTTCAAGGTTAACCATCAGATGTACTTGATTCATTATCAAAATCAGTCGGAAATGTAGAACGAGAGAAACCGAATGAAAAATCATGATTTCCCGACGATTTAGTGGACGAAAAACGATGAAATTACCTCATACACGTTCGCAATCCAAAATCGATCTAGATTCACCAAGAAATTTCGAACTAAACACACCAAAAATTTAAAAATCAACAAGTTCGCTAAAAATTCTGTAAAATCGCTCAATAAGTTCGCTTACTCAGGAATAAGGAAAATGAATAAGTTCGCCTGACCTAGAAATATAAAACACAATTAAGTTCGCTTCATTAGGCGAACTTGTTAAGTTCGCTTAACAAGCCTCAGGCGAACATATTAAGTTCGCTTAAACAGTAACTCAGCAAACATGATAAGTTCGCTTCATGATTTTTCTTGCCCAAAATTTGTCAACTTTCAACCCGTTATCCTTGTGAACTTCCATCTGCAGCATGTATCCGATCCAATCCCGAACATTTGAATAAAAATAAAAAATAAAATTTTCATGGATAATTGAAACAAAATATTTTTGGATTTTATCTGTACAAACGGAATCACATATTTTTGGATTTTGTATAAGCAAACTAAAAACACATATTTTTGGATTTTATATAAGCAAACTAAAAACACATATTTTTGGATGATCATCATGAGTAAGAAGATCATATCAGTATATGAGTAGATTCATCACACATTTTATTAATAACTATGGGTACTTATGATATGAAACAATCAAACTCATTCATATGCAACTCATATTTTTTTCCTTTTTATGCAAGTTGGCAATGAATATTTATACATCCAACATATTCATATTTTGAACATATTTTCCTCTTTTCTATTCTAAATATTCACTTTTCTTTTCAACTTTTTAATCAATTTGAACACAATTTGAAATGATTCGCGATAAATTTCAAAGTAAACAAGATCAGGTTATGAAATGCTTAATTATTCATACCGAATTTGTAACACAGAGCATGAATTCTTAAGTTGTCAATATTATATAATTTGAAACTATAAGCGTTTTTCTTCCAAATTCATGTGATTTAGTACCATTTAAATGAAAAACATCGTGTACCCCACATATATGCCAAACAGAAATTTAAAATTGCACTATCTTCAAGACATACACAGTTTATTGCAAGATTAGATCAATCTCCAAGATGAAATTATCTCTTTTTAGCATAAGTATAGAATAGCAGATCCCAAAGGATATAAGAATCATAATGATTCAGAATCAAAAGATTCTAAAGAATTGGCTTGATAATGAGAATCAATAGATTCAGGTAGGAGGATCCAACTATTATCTGGATAAATTTCAATGAAATCAGAATAGATGATGTATCTAACTGATCCAAGGGTGAATATATGTTTCAACAGATGTTGTTAGAAAGCATATCCTAGTTCAGCAACACATTGCATGTTTTTCGGGGCATGGGCAGTGAAGTGAACTGAAAGAGTTTGTGCTAAAGACATAATTCGATATTGGTCTCATGAAATTCTTAAAACCATATATTTTTTATCTGATAATGATCTTTTACACACACACACAGGCATATAATGATTCAAATCACAGATGTAATCATATCATATTTAATTTTCACACTACTATTGGTTTAAAAACGCTTCTAGTCTACTGACAATTTAAGTTTCAAACTCATATTCAAATTAAAACAAATTATCAAGATTAGAGCATTCAAAACACTATCATTTTTCATTTATGCAGACTTTGAAATTTAGATCAAATCAATTTACTTTAAACTATCAAATATCAAAGGTCCACTAAGGTCATGTGTAACGAACTATTCACTGATGTACTATCATTTCTTCTCTAACTTCAAATGATGTCAAATTTTGTATTTTTCACTTTGTTTTGAATTTTTATAAATAACAATTTTTGACTGAAATTTAAAATGCAGAAATGTAATAAAGCAATAAAAGAAATTTAAAACAAAATCTTCCATGAAAATTGTTTTTGAAAACTTTTATTCGGGATTGATCATACCGATCATTTTGATCAGAAATTCAAACCTGGTACGATCAAATGCCTTGGTAAACAGATCAACAAAATTATCATCTGTATGTACCTTCACCGGCTCAATCAACCTTTTCTCTGTACAATCACGGATAAAATGATATCTAATTTCAATGTGCTTTGTTTTACTGTGTTTAACAGGATTATTTGTGATAGACATTGTAGCATTATTATCAATGAACATGGGGGTTCCTGTAAATTTCAAACCGTAATCTCTTAATTGTTGTTGGATCCACAAGATCTGTGAACAACAACTTGCAGCAGCAATGTATTCTGCTTCACATGTTGAAATGGAGACCGTAGTTTGCTTTTTGCATTGCCAGGAAACTAGACGATTACCCAAGAACTGACAACCACCTGTAGTAGACTTCCTGTCCAAACAACAACCACCAAAATCAGAGTCAGTATATGCATTGAATTCAAAGTTAGAACAATGTGGATACCATAGTCCCAATCTTTGTTTTCCTTTCAAATACCGAAAAATTCTCTTTACTGCAATCAGATGAGACTCTTTTGGCTTTGCTTGGAATCTGGAACAAATACACACAGCGAACATTATGTCTGGCCTTGAAGCGGTTAAGTACATGAGAGATCCAATCATTGCACGGTAGAGTCGGCAATCAACTTCTTTTCCATCCGGGTCAGAATTCAATTTATGATTGACCGGAATCGGAGTATCGTATGGGGTACAGTCCTCCATCTTGAACAGGCTCAAGATGTCTTTGACATACTTGGACTGATGAATAAAGAAACCATCTTACTTTTGATTAACTTGAAGACCTAGGAAAAATGATAACTCTCCCATAGCTGACATCTCAAACTTCGATTTCATAACACTCTCAAACTCTTTGCACAACCCTTTATTTGTAGAACCAAAAATAATATCATCTACATATATTTGCACCAGTAGGTAATCTCCCCCTGCTTTCTTAATGAATAAGGTCGAGTCAATCGTGCCACAAACAAAATCATTATCCATAAGATGTGTAGACAGTGTTTCATACCACGCACGGGGAGCCTGATGAAGACCATATAGAGCCTTATCAAGCTTGAAAACTTTAGACGGATTAAGTGGATCTTCAAACCCCGGAGGCTGACACACATAAACCTCCTCCTTGACCTTACAATATAAGAAAGCACTTTTCACGTCTAATTGAAACACCTTAAAACCTTTGTATGAAGCAAAAGCAAGAAACAAGCGAATAGCTTCAAGCCTAGAAACAGGAGCATAAACTTCGGTGTAATCAATTCCTTCTTGTTGATTGAAACCTTGTACAACTAATCTTGCCTTATTACGCACCACGAAACCTCGATCGTCTTTCTTACATTTAAACACCCACTTAGTACCAATAGGATACACACCTTTCGGAAGTTCAACAAGATTCCAAACTTTGAGTTTATCAAACTGAGCAAGTTCTTCCTGCATGGCCTTTATCCAATTGTTATCACTTAACTCCATTTCAACATTCTTTGGTTCGACCTGAGAAATAAAACAAGAATGTGAGCATATATCAAGAACACCAGTATCTTTAATACATGTATACAAGCAAGTGTTTTCAATAATAGAACGCGTTTGAACTCCATCTCGCAAATTCCCAATGATATTTGTCACTGGATGATCTTTGAGTTCCTTGATTGATGCAACCTCGGGAACTGGCAACACATCAACTTGAGTTGTATCAGATTGAGAAGACAAATCCTGATTAACTGGTATCGCCGAGTCCAAATTGGTAGAAATCTCCCCCTGAGCCTGTGTCGATGTAGACGGTTCATCAAATATCGAAGGATCAGCAGAAGAATCTAGGAAAATAACATTGTCTTCCTCACTATTAGACTCTTGCGGTCCTGAACAAGAAGCAACATTAGGATCCGGAGCAGATGTAGATGGAACAGATGTAAGTGGAACCGCAGAAGGTATAAAACCACCATTATGTGCATCCTGACTTGAATCATACAATACAGCAGCTTCCTCAGGAAAAATATCAGAAGGTAAATGAAAAGACTTGAATAAATTGTCATAATCAAAAGCCCAGTCTGGTCCAATCGCCATTTGAGGTAAAGACCGATTAGAACAGTCAATATGAAACCATTCTTCAACTTGACGAGTCTCTTTGTTATAAACCCTCTTGGTAGTAGAATTTGCAACATACCCCAGAAATATCCCTTCAATAGCCTTAGCACTGAACTTGGTTAGGACATCCTTAACTTTCAACAGGGTGCATGGATTACTAAAAGGTAGTAAATATTCCAGATTTGGCTTTCGATTATTAAGCAATTCATAGCATGTCTTGTTGTGTTGCTTTACGGTCAAGACTCTGTTTAAAATGTGACACGCAGTATTCACAACCTCAGCCCAAAAAGTAACTGGAAGCTTAGAATCTGCAAGCATCGTACGAGCCGTTTCAACCAAAGTCCTGTTCTTTCGTTCAGCAACTCCATTTTGTTGAGGTACATATGGCGCACTGAATTCATGATGAATTCCCTTTTGAAGACAGAATAAACCCATCTTACTATTCTTAAACTCGCTGCCATTGTCACTCCTAATTCTTCTGACTTTCTGTTTACACAAACTCTCTAAACCCAAGATTAAGAAATGTACCAACTCAGTGGTTTCGACTTTAGAAGCAAAAAACTTAACCCATGAAAATCTAGAGAAATCATCTCTTACAACCAAACAGTAAGATTTACCACCAATGCTCCTAATACTAATCGGTGCAAACAAATCCATATGCAGTAATTCCAAAGGAGTTACAATTGAATTCTTTGTCTTAGATTTGTGGGACTTCTTGTGTTGTTTCCCCTTTTTGCAAGGAATACAGTCATCAGGAACAGAAAATTTCATCTTCGGAACACCAATAACCAGATCATTCTTCACAAGATAATTCATTTTCCGATAATTGATGTGAGCAAGTTTCCTGTGCCACAAAATAGAATCCGACTCAGACGCCTTGGAGAGTAAACATGTAGGAATTGAATCTGTTGTAGTAGCAACACTCATGTCTAGGACATATGTGTCATTTCTCCTTGGAGCCTTCATTAGAATCCATTCGTATGGAATAACAAAGCCCGGTTTCAAGATATAACACTCAGAATCATTGAAATGAAATGAAAACTTCTTGTCACACACTTGAGATACACTCAAAAGATTGTGTTCAAGTTGCTCCACATAGTTCACTTTATCAAATTTGACTTTATCGTTCTTTAAAGTACCCTGACCAGTTATGTACCCGCCTTTATTTGTAGCAAAAGCGACATAACCACCATCAATCTTAATAACATCTTCCAGCAAACGAATATTCTCTGTCATATGTCGAGAACAACCACTATCCACATACCACGTACTGTTGATAGTCCTCCTTGGTTGCCCCTACATAAACAAAGACAATCAGTTAGAAATAGGAACCCAAGCCATTGTGGTCTTGGGTCATCCAGATGGATCAAAATAAACAACTTCAAGCAATTTACAATCAACCTTATCATCAACCTTTGGGATATAAGATTCACAAGTAGACCTTCTCGATGAAGACACAATAAACCTGTTTAGTTACCGTTCACAAGCTTCAGAAGATTTCACTGAACAGTCAACTGCTTCTTTTGAACATAAACCTGTTTAGTTACCGTTGATGAATTCCTCTTCTGATAACCAGCAGCAACAAAACCACTAGCTTGTAACACTTTAGAAAGCTTTGGTTGATCAAATTTCACCTCATCAGGTTCTGTCAAAATGCACTTATCACAGGTAACATTTTTCACTACCTTTGGTTCATCAATTTTCACTTCCTTAGGAACACCTTCAACCTTTGTATCATCAAAAACCTCATCTTCAGTATCAGAATCATAAACCATGTCTTCACCCGTTACTGGATTTACTTTCAACACTGTCTTTGGATCAATTTCCTCTTCATGAATAATTTCTGGTTCAACCACATAATTTGCATTGAATGGTGGAGGAACAAACCCAATCCCAGCAACCCTCTTTGTAGGATCAGCATTAGCATTAAAGTAATCCAATATCACAGATGAATTTTCAAAATGTTCCAGCTTTCTATGTAATTTGATCACTTCAGACTCTTTATCAGAAATTTTTTCGTTTTTCTGAGCGACAATTTCATTTCGCTTTTCAATCTCAGCATAAGCCATATCCAGATGATATGCTTGTTCCTTATATTTCAACCCCAAAGAGTTCAAATCTCTTTTCAAAGACTCAATTCTATCAATACACAATTTATCATTATCTATCAATTTCTGATTAACTGTGTGCATGGATTTCATATCACAAATTAAATTTGTGTTATCATCCATAACCTTTTGCATTTTATCTTTTATACTAATGCAATTAAAGCAATAAATGTGACAGACAGAATCTTTTACCTTTAAAGGATCTGACATATCTGCCATGAAGACTTTTGCAATAGGAATATTTTCAGAATCAGCACCATAAGAAAGATTTGGAGTTAAAGCTATATCATCCTCATATACACCAGAAGCAATATCAGCCTCAACATTTTGTACTTGGTCATGCTCTTCGACATCACTTAGAAAAATCTCACCATCACTTGAGCTATCATCATCAGTTGACTCTTCAGATTTTTCAGAATGAATCTCATCTACAAAAGCTTGACTTACAGTACCAACCAAATCTTCAAGATGAATACCCCAGTCATAATTTTCATCGTTCTGAGTAACCAACGCAGATGATGTAGATGCATGATTAGATGCATGATTAGAATTTCCAGAACCAGAGGGTCCATGTGACTGATTACGATTGTTCTGAAAGGTATTAGGCTTCTTCTGAGAATCAAAATCAACTTTTGGCTTCACACATTCTTTGGCGAAATGACCATACTCCTGACAATTATAGCAACGAACTTTGGTTTTATCAAATCCTATACGTGAACGACTGTTAGAACCAATATACTTCCTTCCAGTCTTCTTCAAAAAATCCTTTGCTTGTCGCATCAGCATAGCCATGTTCCATTGAATGTTCATCTCTTCTAGATCAACAGGATCAATTTGCCTGAAATCCTCTTCAATAACATCCGGATCGTGAATCTTTCCTCCAATAAAATTTTCATAAGAAACCATAAATGAAGAAAACATTGATAAATAATCATCAGCAACTCTTTGATTCATATTATGTGTTCCAGATGATGAAGAAGCTGTATTTGCAGAAAAACCCGAATGACTAGGAACTCCAGAACAATGATCATTAGAAGCATCTTGAGTATCACCAGAAAAGAACGCAACTCCTGCACCAGTTTTGCCAGAAGTCTTAGCAAAATACATTGAAGGATCTTGAATATGCTCCATATTGGTTTCCTTCTTCTTCATATTTAAGTCATGAGATTGAATCTTCCCAAGAACCTCTTCAAGAGACATAGTTTTATACTTGACATTCTCTTTTATCAAAACTGTATACACATCAAATTTTGATGGTAATGCCTCCAAGAACTTATCATTTATCTCTTCAGTCTCATAAACTACTGAAGCACTCGACAATTCACTCAGCAGATGATAGAATCTTGTTGCAAGATCATCTAAAGATTCATTTTAAAAATGCTTGAATACTAAGAACTGCTTTTTCAGTAATTCTTTTATGCTTTTCTTGAAAAACTACCTTCACACCTCTTTTGCAATGCTTCCCACAATTGTTGAGAAGACTTGAATTGTTTAAAACTATGATAAATTTCTTTCGAAAGAGACATTGCCATAGCCTTCTTTTCCCTATCAAACAGTAATTTTTCTTCTGTGCTCAAAGCAGATACCGGTTTAGGAACATCATCCTTTCCCATCCAAGTGTATGTCGGATGAGTATAGCCTTCCAAGATTGGAATCCATAAACTTGTATCAGTAAAAGACACGAACTGATCAAACTGATCCTTCCAGTTAGGATAATCTGCAAGACTTAACAACTTGGGTGGTTTCTGAGATGTACCAATCTCGTTATCGTAATTGAACATGTTAGTCACTTGCACCATATTTGCCATTCTTAAAAAAATTTCTGAAAAAATTTCCACGTGTTGAAACAAGAAACCCCTCTGGCGAAGATAATAAGTTCGCTTCAAGCTACACAAGCGAATTTGATATCAAGCGAACTTGACAAGTTCGCTTAAACAGAAAAATCCGGTAAGTTCGCCTACTGATTAAGTTCGCTTAAACTGTGAGAAGCGAACTTAATAAGTTCGCTTGCTAAGTTTGCCTGCACAAGATCTCAGCAAGTTCGCCTAAAACAGCTGAAACAAACTCAGGAAGAATCTTCAGCCCAAACACGAACCTTCAACACCGAAAATCATGATTTCACACAGAATTGATGGAATTGGAAGAAATTGAACCGTAGGATTACTAATTGTATGAATTAGAGCACTTCTATCGGATTAATTTCGTCAAAAATCACTTCAAAATCACGAAATCTGCAGCAAAATCAATCATCAAGAACTTGAAAACTCCATGGATATGAAAACTTCAAAAATAATGAATTTCTATTGTACACAAAAACGTCTCTAATCACCAAGAATCATACGCAAATCACGAGCAAGAGCTCTGATACCACTTGTAGGTCTAGGTGACTCGACTACAGATCGATCTCGTGACAAGAAGTCTCGTTAACACGGAGTGCGGAATCCTTCATGTTAACGTATGTATACTAATTGACAAACGAAACAACGCGCGTAAATAAACTTCTCGTTTTATATCATCAAACACATAGAGTTTACAGAATACAATCGATTGCTCTCTCTCTGTTGTTCTGTTTCATCTACTTAGAACAGAAACTGTAAACTCTATATATAGACACACGTTCTGTTATAAGCGAACTTATCAAGTTCGCCTCTCAGAGTATAAGCGAACTTAACAAGTTCGCTTCTACTTAACTAAGCGAACTTACTAAGTTCGCCTCTGATAGACTAGGCGAACTAGACAAGTTCACCTCTAGTAGAACTTGTGTAAACACTTAGAAAACATTACAAAAACATAAAGACAATAAGACCTAAAACTATTACAAAGTTTTTGTCATTCAATCTATGTCCTAACAGAGCACCTTTAATTTCTATGAAAATTGGTGAACTAAAAATCAATAAGGTTCTCCTAGATCTTGGAGCTAGTGTTAGTATTTTCCCGAGAGGTTTGTATGACAAGTACAACTTTGGTCCTCTACAAAAGGCTGATACCACCGTGGTTTTGGCCGATCTTACTCTTAAACTTCCTAGGGGAATACTAACTGATGTAATTGTGAAGGTGGAAGACTTTTACTATCATGTCGATTTCTTAGTACTTGATTATGAAGCTTCTACAAATGACAGGCATCCTAATGTGATATTGGGAAGACCATTCTTAAGAACAGCTCAATGTGTAATCAATTGCGTAACAGGTACAGTGGACGTGGCATTTGGCAACCGCAGGTTAAGGTTAAACATATTTGCTAGTGCTACTCCTATTCCAATCAATGGCGAATGCTTTATGGCAGACGTTATTGAGGGGTGTCGCCCTCATGAAAATGAGGGTGAAACCTTGGAACCATGTATTGTGTGTGACAGGAAAGAGGAGGAGTATGAGCTTGAGATACAGGAAGCAGAGGCACAAGTGGAGGTGTATGCTTTGAGAGAAAAAGTGCCAAAATGGTCACTTCAGGTTGAGAGTCTGCCAGATCATATCGATACCTAGTTAAAGCCATCACTGGAATCACCACCTAAGCTGGAATTGAAAGATTTGCCTAAACATTTAAAATATGCATTTGTGGGTGATAATAACACGCTTCCTGTTGTCATTGTTGCAGGTTTAACTGAAGAACAGAAGCAGGCATTGATGAAGGTTTTGATTGCCCATCGGGCAGCAATTGGGTGGACCATAGCAGATCTAAAAGGGATCAGCCTAGCAATAGTCATGCATAAGATCGTCACAGAAGAAGGAGCAAAACCTGCTCGGGATGCTCAACGAAAGTTGAATCCTAACATGCGTGAAGTGGTAAAGAAAGAGGTGCTTAAGTGGCTAGATGCGGGTATTATCTTCCCCATCTCTGACAGCAGCTGGGTGAGCCCTACTCAGACAGTGCCTAAGAAAGCTGGCATCCAGGTAATAAATGGAGAAAGTGGGGAACGTATTGCCACTGGGCTGGTAACCGGGTGGCGAATCTGCATTGACTACAGAAAATTAAATGCTGAAACAGCAAAAGACCACTTCCCTCTTCCTTTCATTGATCAAATCACTAAGAAACTTGCGGGTCAGAAGTTTTATTTTTTCTTAGATGGGTACTCGGGGTACAATCAAATTGCAATACATGTAGAGGACCAACAAAAGACCACGTTCACTTGTCCGTATGGCACATTCGCTTTTAGGCGAATGCCTTTCGGCTTGTGTAACGCCCCGGCCACCTTTCAACGGTGCATGATGAGTATCTTTTCAGATATGATCAGGGAGTCCATGGAAGTCTTTATGGATGATTTTTCAATATTTGGCACAACTTTTGAAACTTGTTTGAATCAATTAACTAAGGTTTTAAAAAGATGTGTTGAAATTAATCTGGTACTCAGTTGGGAGAAAATCCACTTCATGGTTCAAGAAAGGGTGGTTTTGGCGCATGTTATCTCTAGTAAGGGTATTGAGGTCGATCATGCAAAAATCCGGGTAATTTCAACGCTACCTCCACCAAACAGTGTCAAAGGCGTCCGTTCCTTCTTAGGACACCCCGGTGTTTACTGAAGGTTTATTAAAGGTTTTAGTGTTATAATCAAACCATTGTGTAATCTACTACTTAAAGATGTTCCTTTTGTTTTTGATAAAGCGTGTTTAGATTCATTTGAATTAATTAAAAAAAATTGATGGAGGCCCCTATTTTAAAATTGTCACACCCCCAATTTCAACAGAGTTTTACCGCTTGGGAAGTGACAAACCATGATCTCAGTCATTAGTTACATTGAACGACTCTATATGGGTCTCAAATGAAAATAACATAACATTCAGAGTAAATGCGGAAGCGAATAAAGAAAGTAAATGCGCAAAACAAACGCGCCTAAAAAGTCCAGTCCAAACATAAATGAAAACAGTCCAAATGTAATATTAAATCATAAATCAAAAGTAGGACTCCATGCATGTCCTAGATGTGCACCTGTGCCTTATCTTAGCGACCTGATAAAACATGTAAGAAAAGATGTCAACACGAGGTTGGTGAGTTCACATGTTTCAATATATAAATAAACGTTTACCAGATTATTGTACATTCAATATGTATCTATAGGTAGCTAACCTACGTTTCATGTTTAACTTAAGCGCTCGCAATTGAAGCTAACTGTTTGTTTATTTGCCTCCTGCCAGGTCTATCAACTCTGGCGATGTGAGTAGGCTAACATTTCACCCGTTCGACCTCCAATCGTGTTAGCGCGACTAACGCGGATGGGATTTGTCAAACCCAGTAGTACTACTAAACATTACCTCGCTAAGATCCATATTAACGGTTCGAAATAGTTGAGGACTTTCAGTGATAGCGTGTTATGCTTAGCTTTAACATTGATAACATATGAATTATAATAATCTCAAAAATAGTTGTGACATGCTTTCTCCCTCAAGTTAAAACAGTAAAAAGGGGCCGTGAAACTCACCTGATTTGCGTAGGAAGTAATCACAAAAGTATGATATTGAAATATCAAGCGTTAGCCCGACACGGCTCACGAATGCCCTAGAATTTCAACATAATTATTAGGGATAAAATGGGAATTGTGACGATGACACGGAATGAGGAACGTCCTAAAAGAAACGCTCTACTAACCATGAGTAGACGAACGTGCCCACGAGAAAAAGGATTCTTAAATTAATCAATTAAGAAAAACTACGATTCGCGACGAGTGACAAATAATAAAATATAATAAATATATCTGAGTGTTATCGCCATTAAATAATGGCCTAAGAAATAATATAATATATATATTATTTTTAGATTTACCAAAGTATTACAATAAATAATTGCGCTACAAAATAATAAATCTATTATTTTATTCGAGGATAACAATGAGTGTAAATAATATAAATAATTACATTATTTATTATTTTAAAACGTTACACGAAGTTTATAACCGAAACGATATTAAAATATATCATTTTTAATTGAGATAACGGTTTGAAAATATTATATTATATTTTTAAATGCAATTTAATTAAAAATACGAGACACGAGGCTAAACCCGAGTTTACGGGAGGTTTTCCGGTTTAAACACATTAATATATAAATATAATAACATTGGGATTTGTTTACATATAAAAATGATGGCTAGAAAATGATTTAAAAACAAAACTGTGTGGAGAGACTCGAACCCGGGTCTCTCCCACACAAGCACACTGACTTAACCAGTCCCACCCGCTAGGGTTATCGCAACAAGACCCGGACCTGAATGGTTTTAATCAGAAGTTCCAGTGAGTCCCTCTCCCATACACATTCACGATCGATCCCCGTCCCAAACCCTTGAATTCGATTTCAATTGACACCAAAGGCATAGGGGTTTTGTTTATCGAGTCATTGCGAATCTGTGGACTAGTTTAATTGCAAATCTAACAAGTTTAGGATTGTTTAATTACAGAAATACGGGCCGAAACCCTAGATCAAGAACAAAAATCAATTTAAATCAAATTCGATAATAACACAGGTTGGAATCATAGGGTTTTTACTAAATAAGATATTGCGAATCTGTCGGTATAGATTAATTTGATGGAGAACAGGTTTAAGATCAAAACCCCCAAATCGTTTTTATGAACGAACCCTAGATCAAGATCATGATAGATTCGATGTTAATTGATAAAATTATCATAAGAGGATTGCAAGACTGATGATATAATTCAATTGAATTGTAATCGGGTCTAGGGTGTAGTTCGACTAAACCGTAAACATGATGAACCCTAGGATTGGTTCATCATCAATCCGATACTGAGAGCCCAATTAGTCATAGGGCTTTTGATTTAGGAAGTTAAACAAAATTAGAGATGTACTCAATTACCAGAATCGGTGCCGAATTAACTGAGTTCGACTAAGACAGACGCCGACGGTGATGGGGTTGATCTCCGACGACTTTGCTTCTTCCTCCGGCCGAATTGATGCGTGTAACAGCTTCGAGATTGATTACCTAGTGTGTGCAGAGTGTTTGTACGAGAGAATGATACACAAATTCATTGAATTTGAATGATAATAACATTGAGGTCGACAGTTTCAATTGATACGGTTTGATTGGCCATTAATTGATTTAATTCGTGCATAAAGATGATGATTAAAGGTTTCAATGATGTTGTTAATGACAATAATCGAGCAAAACGGTTACAACATGATCGAATTTCTGATATAACGATTGAATTTGGACTAAAGCCACGATTTTGAATTTAGAAAGTCAAACAGGAAATCAAGAATTGATAATTACAGGTTTAGTCCCTGTAGGTATATGATTTAGGTTTAGAAGTTTGGCAGAAATAGTCCTTGAGATTTGAACTAAGTTAACTAGGTTAGGAACTAGTTAGTTTGACTATCCAAAAGTCAATGGGACATCAACTATAAGTAAAGAGCAAGTTTAGTCCTTCAAGTTTGTGTATATGAGTTTGAATATAGACAGGATTAGTCCCTGGAGTTTGAGTTAAGTTAATTAGGTTAACTTTACCTGGATTTGGTTAACGGAGTTAACATGAAAAGTTCGGATTGTCACATCATCCCCAAGTTGAAAGAATTTTCGTCCCGAAAATTAAATAAACAAATAAAAAATTTATGGATGTCACATCATCCCCTAGTTGAAAGAATTTTCGTCCCGAAAATTAAAATAGTACCTTAAGAGTTTGACACGGAGTGCTTGAATAGATGAGGATACTTGCGCATCATCTGGTCCTCACGCTCCCATGTGAATTATGGTCCGCGTTTAGAGTTCCAACAAACTCTGACAATAGGGATTTTACTATGCTTAAGCGTTTTGACTTCCCTATCCATGATTTCTACCGGTTCTTCGATGAAACGCAACTGTTCATCGATGTGTAGTTCCTCAAGAGGAACCGCGAGTGACTCGTCTGCTAGACATTTCTTCAAGTTTGAGACGTGAAAGACGTTTTGTACACCATTAAGTCCTTCGGGTAGGTCCAGTTAACGCTACTGGGCCAATTCTCTTCACTATCTTGAATGGTCCAACATAACGAGGATTTAATTTGCCTCGTTTCCCAAAACGAATGACACCCTTCCAAGGCGAGACTTTTAACAAGACCATATCCCCTGATTGAAATTCTAACGGTTTACGAAGCTTATCGGCATAGATCTTTTGACGATCACGAGCTGCTGCCATGCGATTTCTAATTTGAACAATTTTCTCAGAAGTTTCAAGTACAAGTTCAGGACCCGTAAGTTGACTATCCCCAACCTCGGCCCAACAAATAGGAGAACGGTATTTCCGTCCATATAGTGCCTCAAATGGAGCTGCCTTGATGCTAGTGTGATAACTGTTGTTGTATGAGAACTCCACCATAGGTAGGTGAGACTCCCAAGTGTTACCGAAATCAATCACACAAGTTCGTAGCATATCCTCCGGGGTTTGAATTGTACGCTCCGTCTAGCCATCAGTTTGAGGATGGTATGCTGTGCTCATATCTAGACGTGTGCCTAAAGCTTTATGTAACAATTGCCAGAAACGTGAGGTGAATCGTCCGTCATGATCCGAAATGATAGAAGTTGGCACCCCGTGCCGAGAGACTACTTCTTTCAAATAAATACGGGTAAGCTTCTCCATTTTGTATGTTTCTTTGATTGCTAAGAAATGAGCGGATTTTGTTAAACGATCAACGATTACCCAAATGGTATCACATCCGGTAGGAGTTCATGGCAATTTTGTGATAAAGTCCATGGATATATGTTTCTATTTCCACATGGGAATCTACTTTGACCGGAAGGCTTTTGATATTCTACTTTGACCTTTGCGCAAGTCATGCACTTGCTCACATAGGTGGCTATATCGGCCTTCATCTTTGGCCACCAATACAGTACCTTTAGGTCGTGGTACATCTTGTCGGAACCTGGATGAACGAAGTAACGAGATTTATGAGCTTCATCCATGACTAATTCCCTTAATTTTCTGAATACTGGAACCCATATTTGCTCGGCGAAGTAGCGAATGCTGTCAGATTTGACCTCGAGTTGTTCTTCCATACCGCGTGTGGCTTCCAGCGGTAGGTTTTCCTCCTTCACGGCTTCGAGTTGAGTACTACAGATTTTGTCAGGTAATCCAGTGTGAATAGTAAGCTGTAATGCTCGAACTCGTTTGGGCTTGGTTTCCTTTCGACTTAGGGCATCAACTACAACATTAGCCTTACCCGGATGATACCGGATCGCACAGTTATAATCATTCAAGAGCTCGACCCAACGACGTTGTCTCATGTTTAACTCTTTCTGCTCGAAGATATGCTGAAGACTCTTGTGATCGATGTAGATAGTGCACTTGGTACCGTACAAGTAATGTCTCCATATCCTAAGCGCAAAAACTACGACTCCCAACTCTAGGTCATGAGTGGTGTAGTTTTTCTCATGAACCTTTAGTTGGCGTGAATCATATGCAATCACCTTTTCTTGTTGCATTAACACACAACCCAGACCCTGAATGGATGCGTCGCAATACACCACAAAATCATCCGTTCCCACCGGAAGAGCTAGAATAGGTGCACTGCAAAGTTTCTGCTTAAGGAGCTGGAATGCTGACTCCTGGTTGTCGCCCCAGTTATAGGCTTTACCCTTCTGAGTTAAGGTAGTGAGAGGTTGTGCAATCTTAGAAAATCCTTCGATGAATCGACGATAATAACCAGCCAATCCCAGAAATTGTCGCACCTCTGTCGGAGTCGTCGGTGCTGCCCAATTCTTGATGGCTTCAATCTTTGATGGATCGACATGTATTCCTTTCTCATTAACCGCATGTCCTAAAAATTAAACTTCCCGAATCCAGAATTCACACTTGGAAAGCTTAGCATACAGCTGCTCCTGCTTTAGTAATTCCAGAATTAAACGTAGATGTTCCTCATGTTCCTCCTTATTCTTGGAATAAATGAGGATGTCGTCGATGAAAACGATGACAAATTGATCAAGGTATGGCTTACACACATGGTTCATGAGGTCCATGAACACCGCGGGTGCGTTGGTTAATCCAAAAGGCATGACCATGAACTCATAGTGGTCGTACCTTGTCCTGAAAGCAGTCTTAGAGATATCTCATCTCGGACTCTCAATTGGTGGTAACCAGATCTAAGATCTATCTTGGAATAGAAGCTTGATCCTTGGAGTTGATCAAATAGATCATCTATGCGAGGTAGAGGATAACGATTCTTGATTGTCACTTTATTCAGTTCACGGTAGTCAATACACATGCGGAAGGTCCCGTCCTTCTTCTTGACAAACAGGACTAGAGCTCCCCATGGCGATGAGCTAGGTCGGATGAAACCTTTATCCAACAATTCTTGTAGCTTAGTGGATAGCTCTTGCAATTCACTGGGTGCAAGTTTGTAAAGTGCCCGAGCGATTGGCACCGCCCCGGGTGCTAGATCGATTTGGAATTCAACTTAACGGTGAGGTGGCAGACCAGGCAAATCCTCGGGAAATACTTCCGGATAGATGCAAATAATCGGAATATCATAAATCTTCTTCTCCCTAGATGGCTGCTCGGCGATGAGATCCAGAATAGCAGTATGCCCTTTTCGAAGACATTTATGTGCTTTCATGAAGGATATGATGCCCATGACTACACCAACCTTTTCGCCCTAAACGGATAGAGTTTCTCCACTAGGGAGAGGAATGCGAACGATTTTCTCACGACAGATGATCTCGACTTGGTTTTTAGATAACCAATCCATGCCGACAATTACATCAAAACTACCAAGTGTGACCGGCATAAGGTCGATATCAAGTTTATGACCAGCCAACTCAAGCTTACAACCCTTAAGAATGTGGGTTGCTTCAATTATTTGGCCATCGGCTATTTCTATTATGTACTTAGCTTCTAGCAGGGTTGAGTTTCTTTTATCATATCACTAAGCTTCTTAGATATAAAACTCCTACCAGCACCGGTGTCAAAAAGGACAGAAGCAAAGTAATTGTTTAAGAGGCACTTACCGGTGACCACATTATGATCATATCGAGCTTCTCCGGATCCTAGCACAAAGGCTCATCCTCTCGCACCATTCCCTCCATTATTACCATTGTTGTTGCCATTGTTGTTGTTTTTATTAGGGTTGTGATTGCCATTACCCCCTTCTTTAACTAAGGACAATTCTTCCGAAAATGTCCCTCTTTCCCACACTCAAAGCAACCCTTTGTAGACCCCTACAATCCTTGGAAGCATAGCCTATCTTACCACCCGCTGACAACGGTTACAAACCTCGAAAATCATGAAAGTTGCAATTGTTTCACTTGGGGGATTTCCCCCCATATCCACCTTGATTTGACCTGAAGAGGTCGTCTGATTGAAGTTTTTAGCAGGCTCAAACTTACGCTGCTGCTGCTGAGGTTGATTAAACTGGGGTCCCTTGGAGTTAGAGTTGGAGTGGTGATCAAACTTGCGGTTATGGTTGTCGGTGGATTTAGAAACTGAACCCCTCGGGGGTAGAGTCCCTTGAGTCACCGCCTGATCGGTTAACTTGTGGACAAGTCTGACGGTCTGTTGGATGGTAGTAGGGTTGGATGAGGTGACCATGCTCTGAATCTGAGGCACTAAACTTCCAATGTACAGCTCAATCCTTTTGTAATCCGAGGTCACCATGTGTGGGAACATGGTAGCAAGCTCATGGGAGCGAGTGGTAAAAAGTTCAATTTCAGAACCTTCCATTTTCAGGTTCCAGAATTCCCCTTCCAGCTTCTGAATCTCATCCCGAGGACAGTTTCCTCCTTCATCATTGTCTTGAACTCCTCCAACGGGAGTGCATTAGCCATAGCTAGACCCAACATCTGGACCTGAGCGTCCCACCATGTGAGAGCCAGGCCCTCCAATGTACCAGATGCAAACTTGACCTGATTCGCCAGGGGATAGTTGCACATGACAAATACCGAATCCACTTTCTCGAACCATCGAAGTAGTCTGGCAGCTCACTCAGCTCCACTAAAAGTGTGGGGCCACTACAAAAAATAGCCATTTAGTGGCACACACATTTAATGACATTTAACTTTTGTACCACTAATGTAGGTTTTTAATGACACTATATGTATGCCATAGTTGTTTTACACATATTTTCAATCACATTTAATTTTCATGCCACTAATTTAAAATTTTAATGGCACTTTAGTATGCCATAACACCTAAATTTTTTGCTTTCCCCACTTTCATAAATTCCCTCCCAAAATTTTACTATTCATAGAACCGTTTGCCTCACGATTCACATCTCATCTTTCTAATCTATCTCTCTACTCACACAAACCTTTTACTCAACCAAACGAAGCATGCATCTAATGTCTGTATCATCCGCACCGCCACTAATCTCAGGTATGTATTATCCGCACCACCACAAACCTTTTGCGTCTTCATCAACGCACATCGATCCCTAATTTTAGTCAAATTAACCCTCAATAACATCCGCACCACCACCAATAGTCTATATCTCACTTCTACAGCTCGCCATGATCAATCTCTCCAATCTCAAGGTCTGTATCATCATTCTATACCTTTGTGTCTGTGTTTGTCATGATTTGTTGCTTAATTTGTTAATTTCATGTGAATGTTACAGGAAAGAAATGTTGGCTCCTGGAACCCTAAACACAAAGGTATAGAATGATAGATACATAAATTGTTGCTTCACTCTATGTTAATTAGCCCTACATTTTTCAAATTTTGGTTGTTTTTAACTGTTTTGGATCTCATGCAGTTACGTCTGAGGAAAGCATAATCTATTCATAAATCACTATCTGAATCCTTCTAGAAATGTGTAGGAATACATTTCAATCAAGTTTCTTATCTATTTTATACAACATTGGGTAGGTAATTTGGCCTTAATAGCTTTTTATGTGCTTCTGTTAGAATATGTAGTTTTGAATTAATGGAAGCTTCTTATTTATTTATGTAACTGGATAATTTTGTAGGAGCAAGCCTTTGCAGATATGGGATAAAGAAGGTGAGTGGTGTATTAATCTTGACCTTTATGAGCTAGTTTTGTATTAAACAAATGAATTTTGGTTGATTATGGGTTAAGTGATTGAAACAATTTTACCTATTTAGTTGCTGGCCCTAAGAGGTTTTTCATAAGTCAGCACGCTACTAAACTTGATTTTTTTATGTCAAGTTATTTTGTTGATTGAAAATGGAATTTATTTCTTAGTAGAAAAACTTGCAAATGCGGAGACCTAATATAATCCTTAAATTGTTGGCATAGATTGTATTAGAATTTAGAAAAGCTGCATTTACATGTGGTTTTCTGGTTTAGGGTTTGCAAGTACAATTCACAAAATATACAAGGATTAATGTAGATTTTGATAGTTTTTTAGGAAATATTTCATCCTGATTGTGAATTAGGATTACAAGAAAAACAGGAATATTTAGAGCTTTTTAGTTTTCTTTTGTAAGTCAATAAGCAGAAATAAAGAAAAAAAATCAGTGAATATTTGAAAGCAAATTTTTTTGAAGTTCTTATCCTGGTCATAGCTTTGAAGAAAATTATATGAAACTTATTTTTAGACTCACTGTTAAATGATGATTCAAAATGTTTATTGAGATTTCACACTTTTGGCTTGTTTTGCGGGAATTTGTAGTCGCATGTGCAGAATCATCCATAACCGCATCTGAACCTCCAACTTGTAAGCACACTCTTTATGTTTCATTCAAGTATATTCAGACATCATTGCTTCCCAGTTTTATCATGCTTTGAGGTAGCTGATGACATCATTTCTTGCTTGATTTTAGTCTGTGAATAACCTATTGCATATTAGCGATATATTATTATTGATTGAGATTGATTTTGTAAATATTGTATTTAGATCCATATATATCGTTTCCTAGAATAGTGCTAGGGCTTGTTATGTATTCTCCCCTATAAATTGATGTTGGGATATCAATAAGATTCATTCAGTGTTTATACCATAAACCACTTTTATGGTATCAGAGCTACGGTTCTGAGAAACCCTAATATAGCCGTCGGTCACCCTACCACACCTGTCGCCGACCGGCCTTCTTTGTGTGTCAAATATTCGATCCTGTCATGAGTGAAACAAAAGATATCACATCCGATCCCAAGCCTGTTGGCATCGCCCTCCACCCTGCATACTCAGTAACCAATATCCAAACAAAAATCCGAACCCTTGACGGATCTAAGGTAACTTACTCATCATGGACCAAACTTTTTAAGCTTCATGCTATTGCTTACAAAGTGTTGGACCACATCGATGAAAGAAAAACACCCGAACCAACTTCCGAGGGTTACGATACTTGGAAAGAGATCGATGCGCTGGTTCTTCAGTAGATTTTCAGCACTCTCTCAGACGAACTACTCGCTCGCGTTCTCGACAAAGACATCACCGCCAAGGCTGCATGGGTGAAGATTGAGCAGATTTTCTTGGGCAACAAAGGATCACGGGCTGCGGCTCTTGAAGGTGAGTTTTGCAATCTGGAATTGGGTGCTTGTTCATCCATGGACGATCATTGTCAGCGTCTCAAGGAGATTGCTAACCAACTTGGTGACGTGGGCAATCCCGTCTCCGAGTCCCGCCTCGTCCTACAACTTGTTTGAGGTCTCCCCATTGAATTTGATCCCGTGGCCACCTACATCAATCAAAGCAGCCCATCATGGGACACTGCACGGAACATGCTTCAGTTGGAGTTGCAACGTTTATCGGCTAGACAAAAAGCATCCACATCAGTTTTGTTTGTCCCTGTTGCACCTGAACACCACACGCACCCGCACCCCAACCCCATCCAATTCCACAACTGGGGCCAAGTTGGACGCGGACGGGGAAGGGGCCAATCTCGTAACTACAGGGGTGGTCATGGACGAGGCAGGTTTCAGCAACATGGTAACCCGGGAAATCAAGGTATGCAATCTCCTTCACCTTATCTGCAATGGGCTTGGTGGAACACCCCCCCTGCCCATACCCAACGCAACCTTCCTCCTGGAGGCCCAACCTGCCGTACCATCAGGCTCCTGCGGCCCAGCAACCTGCTCAGGCCCACTATCAACAGGCCCAAGCCCAGTTTCAGTCTACTTAGGCCCTGCTCAGGCTCATGCCGCGCCATCAGCTCCATCTACCTTCGAGTATGATGCCTTGAGCCCATCCAATTTGCAGACTGCCTTCACCAATATGCAACTTCAGCAACCCGACCCTTCTTGGTACATGGATACAGGGGCTTCCTCGCATGTCACGGCCGATCCAGGTAAGATTCAAAAACCAACATCATCTAACGTACGCAATATTTTAGTGGGTAATGGTCATTGTATATCAATTAAAAAGTCTAGCACTAGATTCCATACTCACCCAAACCGAACCTACATCTTACCAAACATCCTTTACAGTCCTCAAATAATTAAAAATATCTTATTTGTTCGTCGTTTCACACGTGATAATAGTATGTCTGTCGAGTTGACCCATTTGGTTTTTATTTGAAGGATCTCATCACTGGAAGGATTCTTTCCCGTCAAAATAGCTCTGGAGATCTTTATCCGTTCACGCCGCCACAACTTCCAGCTTCCGCTTGCTTTCTAATTTCTCCTTCAACTCAATGGCACAACCGACTTGGACATCCCGGTGGTCAAGTTTTAGAGTTTTTAAATCGTCGTAGTCATTTTTCTTGTAATAGGGACAAATCTTTATCTATTTGCAATTCTTGTCAACTTTCAAATAGCAAACGATTACCTTTTTCTAACTCGAATTCATTTACTTTTGCACCATTTGATATTATACATTGTGATCTTTGGACATCACCCATTATGAGTAAAACCGGGTACAAATATTACATGGTATTAATTGATAATTTCTCACACTTTGTTTGGGTCTACCCTCTCAAATTTAAATCGGAAACTTTTACCAATTTTGTCAAATTTCATCGCCTAATTTCTACTCAAATTAACCGAAAAATCAAAACATTTCAATGTGACTTAGGCGGCAAATTTGATAACACTTACTTTAAAAAGTTTGCTCACAATGAGGGTCTCCTTTTTCGGTTTTCATGTCCTCAAACCTCGTCTCAGAATGGTAGGGCGGAACGGATAATTCGTCGCCTTAACGATATCATTTGATCTCTCCTCTTCCATGCCCACCTTCCGCCCACCTTTTGGGTTGAAGCCCTTCACACAGCTACCTACCTTCATAATATACTCCTAACAAAACGTCTCAACTTTTACACCCCCACCTTTGCCCTATATCTTCGCCACCCTACCTATGATCACTTACGAGTGTTCGGGTGTGCCTGCTATCCAAACACATCAGCTACCCAACCCCACAAACTCCATACCCGCTCTATAAAATGTGTGTTTCTCGGATACCCCCAAGACTCTCGCAGCTATAGGTGCTTAGACCCGTCCACATGACGGGTTATTATTTCACGCCATGTCATTTTTTATGAAAACCACTTCCCTTACACCAGCCCGATAGCTCCTTCAGCCTATCAATTCCTTGATGACTCTAACCCTCCTGGATTTTCCTTTCAACGCCCCCCCTCCGGCCCCTCCTATGGCCCATACTACTCCATTTGAGCAGCCCCCATCCCCAACCCCGTTTCGCACCTACAGCCGCAGACCATGGCCACACGATTCAGCAGCCCCAACTGCTTCCACATCCCCCACTACGGCAGCTCCAACTACGGCTTCTGCCATGTCTCTGACAGCACCACCCCATGACGACCCGCTCTAAAACTGCCCAACGCCCACCTCAAATCCATCTTAACCAATCTGTCTCCCCTGTCCCTAATTCCTATGCTAAAGCCTTTGCCGACTCTAATTGGTTCCATGCTATGCAAACTGAATATAATGCGTTACAGGAAAATGAGACTTGGGATTTGGTTCCGCGCCCGGTTGATCGGCCAGTTATTCGGTGTATGTGGTTGTTTAGACATAAATTTAAGTCCGATGGCACGTTAGAACGGTACAAGGCCCGTCTGGTGGTTAATGGTAAATATCATACCGTGGGGATTGATTACGAGGAAACATTTAGTCCGTTGTCAAACCGGAAACCATTCGTACCGTTTTATCTCTTGCGGTATCTCGATCTTGGCCAATCCACCAACTGACGTCAAGAACGCGTTTTTACATGGACATTTACACGAAACAGTATTTATGCATCAACCACTATGTTTTGTTGATCAAAGGGATCCTCATTTGGTTTGTCGGTTGAAGAAATCATTATATGGGCTCAAGCAAACCCCGCAGGCCTGGTATACTCTGTAACATCCATAATTTTTTGGTCCTATTTTATTTTATGTACTCGAATAATAACACTACATTTAAACCCTATAATCGTACAAGCACATTATGGCACATGAATTATTATTTTTATTCAAATTTTAAAAAAAACTTTAAGTTACTTATTTCTACTAAAATATTAAAAGTTTTAAAGAATCAATTTTATAAAAATTGGTTTTGAACCCTTTACACATCAAATTTAACCCATTCAAGGGTTTGAACCCATCTAAGTCGTCCTTTAACTTTCTGAAGTCAACCAAGGATGAATTTCCCATGATTAGGCATCGAATTCGACCCCTACCCGACAGATTCGGACTTGCCATAAACCCTAGATGGATTATCGACCCTTACTAAGCTCATTTGACACTTAATCCAATCTATAACGCGCTTAATTTCAAAACTTGAATGGTTTGACTCCCCCGAGTCAAACCAAGCCAAATCAGTCCCAATCACAGGAATTAAACAGAATTAGCACCTGTAAATCATGCGATGAATAACTTGCGTATGAATCCAGACCCAAATTGCGACCCAATTCATCACTCAATCACAAAATTAATGCGTATTAGTGCCTACGGCTGTCAGGGGCAAGAACGAAATCGAATCACACGTTTAAGGTGAAACTGATGAAATTAACACATTCCGTCACCACCGCACAACCCTTTTCAAGCTCTCGCAACCCGCATTCGACCTGTATTTCGTCTCTACACCTCGATCGAACAGCAAGAACATCGTTCCTGTTTCCACTAGTCGTCGGGCCCCTTTTCGCAACCATTACAGGTATAAGTTACGTCTTTAGTTTCATCTCTACGCAAGGATCAAAACCCCTCTATCAATTTCTGATGATAGAGGGTAGCGAACTAAATCCCATTTGAATCCAGGGCTGTTCATGCAGGTTCAATTTGGGATTTCCTGAATCAAATCCTTAAACGCATTTAATTCATTAAAACCCTTGCTAAACAGCGAAACCACTCGGTCCATCTGGTTAAGTCACAGCACCAATGAACCGAGTGGCGTGGGTTCGAAACCCACAAACCAATTCTTTTGCGCAAGCCTCAAACCCAAACCCGGCCTTTCTCCATTACCAGAATAAAACTTTTGCAAATCGGTTCTGTATGCGGGTCAATCCCCTGGTCTAGTGGTGAGGCATGTTACCCTCACAGAACCCACACGGGTTCGAACCGGGTGGCGTCCATTCTTTTTAAATTTAGAGTTTTTAAACAGTAATTAATTTATAAAAATGATTTTATAAAACCTAATACCTTTTGAGGCTAAGTTATGCACAAATAATCAGATTTTCAATTTAAAAACTATCATCCTTACAAATTAAAGGATTTTAATACAAATAATTTAAGAAATGGATTTTTCTTGAAATTTATTTGTTTCACTTAAAGTTTATATATTATCCTTTTTATAAAAAGGTTGTGTCATCACTTTTATATAAAAAAAAAGGGACACGTTTATAAATCAATCTCACAAATCAAATTTCTATTTAGTATAAATATAAAAGTCTAAACCCTATTTAAACAAATATAGAGTTACTAATTATATGTTACAAATTTAAAAATATTTATCTTTTACATTAACATTTCACGTAGGGTTTAAATTGGAATATATATACTAATATAGCTACGCTATACTTTTGACACATTGTAATAATAAGAAAACTAAAATTATAAATATGATATCGTATTACAATTAAAGAACTACAATTTTAAATAAATGAATAAGAGAATGTTACTTATTTAAATTATTTAAACTCAAACCCTAACGCCAAATATCATTTTCATATATACTTTGAACTTACCCGTTTATATCAAACTTTTGCCAATTTATATCCTTTTCATGAAATGACACAACCCTTGTGCAAACCCACACATATCCGGACTCAATGAATATTAGACCTTGCCATATACTTGGTGCATGTTATTAATTCGCATTCATACAATTTCACTCTAGGTTAAGTTTGTGAATTGCAAATCCACTTGTGCTACTTGTTGCTCGTGTTATCTACACAACTATTAAAGGTGAGTTTTACATAGCCCCTTTTACACTGTTTTACATTTTTGGGGTGAAACATGAACATTATATACATTGATTTACACAAACTACACAATACAAATCCACTTTACATTCATGTGTGTAATTTGAGCTTTATGTTTGAGTACTATATGGGTTAACTACTTTGTGTGCAATTACATGTGCAATCATTAACTATACAAGCCGATGGTTAATAATGATAGATCTAATGAGTCTGACAAACCCACCCAGATTGGGGTGATTGTTACCGACAACACAATTTGCATGCTAGTTACAAAGGTTTGATTGTACTTTGGTTACACAATAGTTGCTCCCCATAAATGTCTTATTTTATCATGTTATGTAAGGATTTGTTTATTCACATCTATATACTATCTATGTACAAACCTGTGTATGCTCACCAACTTTTTAGTTGACCTTATTTTATTCATGTTTCAGGTGCTAATGTGTGAGTTGATCAAGACATGCTACACTTAAGTTTGGACTTAGTTAATTTTAAACAATGAACAATATGTATTTCGTTTATGTACTTGGTTCGTGTTTGTTTTGTTTGAAATGAAATGAAATGAATAATATATTGCCATTTTAGTCAACCTTGAGCTCATGAAAAGTCTACATGTCCCGCCCCGATGTTTTCGCCGTCGGTTGGGGTGTGACAGATTGGTATCAGAGCCTTGGTTATAGGGAATTAGGTTATTAGACATTTTTTACCTAGACTATAACCTTAGGACACCCATACAATGTCATGCTACTACATGCTACATGATTACTTCTTGTGTGAATATTTCTACATGCTATCATAAGTAATTATACCGCATGATACATTATTTAATGACTTATGTGTCACACTACTTGATAACTCTTGTGCTTACATTCATTACTATCTACATGCTACCTATGTGTTTCATTAAGTGCTATCCTAAGTTTAACACACACACATACACTCCAAATTCTTCACACACCTTTGAACTCACATACATGATACCACCACCACTTACGAACAAAAGTTTAAACTATTGGGCCTAATGCCCACCAATAATAAACTAGGAAGCCCATCTATCTCCCAAGAAGAAGAAGCCCACTGAAATGCATAAACCTTACTTTCGGGCCTCAAGGCCCAGTCCACAACAATTCTCATCATGACCATGAGCCCAACAATAGTGTTATTAATACATGATGGTTGGAAGAGTGTGTAGGCCCATGAGGGATTCTAGCTAAGGAAAGACATGGTACTTAAGTGTGTCTTAGTGACCCACCCCTATTTCCTAGGAATTCTCCTCAGGGATGCATTGCTTATAGGTCAAGTGTATTTCCAAAATACTATTGTGAAGACTCGGTGTTATGACTAGTCAAACTCTAAACCTATGAGAACTCCTATTTTAACACACAATATTTCATTATCACTTACAACTTTTTTGTTGTTTCTCTGCTAGACATGGACTCCTACTCTCCTTCTTCCCCGGTATACCGACCCGAAGCAGAGTCGGATTGGGAAGAAGACATCGGGTCACCCGTGTATCGGTCAATAACACCCCCAGCTGCCAGAAAAAGTTTTAATGTAAGGGCATATTGGATTAGGAACACTGACCCGAGACTTCGAACACCTGAATCACCCCCACCCAGAAACCAGTACCAAACACCCCATCTACACACCCAGATACCACCCCCACTAAGAGACTCGTATTTGGTTCCTGACCCGTATCATTCTAACCCTTGGGTAAGGCATACCATGGCACCCACTAGTGCTATGAGAATTCCAATCGATGACATTCACCAATATGTGAGGGCCTCAGAGTTTGAGAGGCAAAGAATGGAGCACGAGATAAGGCACGACTTGCAGGGATACAGAATGGATAGCCTAGTGAATCAATTAGGATACCAGAAAGAGTTAATTTCTTCCCTCGAAAAAGAAATGTTGGAGAATCGTACGGAAGCAGCTAAAGGTGAGGCCAGATCGGCTACCCGAATGACCATAGTTGACCTTATTTTATTCATGTTTCAGGTGCTAATGTGTGAGTTGATCAAGACATGCTACACTTAAGTTTGGACTTAGTTAATTTTAACAATGAACAATATGTATTTCGTTTATGTACTTGGTTCGTGTTTGTTTTGTTTGAAATGAAATGAATAATATATTGCCATTTTAGTCAACCTTGAGCTCATGAACAGTCTAAATGTCCCGCCCCGACGTTTTCGTCGTCGGTTGGGGTGTGACATACTCGTTTTGCCTCCTACATTACTGCTCACGGGTTTAAGAGTAGTGCATGTGATAACTCGTTGTTTATATTTACTTGTGGTAAAGAAGTGGCTTATTTACTATTGTACGTGGACGACATCTTACTGACAGCTTCTTCAGGTGTTCTGCTACAGTCTATAATTGCAACACTCTCACAAGAGTTTGCCATGACTGATTTGGGCCACCTTCATCACTTTTTGGGCATCAAAGTTAGTCGAAATAACACAGGCCTTTTCTTATCTCAACCACAGTACACCAAAGAGATTATTGCTCGGGCCTCCATGACTGCTTGTAAACCTTGCGTAACTCCTGTTGATTTATCTGCCAAAATCAGCGCTACAGATGGGCCTCTCTTCAAGGATCCGACTTTATACCGCAGTTTAGCTGGGACGCTTCAGTATTTGACTTTCACCAGGCCCGATATCTCTTACGCGGTTCAACAGGTGTGCTTATTTATGCATGAACCATGTGAACCTCACTTCGCTTTTATGAAGAGCATTATTCGGTATTTACAGGGCACCCCGGACTATGGAATTCACATCACTAAGTCCTCTTCCCGTGACTTGGTGGCTTATTCCGATGCTGACTGGGGTGGGTGCCCGGATTCCCGACGTTCCACCGGTGGGTATTGCGTGTTCCTTGGCGAAAATTTGATCTCCTGGTCCTCCAAACGACAGAATATTGTTTCCAGATCGAGTGCGGAGGCTGAATATCGGGGCATGGCCAATGTTGTCGCTGAAGAAACCTGGACTCGTAATCTCCTGTTGGAATTGCATGTTCCTTTAAGTCGTGCAATGATTTTTTATTGTGATAACGTCTCTACAGTTTACTTGTCAGATAATCCAGTTCAACACCAACGAAACAAGCACATTGAGATTGATATCCATTTTGTCCGAGAGAAGGTTCGCATTGGACATATACGAGTCTTGCATGTCCCGTCCACTTTGTAATTTGCGGATATATTCACCAAGGGTATCCCGAGGCAACAGTTTCAGTCCTTCAGATCCAGTCTGAGCGTTTTTCCGCCACCCGCTCAAACTGAGGGGGAATATAAGCGATATATTACTATTGATTGAGATTGATTTTGTAAATATTGTATTTAGATCCATATATATCGTTTCCTAGAATAGTGCTAGGGTTTGTTATGTATTCTCCCCTATAAATAGGGATGTTGGGATATCAATAAGATTCATTCAGTGTTTATACCATAAACCACTTTTATTGCATGTGTTTAGGATTCTTATTATCTTCTGATAACTGTAATTTCTTTGCCTGAATATTTGATAAAATCTTTATGCCTACTTACTATATGTCTTGTTGGGCGTTGTCATATTAAAAGGTGTGAATAACACATGTTTTGGGAGGCTTCATCTTTTGGTTAAGTGATGGTTCAAAGAGTAGGAGGGTTGTGAAGAAAACATAAACCTATACGGCTATGTAATCAAAGGTGAACTAGGCGAGGCCTAGGTGCCTCAAACACACGCAAGGCAACGGTTTTCAATGCTTGTGGCTTGCCATCACTGGCAGCTTTGGTAGTTGTTAGGCGACATGCACGTCTTCTTAATTGTTTGGTAGTTGTTAGGCAACAGCTCGTTGTTGATTATTTATATGTACTTATCTTTCTATACACTAGTTTTAAAACTAGTGAACATATTTCTAATGATAATTAAACTAAAATTTTACTATGTAATTTTATAACATACAACAAGAAGGTTATAAAAATAAGGAATTTCGAGTGGTGTCATACTGTCATAGTGAGAACCCAGATTCAGGCAGAAGCAATGCAGTCTGGGCTTGCTATGCAACATTTAGATGCTCTTTTGCTAGAGCTAGGTCATACAATGCTGACATTGCGTATTGGACAGTCTCCTGTATGTCATTTCATTTTTCTATTTGCAACTTATTATGGTAAACATTTCAGACTAAATCTTTTGTGAACTCTGGGCCTGTTATTTACATATCTCCTTCTAGTCCTGATCTTATATGGTTCAGGTTTGTTGTCAACTCTGACTAATTACTTATATATAAACTGACAAATGAATAAGGAATTTACCTTTTCCTTGTAGTCGTTTACTTATATATAAACTAACACTTAAACACCCTGGAAAACAGAAATCATCTGGTCCCAAGGAATTGCAGACATTGTAAGGATAACATATTGTTGTTAAAGGGTCTTTCTTTCTCATATACCACTCAGTAATTACATTCTTACATGTTTATCATATATAGCCCGTTAGAGGAAAACATAACTCGCACCAACATATACTCTTGTTAAAAAGAAATCAAAACTAGCGAAACCGATGCTGAACATCTTTATATTTAAGTATAGAGTTAAAGATTGAACATTTTTAAGGTTTTGTGATTGTAATTTGTAGTGATGATTGTTTTTCTTGGGATTTTGCAGGAAGAAGATGATGATTGAAATTGCTTCTTGAATTGATGATCAATTAAATCTATTTTGTTGTGTTTTTAATATTAGTAGCAAAACTAGCACTTTTAGGAAATAGATATTGTTGACCTGTGGTCTTGGAATAGTATTGAGTAGGACGTCGGTTTTTCTGATGTATAGAAAGAACACATTTATCATTAATGAAATACATTTTTTATTTAAAAATATTGTTTTACTTATCTACTTATGTTTTTAATTTACTTATTAAAAATTTGTTCATATATATAGGGTGAAGTTCATAATGAAAACTAACATTTAGGGAGAGAACTAGAAAACTACTCTTTAAAGGTAAAAAAAATAATAAAAAAATCATAACTCATAATATAAATCAAAAACTAAAAAAGTGGTTCGGAGACCTTGTTTCCCACGTCCTCCTCGTTCAAAAAAAAACCTCGAAAAAATAGTCGTTTTAGCTTTATGGTTTAGTTTTTGGGTTTAGCTTAGCTATTAGGTTAAGTTTTTGGATGGGGGTGAGTGGGGGGGTTTAGGTTTTTTTAGGGTGGGTGGGGTGGGGTTAGGTTTTTGGGTGGGGGTGGGGTGAAGGGTTTAGGTTTTTGGGGGTGGGTTAGGTTTTTTGGGTGGTACTACACATATGCAGTATTACGTTTAGGGTTAGGTTTTTGAGGGTAAGGGGTGGGTGCAGTGGGTTTAGGTTTTTGGGTGGGGGTGGATGGGTTTAGGTCTTTGGGTGGGGGTGGGTGGGTTTAGGTTTTTGGGTGGGATGGGTGGGGGGTTTAGGTTTTTGGGTGGGGTGGGTGGGGGGTTTAGGTTTTTGGGTGGGGTGGGTGGGGGGTTTAGGTTTTTGGGTGGGGTGGGTGGGGGGTTTAGGTTTTTAGGTGGGGGGTGTGGGGGGGTTTAGGTTTTTGGGTGGGGGTGGGTGTGGTGGGTTTAGGTTTTGGGGGTGGATGTGGGGGGTTTAGGTTTTTGGGTGGGGGTGGGGTGGGGGTTTAGGTTTTTTGGGTTGTATTAGGTTTTTGGGGTGATACTACACATATGCAATGTTGAAAAAAAAATAAGAAAAAAAAACGACGAGTTAATTCTTAATTTTTATAACGTTATTTATACTCAAATGAAAGATAAATTTTTTTTTGATTTAATGGTGCAATTTTTAAAAAATAATAATAATGTATGCAAAAGATAGAAATGTTTAAAGATTTATATATTTTAAGTTCTAATTTTACCCTTCCTTTTTAAAATTTCACCTCTTCTTTTCTTAGTGGTTCTCTAATTCTCTCATTAAAGTGAGTTCTCTCATGAACTCAACCCTATATATATATATATTCTCCTGTCAACAGATATATTGATGAAGAATATAGATTTTTGTGGCAAAAATTATGTGCCACTAAAAGTAGTATGGATATTTAACTAGAAATAGTTTTTACCGACACAAAATTTGTGCCACAAAAGCCTTTTCTATATATAGTGGCACAAAAAATGTATGCCACTAAAAGCCCAAAAGTTTGTAGTAACTAAAAGGCTTTAGTGTTAGCGCTTCTGGTGGCACTTTTTTCGTGTGCCGCTCATTCCTACATGGGTCTTTAGTGGCACTTTTTTTGTTTTTGGTGGCACTTTTTGTATGCCACTAAATGGCTTTTTTTGTAGTGGGCTTACAATCTATGAATGTCTTGAATGTACAAGCTGGTTAATTATTCTGCTGACCTGGGTTTAGAAACATAATATAGGATCGAGATTATAAAGCTTCGGAAAGGCGCTTTGAGAGATGAATTGACTTCACTAGTCAATGGTTATAGTATTTACCTGCAGCATTCTGTGCTGCTAGAGCCTCAGCCACACTATCGTTAATTAGTGTCGCCAGCTCAGCTGCCGTCATGTTAATGGTGCCTCGCCCACCAGCACGACCTCCACGTCCTCTTCCCGGCATAATTCTTCACATTCACAAATACAAAATAATGAGAAATATATCGCATTTCAAACATTATATGTACAAGTAGGGAAATGATAACTAAGCACAACGTCTAATATTTTGAAATTAAATAAGTTGTAAGGCTACAAGATAAATAATTCAAAACATCAAACTTCTCATGCTTTTATTGAATGGGAACACCCTTACCCATCTAGGTTTGAAATAGAAAGAACATAAACAAAGCATAAATAAAAGGAAAGATAAGATAGAATAATCATCAAACATCATCGTCATCGGAGGAAATACATGATAGAGCATCATCTATCTCGACCGGCTCCTCCTCTAATGGCTTATCCTCGAATGCCTCCTCCCCGGCGTCAGAAAGCGGGGCATTTCCTTGCCAAAGTGCTGCCTCCATTTGGGCCTCCAGATGTGCCACTCTACTCAAAATCCCTTCAGCAGCATCATCCGAGGTGTCCACCCTCGTTTCTAAATGTTGAACCCTATCCACTAGATGGTTATGGACCTGATCCGTCGCTGCTAGCTCAGCGGTAAAATGCTCAATATGTTCCTTATTCTCTTCTACTTGTAACTCCCGCTGCAGAATACCGGGTATCTCACTAGTAGTATCCTTCACAATTCCTAATTCCTTAGTCATAAAAACTACAAAGGCCGCAAAAGCTTGCTCCATGGTACATGGCAAGCTAGGTAAAGTAGATGATGAGGAAGTGGAACCAAAATAAGGTGATGGAACATTTCCCATCTCGATCCATCTTTGGATCATTTTAGGGTATGAATCCCAATTGTGCGGTTCATTCCTTGCTCGCACATTACTCGACTCACCCTGTTCAACAGAATTGTCACTAGAACTGGTCTGACGCCTTTTGGGCTACGGTGAAGGTAAGATAGATGCATCATGTCCCGGTGCCTTAGGTGATGGTGGTGGGGTTGACGACATGGTCCTGTAACGTAATATATAACTGCCAAAATCCAAACGCCTATGACATGTAACTAATGTGTCAGGTTATAGTCTAGTATGAAATCCTAGTTCTCTATAACCAATGTCTCTGATACCAATCTGTCACACCCCAAATTTCAACTAACGGAGTTTTACCGTTTGGGAAGTGACAAACCAGGATCTCAGTCATTAGTTACATTGAACGACTCTATATGGGACTCAAATGAAAATATCATAACATTCAGAGTAAATGCGGAAGCGAATAAAGAAAGTAAATGCGCAAAACAAACGCGCCTAAAAAGTCCAGTCCAAACATAAATAAAAACAGTTCAAATGTAATATTAAATCATAAATCAAAAGTAGGACTCCATGCATGTCCTAGATGTGCACCTATGCCTTATCTTAGCGACCTGAGAAAACATGTAAGAAAAGATGTCAACACGAGGTTGGTGAGTTCACAGGTTTCAATATATAAATAAGCGTTTACCAGATTATTATACATTCAATATGTATCTATAGGTAGCTAACCTACGTTTCATGTTTAACTTAAGCGCTCGCAACCTAAGCTAACTGTTTGTTTATTTGCCTCCTGCCAGGCCTATCAACTCTGGCAATGTGAGTAGGCTAACATTTCACCCGTTCGACCTCCAATTGTGTTAGCACGACAAACGCGGGTGGGATTTGTCAAACCCAGTAGTACTACTAAACATTACCTCGCAAAGATCCATATTAACGGTTCGATGTGTGTTGAGGACTTTCAGTGATAGCGTGTTACGCTTAGCTTTAACATTGATAACATATGAATTATAATAATCTCAAAAATAGTTGTGACATGTTTTCTCCCCCAAGTTAAAACAGTAAAAAAAGGCCATGAAAACTCACTGATTTGCGTAGGAAGTAATCACACAAGTATGAGATTGAAATCTCAAGCGTTAGCCCGACACGGCTCACGAATGCCCTAGAATTTCAACATAATTATTAGGGGTAAAATGGGAATTGTGACGACGACACGGAATGAGGAACGTCATAAAAGAAACGCTCTATTGACCATGAGTAGACGAACGTGCCCACGAGAAAAAGGATTCTTAAATTAATCAATTAAGAAAAACTACGATTCGCGACGAGTGACAAATAATAAAATACAATAAATATATCCGGGCGTTATCGCCATTAAATAATGGCCTAAGAAAATAATATAATATATATATTATTTTTAGATTTACCAAAGTATTACAATAAATAATTGCGCGACAAAATAATAAATCTATTATTTTACAATAAAGGCTCTTTCAAGTTTGTGTATATGAGTTTGAATTTTAGACAGGATTAGTCCCTGGAGTTTGAGTTAAGTTAATTAGGTTAACTTTAACTGGATTTGGTTAACGGAGTTAACCTGAAAAGTTCGGATTGTCACAAAAATCACCGGATTGGTTGTTACCATTTGAAATAATGTGTGATGCAAGTGACTATGCCGTGGGGGCAGTATTGGGACAACGGGTAGATAAGAAACCTGTGGTGATATACTATGCAAGTAAGACTCTTTCTGATGCTTAGCTTAATTACACCAAAACTGAGAAGGAGTTACTTGCAGTAGTATATGCACTGGATAAGTGTAGGTCATATATATGGGGCAGTAAAGTTATTGTTTACTCTGATCATAGTGCAGTCAAGTACCTCTTGGCAAAGAAGGATGCCAAGCCCAGGTTGATCCCTTAGATCTTGTTATTGAAGGAATTTAACTTGGAGATCCGTGACAAGAAAGGGAGTGAGAACGTCATGGCAGATCATTTGTCACGCATTGTGCAGGATGGAAGTGAATCTGGGGGAGAAATTAATGAAACATTCCCTGATGAACAATTATTATCCGTTTCTACTACTCCTTGGATTGCTAACATCGTTAACTATTTGGCTACACATGCAATTCCGGAGTATTGGTCTAAGAAGAAGAGGCACCAGTTCATTGCACAGGTGTGCCAGTACATCTGGGATGAACCGGATTTATTTAAAGTGGGCGCAGATCAACTGGTTAGAAGATGTATACCAGAGTCAGAGATTCAGTGTGTGTTAGGGTTGGTACATCCATCTGCATGTGGTGGCCATTTCAGTGGGCAAAAGACAGGGCGAAAGGTATTTGAAGCAGGCCTATTTTGGCCATCCATCTTCCGGGATGCTTTTGAGTTCGCCAAGAATTATGTAAACTGTCAAAAGATGGGCAGTATTTCAAAGAGGAACGAGATGCCACTGCAACCAATCTTGGTTGTGGACTTGTTTGACGTATGGGGCATAGATTTTATGGGGCCATTTCTGAACTCTTGCGGGTATCTCTATATTCTGGTGGCTGTGGATTACGTATCCAAGTGGGTAGAGGCTATAGCAACAAAGATAAACGACCATGCAGTGGTGTGTAAATTTATGCAAACCAACATCTTTTCCTGATTTGGAATCCCTCGTGCAATCATAAGCGATGGGGGATCACATTTCAAGAACTTCCAATTCGAGAGATTGCTTAAACGTTATGGAGTCGACCACAGAATAGCTACCCCATATCACCCACAGACCAGCGCCCACAGACCAGCGGGTAGGTCAAAGTATCCAACCGATAGATCAAAGAGATTCTCCAAAAAACAGTGCGGGTAGACAGAAAAGATTGGTGAGGAAAACTTGACGATGCCTTATGGGCTTACCGCACCGCTTATAAAACTCCAATCAGCACTACACCGTACAGATTGGTGTATGGCAATGGATGCCACCTGCCGGTTGAGATTGCACATAGGGCATTGTTGGCAGTAAAAGAGGTTAACCTTGATTATGATGTTGCTAGTATGGAAAGGAAGTTAAAGTTGAATGAATTGGAAGAACTACGAGATGCAGCGTATCAATGTGCTTCTGTTTATAAAGATCGGATGAAGAAAGTACATGATGCCAAGTTGAAGAAGATGACGTTTCAAGTGGGGCAGAAGTTGTGGCTCTACAATTCTAGGCTCAAGTTGTTTCCAGGAAAGTTGAAGAGTAAGTGGATGGGCCCGTATCTGATTACACGGGTAGGTAACTATGGGGATATTGAGATTGAAGACTTCGATGATCATCTAAGGCAAGTGGTGAATGGCCACCGGTTAAAAACATATCTTGAAGCAGCAGACATCAATTTCATTGAAGAATCATGGAGTGTTTTGAAGAATCCTTAACCATAATGAGGTACACCGCGTCCGGCTGAAGACGTTAAACTTAGCGCTACTAGGAGGCAACCTAAGGTTAGTTAACTTTAATTTCCTGTCTAGTTAAATGAACGTTATGGGTGTGTTCCCTAGAAACCCTCACGAGACTAAACTCGTCCACTAGGGCTACTGAGTGGTTTAAAAGGCTCGTTGCATATGCTAAATGCCTCCGTGATTCCTACGAAATTGAGTTAGGTTGCCATTTCTTTATTTTAGTTAATTGTATGCAATTGGCCAAGTGTGGGGACGTCTCTAGGGAGATTATGTTTGGATAGAGTGTGATTGAGGGCAATACACAAACCCGTGGGGGGTAGGATGTCGTTGTAGAGTCTGTACAAAATTTCGAGTTTTTCGGTATAGTTTTGTATTTTTCTAAGTTTTTGTAGGGTTTCGTGGCAAATTGGGTGTTAAAAATCATAAGGAAAGACATTTCAGGTATGTATGCATAGATTCTAAGTGTTGGAATGAGTTTTGGAGAGTTTGAAAAAATTGAGTTTAAGAGGTGAAAAAATATTTTAAGGCAAAAAGTTGATTTTTCATCTAATCTTTCTATGATGGAGTGCCCCTCGTGGTACGCGAGGGATTTCTCCATGGTTTTCGCGACACGCGAAGAACAACATGATAACCCGGACGACCATTGGGTCTTCGCGCCACGTGAAGAAGCCCTCTCTGGTTTTCGCGGTACGCGAGGGACCCCAGAAACCCTAATTTTTTATTTTTTAAATTATTTATTATTTGAGTCGTTCGAGTCCATCGGGTCTTTTATTTTTCTTTGAGTCATTCTATTGAGTCGATATGATGCTTGTGGGTTTGTTTCGAGTTTGTTTTGCAGGTTTGGATTTAAATTTCCCGTACTCAATCTCCATTCGGGGGACGATAGTCCGACTTTTGCTTGATTCTTTTGTACAAGGCAACCAGCATGTATCCGTGGAGCACGATCGCGAATGAAATGCTATACGATCCTCTGTCCAGCTAAGTTCTTATTTTTGTATTTTGTTTCATATTTGAGTCCCTCTTCCTACATTGAAGACAATGCAGAGTTTAAGTGTGGGGAGGGGAGACCTTGTCCAGGTCTAGATGAGTCTTTTATTTTGAATGAGTTTTGAGTCATAAAAAGCCATAAAAATTAATTTTTTTTGAAAATGTCCATTGATTAGAGTTTTGCAACTAAATGGAAAATGATAGTACAATCGGGAATTTGCGTGTGGAATTAAAATAAATAATAATGATGATCAAACATGTCTAATTTGTAACGTTTTGGTAGGCCCAACCGATTTAAGAGCTTAAACATCATGATAGTGAATCTAATTTAATGGAATAATTAATTCAGGATATCTCGTGGGTTCTCATCTTAGGGGTGTCGGTAAGGTCGAAACTGTCAATATAGGGTGATAGGTACCTTTAGAAACAAAAATTTATAGGTTTTTAAACTTTTTGGCACATTGCTTTCTTTTTATGAAAATAAATCCGGAAGTTGGTGGCGTCTGCACTCCATAATCCATCATTTAATGAGCTTTAATTAATTAAAATTGAGATCTTAGGTTTTGCCTACGTGTTACCCTCCGGGATAGTGACTTGGTTGATACAACCATGGGAGGGACTTAAGTGATCATTATTAGATGACTAAGTTAGGTTCACGTGTTTTCCTTCGGGATGGTGACTTGAAGGATACACCCATGTTCCGAAGCTTATGTACTTCATTGCTTAAAAACTGCAGTCTACGTGTCATATATCGTGTTCCAGCGTGATTGAAACACCACTGGGTTAGGTTTATTCATATAACATTAATAAAAGCTCGTATCATTCATTCATCGATCCCTTATCCATTTTAAAATTTTAAAACTTATAGATTAGTGTGTATAATGGTGGGAAATCTATATGGTTTAACCCGGGCCTAAACATGACCTTGAGATGGGATTAGGCTGAGTCGTAGCTTCCTAAGTGTGAGACCCATAGATTGACTGCTTGCTTGGTAATGTATAATATATAGATCACATAATTGGGGGCTCGAGAGTCGGTGGTTGGGTTTAATCGGGCAGAAATACCGATTGTTACGGTTAACGTGTTATGAAAGTCTGTGCTGTATAAAATTAAAGTAAAGTTGCAAGTTTCCCGATTATGATTCCATTGGATTATTCTTTTTCGAGACGAAAAATGTCAAGTGTGGGGATGTGATGTAGGGTTAAATATCCCATGTATAAGATTCGGTTTTTGTACATTTTAAGTTGTTTAACTGTGTTTATCGAGTCGGTTTTATGTGTGTCTTGGAGTTTGGTGTGATACAGGTCAAATTTGTTAAAGAGCGGAAGTTTACGGGTCATTGATAAGAAGGCACGAAGCCCGGAAAATCAAAGTCAAAATCAAAAGTCAAAAGGCTGGAATTTTAGGTCTTCGAGGTACAGAGTGAGAATCTTCGCGGTACGCGAGGGCTTGAAAAAGCCCACCCGACTATTTTGGTCTTCGCGGTACGCGAAGGGCTGGCTAGTTTCTTTCGCGACACGCGAAGAAAGGATTTTACAGCAAAGTTAACCTAATTTCAAATATAAACCCATTGTGACTCCCATTCTCGATATTCATTCTTTCCAGCCATCCTAGAGGAGTTCTTAGGCGATTCCAGAGCTTGTTTGGCCAATTTTTCTTAGTTTCCAATGCTTGTAAGTTCTAGTTTAATTACTTTAATGTTTTTGACAATCATGAGCGGCTAAACGCTTTCGTGATCCCTCCGGGTGAACGATTTCTGCTTGTATGTGTACGATTTTAGTTGATGACCAGTTTGGATTGAAGTTTTGTGAATCCTTTAAGTTCTTTGAATTCAATTATGTGTTTGACTTATTAACAATTGCATGTTTTTTATTTATCACATCTATCGTCGTTTCTTGGTTTTCTGGCATCGGGAATAATCCGATTTTGTGATTGAATTGATTATTGTGTGATTGGGTTAAACAATTTAAACAAGGTTATGTCTATGTAATCTCTGATCTGGTTTGAAACTGAAATTGTGTGTATGTTTTGCTAAATCTGAATCCCAGAGTGGTCCGTTTTTCTCCAATTGTTTTTACAGCTTAAAGTTAATTGCTTTTTATAAATTCAAGTCTTCTAATTAATAAAGTTTAGAACTTTAGTAGTAATTGAATCAGTTTAGTTTAAATAAGATTCTCCACGTGTTCCATGTGGATTCGATAACCCTACTTCCCTATCTACAGTTTAAGGTAGCTAAGTAGTGAATTTTATAAATATTTTTTATTGACCTTGACACCGCGATCAAGCCACACCTTGATAAACGGTTCCGTCGGATCGTCGCCTTTTCTCCTCGATCGTCGGGTGACAAGGATGTAACCATTCTCACGTCCTCTCCGGACAGCCCAATCCGCCAACTGTTCACGAGACTGAAAATTTTGGTCAGTTTTATACAACACGTTTTGATGGTTTTGTTCCTCGTCTTTGGAGTCGTCGGTTTGTTGTGTCGGGTAAGAGACTTCACCGCACACGAAGTCGTCAGTTTGTTGTGTCGGGTAAGAGACTTCACCACACACGAAGTCGTCAGTTTGTTGTGTCGGGTAAGAGACTTCACCGTATACGAACTCGGGATTACTCAGTGGCTCGTTCAAATCTGGAAGCCTTACTCGTTGATTAGAATAAACGTCGGACGAGACCTCCTCCCGGTTCACCTCTTGAACGCCAGAACTTTACGGGTTGTTTTCCAGTGACTCGTAAGAATATACCTGAAAACCGTAGTTACCATCCCACCACCAAGACATGTTTATAATTTTTGAGAGATTGTTTGAAAAAATTTTGAACGATACGTTTGCATGAGAATTCTGCATGGTTAAATACACAAAATTTGGGCCCTAGGTGCGTATAGAATTCTGGTCAAACCTGGTATACGCATCGTATATGACAATACGATGTGTATAAGGTACGAGGTACTTTCTACAACTAGTCATCCATCACATCGCTATACGCCGCGTGTAGATCTATACGGGGCGTATAGCGATGTAATGAATGACTAGTTGCAGAAGGTACCTCGTACCCTATACTGCATCGTATTGGCGTATACAATACATATAGGGTTGGAATGACCAGCTTGTACAAGGTTGTCGGGCATGGGAAATTGTGAAGGGATATACGCATCGTATTGCCCTATACGATACGTATAGGGCCCGATCAAGATAGCAATTCCCGTGTACCATTAGTAGTCCCCTTTATAAAACCGTTATTTTAAGTTTAAAAAAAATTCATATAAAATAAAACGTATACTCCTCTTCTCTCCTACTTGACGTACCTCCAGTGGCGGATCTATAACAAAAGTTTAGGGGTAACGAAAAACAAAAATTAACCGTACTCTTATATTGAAACAAAAAAAACAAAATTTGACGTTATTTTCATCTAAACAAATTTTTTTATCATACTTTCATGTAAATAAAACAAAAAAAAAATCACCGTACTTTAATAAAATGTGATGACTTTTTATAAAGTATTGGGTTTTTTATAAAATTTTGGACTTTTGATGAAGTGTTGAGTTTTTAAAAAAATTTGAGGGGTAACGTAACTTTTGCTCACGGGTAACCGGATACATAAAACCTTAAAAAAAATTTTGCACTGCGCGTAAAAAGTTGAGGGGTAACGCGAGCTACCCCTAGGTCCGGCCCTGCGTACCCCCTCCTTGTCGTGCCCTTTGCGTTTTACCCCTTCCGAATAATCATTATTTATAAAACCGTTTTAAGTTTAAAAACTTTTTATAAAATAAAAACGAGTTAGGTCATGCATATCCCCCCTCCTACTTACCCCCCCCCCCCCCCTAAAAAAATAACTTTTAAACTTTTCATTTTACCCATTCGAAAAATTATTATTTTTAAAACCGTTTTTTAAGTTTAAAAACAATTTCTATAAAATAAAACGTATACTCATCCCCCCTCCTACTTGTCGTACCCCCTCCCTATTTTACCTCCTTCAAATAATCATTATAAAGGATAATTTAAAATAATTGTGTTTTATTAGTCTAATTAATATTTTCTTTAAATATATATAATTATTAAAATATGAAGATACATTTAATAAGAAAGAGATGCGGGAAAAAAATGATGAGAATGAATATGGAGACGACACGTATCATAGAAAAACTTTTATTTATTATATAGTATAGATTTGATTTTCTATGTTCTTTTTTAACACAATATACAATTCAAAAACATTTTTCTTTAAATATATATTATTATTAAAAGATAGAGATACATTTAATAAGAGAGAGATGTGCGAAAAAATGATGAGAATGAATATGAAGAAGACACGTGTCATAGAAACTTTTATTTATTATATGGTATAAATTTGATTTTCTATGTTCTTTTTTAACACAATATACAATTCAAAAAAAAAATTATTAACATAGAAGCGTCTCTTTAAAAAAACATGTTAGGTAATTTCATCGGAAAAATCCCCACCCGAAACATTTTCCGACGATTTAGCGACAAAATCGTTTCGTCGGTAATTTCAGATAATAAAATTATTTAATAAATTTGTCCGAAAATTGTAGGAAATCTTATGGTTACTTTTTTGTTTTTGTTTTTCGGAAACTTGTCGATAACTTGTGAAAAATTTCTTTTGTTTGTAACTTGTCGGAAACTTTTATAAAAAGTATACATATTTTCTAGCAGTGGGAGGGCATATCACTTTACAAATTTGTTCTTAATTCCCTTTCCACTTAGTTCTTTTCACTATATCGTGTTCCTATACAGGTTATTGAAAAGCTAGAAAAGATGAAAAGAACCTTCTTATGGAGAGGTTGCAAGGACAAAGCAAAAATCTATTGGGTGCCATGTAGTGTTCTGATAAAAGCTAAAGACAAAGGTGGCATTGGTCTATCAGTTGCACTTGAACGATTAATTTTTAAACTAGAGCACACGTAGAAACACCTCAGTAACTTGGCAACATTTTTAACATTACATACCGACCAATTGCCAAGGATGATAGCATCATCCGCATGAAATAGATAGGATAAGGATGGCCCCCCGTTCAGGTTAGCAGTATCATGAAATACACCCAGATCCCTGACCTTTAAAAACATACCTAATGGTGCTTCCATTGCAATGACTAACTAGAAAAGAAGAAAGAGGGTCACCTTGCCTAACCTCCTATCGCATTGAAATTTGAAGGTTATCCCCTCCCAAGAGTGACTATTTAGAGTAGAATGAGTACATTTTAATGGTGGATTTCTCCGTACATTTTGTTGTTTTCAAAACTTTTAGCATCAAATGTTGTGCTTCAGAATTTCCGTAAATAACTCCATGCGACTCCTCCCTATAATAATAGAAATTATCAAAACCTATGAGAAGTTGCATCAATTTTAGTTGTTTTTTTTTTGTTTTGAATGACAAATTTTATTCAAGAACCAAACCAGCAATAGCAAGGAGCTAGGCCGAAGAACAACAAATAATTACATGATATTTTCAAATTCAAAATTACACCAATTAGATCACTTCAATGTTTTGAATTAAAACAGTTGGATCTATTTCTCACCCATATGAAACCAATTGTTTTGATGTCTTTCATAATCTTAGTGACTAATATTGGTTTGTTGATTAAAATCAGAAAATTCTATTGTGGCAAAACAAGTGCATGTAGCTAATTTTGGTATTGAATCAAGTTCTCTGCATAGAGTTTAACTTATATTAGACTAACTAGGTTATCTACCCATGTATTACACGGGTTGGACAAATTTAAATTTTATAAATCATAAGTTTATAAATAAATGAAATTACATATTACATCAAATAACGAAAAAAGATAAGTGTTTATACATTTTAATAAGTTATAAATCATTCATAAAGCTTATGTATTTATTCACCATAACACTGTTAACTTAATTTGGAAACTAGTTAATGAAATAGTTATAATTAAGATGAAATTGTTATAAATTAATATATTTTACATGTAATATGTATGGGAGTAATCCAAATTCAAATTTGTGTTTGACTGGCAAATTAATTTAATTTTTTCGTTAATTTAGGAAGTTAATAAAAACTGATATTAACCAAAATCGCTGACATGGGAATTAGGTGGGAAACAAAAACAAATGAGGCTCTCATTAGTTGACACGTGTCCCACATGATTTTCTTTTATTATATAGTATAGATATAGATATTGTAATTGTTAGAATTAGGGTTAGCCGTCATTAGCCCGTTAACGAAGCCTATTAGGGTTATTGTAACTTTGTCTATATATACTTGTACAATTATTATAGTAAACATACATATTATCATTATGCAATTATTCACTGGTTTTACTTAGTATCAGAGCCAAGTTAACCTAGCCGCCTGCCTGCCTACAACCCTAATAAACCTAGTAGTTGTTAACAACATGCTCCTCTCTTCTCTGTCGCCACTCAACAACAGCTAGCGTCTCTTTTTTTCGTCGTCGCCAATACCAATCCAACGCAGCCTAACAATGGCTTTACTCGTCGAATTCACGTAAACAGCGAAAACTTCTCACAATTCAAACATGTTTGCTTTCACATTATCCCTATCCAACTATGGGCACCGGAAGGCCATGGTTTAACCCTTCCTTTTCACCAACAACATTTTCTGATATGTAAGATGGAACAATACCTTGTCCATATGCAATTTACCATCATCCGAAAATGACTCTGCACCAAAATATAATCCCAACTAACCTACATGGATCTCCAACAACTCCCATGTTCGCATGTTAGTCACCTTCAACATCTCAGAAGCTTCTTTTCAACATATTAAAGGTACAACTGCTCGTGGTCTATCAGTAGCCCTTACACGAGCCTATGGCTCACATATATCTTCCAGGGAATACACAACTCTTGAACATAGTGATGAAAGGAGATGAAAACCTTTCTTCTTATTTGACTCATGCTCAATATTATGTTGATGCCCTCACCAACATTAATGAACTTGTCATGCTTGTCATATCAGGTATGTGAGAGGAGTACAACGGCCTCAAATCTACTCTTTTTGCACGTCAATTCCCAACCTATTTCAACGACCTTCATGGGCTTGATCGGTGTTTACAACTATATGATCGGTAAGTCATCTTATATTTCTAACCTATTCTCCACTCAGGTGTATACGGCTACCACTAGTGACTAAGCAACCGGGACGCCATCCAAAAGTCCCAACTTCAGGCAATTCAACAATTGGTCTCACAGCTTTGGTTTCAATTAACACCCACATGTGCAACTATCCCTCATTCCTTCTACACCCACTCACCATCAAACAACAACTACCGTGGATGTGGCACCAGCTACAAACAGGGGTCGTGGTCGAGGCAACAACAACAACAACAGAAACCGACAGACATGACAGTGGTCCGCTTGAGTTGTTAGAACCTGATATTATAAAATAAAATTCAATAATATTACAACATGGTTTTAAGTATCAAAAAGGATACAAGACACCCGTGGAAATGAATTTAAAATTTAAAAATGAAACCTTAAAAAGTTAGAAAATGGAACTTTTATTGAATGTTCAAATGACCAGATGGAATAAATCACGATACAAATATACTATATGTTCAAAGCAAGAAGTGGCCCTGACAACCCTAAAGGTTTCTTTAAAATTGATATATTAAAAACTTTAAGGGCATGATATAATATAAATGAAAACTAAGAGGGGGGGGGTGTTATATAAAATACAAAGATCGTTATTATTAAGAAGAAAACTTTGTATAAAACGAAACACAAGGATCGTTATTATTAAGAAGGAAACTTTGTATAAATACGAGGATCGTTATTATTAAGAAGGGAACTTTTGACACCCCGAAGTCAACTTCATCTCCGATCATCTAACCAACCATTGCCATTATTCACGATGGTTGTTCTTACTGAAATTTCTGAACAATCTTCTTCTTCGTCTACTTTATCAACTTACGATTATGATGTGTTTTTAAGCTTTAGAGGTATAGATACTCGTTCTAATTTCACCGAACATCTTCACAAGGCACTATTGGAAGCCAATATCCACACGTTTTTAGACAATACAGAGATTCAGATCGGAGAGTTTTTAAAACCAGAACGGGAGAGTGCGATTAAATCATCTAGGGCTTCTGTTATCGTCTTGTCCAAGAATTACGCTTCTTCCACATGGTGCCTTGATGAACTGGCCCTGATCATGGAGCAACAAAGGACCTCCAAACATATTGTTTTTCCCATCTTCTATCACGTTAAGCCTTCTGAAGTCAGGAAGCAAGAAAACAGCTTTGGAGACGCAATGGCAAAGCATAAACAGAGGATGGAGACGGAAACAAATGAAGAGAAAAGAAGTCAATGGGCTCAAAAGATTGAGCAATGGGAGAAAGCACTTGCAAAACTTGCTGATTTAAAAGGGGAAGAAGCAAATGGCAGGTAACTATACACTTCCTTCCTCCTGTTACTCAAATATTATGTTAACGTCATTTTACAAATATGTAATCAAATGTTATGTTAACATCATTTTACAAATATGTAAACATAATGTTACTCATTTGTAAGCTAACAAGTTACATATATGTAACTCCAATAGAAACAAAAGGAAAATAAAAAAGACAAAAAAAAACTGAGCTACATGTATGTTATCACATAATTTCTAACTCAAATTACAGGAAGATACATATATATATATGTAACAATATAAAAAAAACAAATTATAAAGGACCGAAAAAACCAAAGTCATACTATCTTGTCACATATATATAACATAACTAGCTTAGATCCCGTGTACTACACACGGGGTGAAAAATAATAATACATAAAATTCTTAAATCTTTATGTATATATTTTACAGGTGTGAAAATGTATCATATACTAATGATAAAAAACAAAATTCAAAATATGTAAAATTAATATATAATTGGGTTTCGAAAATACGTTAAATACTATTTAATTTAATTTGATTTTCATTTATTATTTGATTAAAACTAAAAGTTACATAATTAGATTTCAAAGTTTCTTATAATAAGGGATAATTTAAAATAAATGTGTTTATTAGTATAATTAATATTTTATTTAAAAGTATATTATTATTAAAGGATGGAAATTCATTTAATAAGATAGAGAGACGAGAAAATGATGGGAATGAATATATGGAGGCGACACGTGCCATGAAAAACATTTATTTATTATATAGTATAGATTATGTAACCTATAATGTTACACATATAACACTAACCTTTACACATATGTAACTCTATATGTGTTGTAACTCGTAGTGTGACATATGTCATACAGATATGAGTTACATATTTGTATCTCAAATACATATATGTAACAGTTAGTGTTATATATATAACAACTATCCGACAATTATTGGGATCTTAATTTTTTTATTCAGATTTGGAGTCCACTAAGGATCTACATGCAAACAAGAGATATCGAAGCAATGGTAATTGATAGAATCAGAGTGGTAGTAGTAATCATTATGATGTGCCAAATTCAAAACCGTGAATACGATTAGATGGTCCGCCTAAGTGAAATTTCTATCGAATGTCACTAGGTGACTTGATGTCATTCTTTGAACCCATCATGATTTCTTCTTTAATCTTATGTTTATGGGGTTGAATTCACCATGATTTCACATAAATTTACATATACAAGGTGCTCGATAAAATGCATGTGTAAAAATTGTTTAATTTATGCATACATGGTGTTGGATAAAAAATACAACATGAAAAATACAGCACAATTATAAAAGCACAAAAAATACAACACAGTTAAAACAACGTAAAAATACAACACAAAAACATCACATGAAAAATAACACAGAGAATATAGTACATAAATTCAACATATATAAAAAAATTAAGGACATAAGTTTAGTACAGAAAATTCAGTACAAAAAGTATAACGTATAACTCTTAGCACATGAAATGCAACACATAAATTCAGTACAAAAAATACAGTACAAAAATTCACTACAAAAAAAAATACAGTTCAATTCTTATTTTTTTTTTAAAAACATTTTTTATATATCAATACTATACTCAAGTTTAAAGATAAAAAATACTCGATTATATTGTGTAATTTTTTTTTTAACAAATTAAGTTGTATGAAAAAGTTATGAACGTTTAAAAATGGTGAGAGAGGTTGAAAAAAGTTAACAATTATGGGTTTTCAAAAAGGGAAAATTACCAAAATGTACGTTTGACTAGTCAAAGTTGCAAAAATGGATAAGATTTTTCAGCCTTCTTGGATTTCCGCGTCAAGTCAGCTTTTTTTAGAATTTCAACCAACCAGGAATTGACACGTGGAGGTGCATATTCCCAAGACGACTAAAGCCCACTTTCAAGCAGGCTTAGCCGACGAACTTTTTTTTTTACATGGCTCAGCCGGCTTGGTTCGAGATGGCTTCCCCGGCTTGACTTAGCCGACGCCGAAGGTGTTATTACACTACTTAGCCGGCTGAAGTGGACTAGTTAGCCTGCTTCAAGTTTTTCTCTCACTTATTTAAGTTAGTTTTCCAATTTTCTCCATTTTTTCTTAATTTCTCTTACAATTCTAGTTTTTTTTTTTTCTAAAGTGGACTAGTTTCTAGTCTCTTACAATTTTGAAGAAAAATTCAATGCACTTTGTTAAGTTGTTCCTACTGTTCGCGATACGTTACTAGGTGATGGTTTGCATAAATGGGCACAAACACATTTTGTTGGTCAATGTTATGGCATTATAACATCAAATAGTGGTGAGTCTATTAACGCGTTATCACGTTATGATCGACGGATGCCTATTACCAAACTAATCGAATTATTTCGTGAGTAAATAAGTTTATATTATAGCAGGCTAAGTAATAACATATTGTAGGCTAAGTTATCATATATATAATGCTAATGTTTCTAATTTTTGTATAGAGGCTAAGTAATAACATATTGTATGCTAAGTTATCAGATACATCAGACTAATATATAATGCTAATATTTCTAATTTTTGTATAGCAGGCTAAGTAATAACATAGTGTAGGCTAAGTTATCAGATATAGCAGGCTAATATATAATGTTAATGTTTCTAATTTATTTTTTTTACTTGCAGCTAAAAATACACATGATCTAAATACTTAAAGCAAAATTTGAAATGTGAAAAGTGAAAATGAAGGTTGAAATGAGAAGATTTATATTTATAAAACTCGAAGTAAAGCTAGAAAAACTACTTCAGCCAGCTATCAAGTGTAATAACACCTTCGGAGCCGGCTAAGCCAAGCCTAGCCCAATTAAAGAAGCCAACAAGGAAGCCATATCGAACCAAGCCGGCTGAGCCATGTAAAAAAAAAAGTTCGCCGGCTAAGCTTGCTTGGAAGTGGGCTTTAGCCGCCTTGAGAATATGCACCTCCACGTGTCAATTCCTGGTTGGTTGAAATTCTGAAAAAAGCTGACTTTGTGCGGAAATCCAAGCCGGCTGAACTAGGCTTCTTCAACCGGCTAATAGCCTAAATGACCATGCCCAAGAAGGCTGAAAAATCTTGTCCATTTTTACAACTTTGACTAGTCAAATGTCCATTTTGGTAATTTTCCCTTTCAAAAATGTCTCTATAACCTCACTTGAATATAAGTCTTTGATTATCAAATTTGACGGCTCATTTTCAAGAATCAAGGAGCCTTTTCATATTCAAATTGTGAATTTAAAAGGATCTAATTAAATACATGTATGTACATGAATTCTTTGTTCATTACTGGAAAAGTCTACTAAACTACACTTACTTTTAAATATTTTATAATATCAAGAAAATATTTAAAACAAAAGAAGGTAGCAAACTATGAAGGAATTGGAATGGATGCAATACTTAATTTATATTTTTATTCTTCTAATTGAAATTGTATCCAGACGAGAGACAATACTTATTGAAGGAATTGTTAAAGAGATCAGAAGCAGATTAGGTATGCACAAAAGAAGTGAAATACCACATGTAATTGGAATACAGTCTCCAATAATCACTTCATTCTTGAAAGACAAATCCCAGCAAAACACCGAAGTTCTCACAATATGGGGTATGGCTAGAATCGGAAAGACATATTTAGCAAACTATATCTTTCAGCTGCACTATCTTGAGTTTGAAATAAGCTGCTTTCTTGAAGATATAGAAAGGAGGTGTAAACCACCAAATGGATTGCTTGATTTACAAAAACAACTCCTTAAAGATATTGGAAGGGAAAGTAGGATGGGCATAAACAATCTTAATGAGGGCACATTGGAGATTAAGAAATCACTTCTTGGGAAAAGAATTCTTCTTGTTCTTGATGATATAAATAAGATTGAGCAGTTGGATGTGTTAATTGGGACAAATGGCCTTCATCCCAGAAGCAAAATCAAAATAACGTCCAAAAATGGTTCGTTAACAGAAATATGTAGGTTGTTTAAAACACAAGTTCCGCCAAAGCATACAAAGCACTTGCATCAAGGCTTAAATGACGAGGAATCTCTTCATCTTTTAAGATGGCATGCCTTTGGACGCAATGAACCCAACGACGGTCACAAAAAAGAGTCAATGAAGGTCGTACAATATTGCCAAGGACATCCATTGGCTCTTAAAGTTTTGGGCAGTTCTTTACGTAGTGAAGACGCCACATGGGAGGATATCTTAGAATCACTAGGGAAAGAAATTAATCCAGATATTACGAAAATCCTAAAAATAAGTTATGACACTTTGCCATCTGAAAAGGACAAGGAACTGTTTGAACACATTGCTTGTTTATTTGTTGGAGAAGATAGAAAGCTTACAGTGGACGTATTAAAAGAGTGTGGTATAGGCAAATCATCTGGGATCAAGACTCTTATCGATAGATGCCTTCTCACTATAGGATTATATGATAAGTTGAGGATGCATCAACTTCTTCAAGACATGGGGAGAGATATAGTCCACCAAGAATCACCTCGGAAGGCGTGGAAGCGTCGTATATTATGGCATCAAGAGGAGTGTTGGGATGTGTTGCAAAATAGACAGGTAATCAAATATACCTATTTATGTGTACTTGATTAGTTTGGTATTATGTATATACACTTAACTTCTCTAATCATTTGTAATTTTTTTATTCTTAGGGAACACCAATAATTCAAGGACTTGTCCTTGACATGAGAACATTTGAGAATGAACCATCCAAAGAACCAAGTAGTGCCGATTTGCAAAAGTTTGGATTTAGATCATTATTCAATTGGGTTTCAGGAATGTGTTCCTCATCTCGTAAAACAAGCGGCGACTTTCAGACACTTGCTTTAAGCGAGATGCGTAACTTAAGACTACTCAAACTGAACTATGTTCCACTCAGTGGATCCTACAAGAATTTTCCTCAAGGTTTAAGATGGCTATGCATGCATGGGTTCCCTTTGAGTTATATACCTTTAGACTTACAAATGGAGAATATGGTAGCTCTTGACATGTCTAATAGCAAACTACAACAGCTTTGGAAGAAGCCCAAGGTACTATTATCTCAAGCTTCTACTTATTTTGTTTGATAACTCATGGTTAAGCATCTTTTTGCAACACTAACATGCATCTTATTTTATTTATTTTTGAATTTAACAACTGCTCAGATCACTGAAGTTTGTTAATCTCAGTAGTTGTGATGAGCTTGTTAGAGTGGGTCAATTCTCTAGTCTCCCTCTACTTGAAAGGTTGACACTCGCAAGATGCACAAGTCTGGTTGAGGTCTGTGAATCAATTGGCGCTTATTGTCAAAAACTTAAAGTCCTTGATCTGAGTAAATGCAATAAGTTGAAGGAACTTCCAAGAAGCATAGGAAAGTTAAAGAACCTTACTCAACTTCTAATTGATGGTTGTTCAAATCTTGGTGTACTTCCAGTTGAAATGAAGGGCATGGAATCACTTAAAGTTCTAATGGCTGACAATATTATCATGATGTCTCATGGGCCTTCTTCCTCTACCTTGTCACTTAGGAATAATAATTTGTCTAATGAATCCTTTTCCATTGATTTTAGTAGCCTGTCAATGTTGAAGGCCTTGTATTTGGGTGGAAATCCAATTGATTCCATTCCTGATTGTGTGAGAAGTCTTAGTAGGCTGGAGTCACTCAGTTTTTCTGGGTGTCATAGCCTGAAAACAGCCTTGTGTGCTCCAATCCTATTAAAGATTTTGGATGTATGCGAATGCGACTCATTGGAGAAAATAACATTTCATCCAAAAACTGCAGCTCTACCTGAAGTTGTTTCTATAGATAGTCATACGCAGACTGAGGTCCAGTACAAGTTCAAAACCCAAACTTTATCAGAAATTGATGAAGAGGTACTACGCAGTTTGGGCTGGATTCATATAGAATATTTGAACCAATGTTGGTTTTCGACGGCCGATTCTTATGGAATTTACCGTTTACCAAGAAGAATACTTCCAGTTCCAGCACAGGTGGATGTCTCTTTAGATATCTTTAATTTTCACCTTTTAATATGCATTTATGTGATAATAAGCTAATAAAACTTTCATGTGACAGATGCTTTATGAACATGGAATCAGCACATATCTTCAGGGGCAAGAGGTTCCAAACTGGTTCACTCATAGAAGCAACGGGTCATCGTTTACCTTGCAATCATCTCCTCAAAATGGTAAGATTCGAGGGCTAAATGTGTGCATTGTGAGTATGGTTTCACGAGTGATGGAAGTTGGACCTTCGAGAATTGAATTAAGGAATTTGACAAAGAACTCCTCCTGGACGTACCAACCTATAATGTATCTTGTCCCAGAAGATGATGATTTTGAAGATGACGATGTTGAAGATGATGATTTTGAAGTTGACGATGTTGAAGATGATGATTTTGAAGATGATGATGATGAAGCTGTAGTATGGTTAAGCCATTGGATGTTTAGGAACAACGAGTTTGAAGATGGTGATGAAGTTAGTGTTCACGTTAGTGAAAATTTTGATTATGTTTATGATGAAAATGGTATTGGCTATGATAGTGAAGGATCAGATTATGCAAATGTAAGGGAGTATGGTATGAGCCTTGTGTATGATGAGGATGATGGTGGAAACCAGAAAGAAGATCCTTTGGGTTATTACAAGTCATGGAAGCACATCATTGGTGGCGATCTCTCTGTTTTTGAAGTCTCCACAAGTCGTTACCTTCTAGCACCCTGGATTGACGCGCTTTTAGCGAGTAATTGAGTTGTAGGAGTAGAAAAAACATGTTTCACCAAGTCTAAATCCCGCAAAAAAAATATATAATGTAATGCCACGTTGTTATTATAGTACACAATTATATGGTTGTTGATACTTGACAGGAAATGAGTCATTTTCAAATGAAATCCACCAATCAAGTTTCTTTAGCAAGTCATTTTTAGGAAGAGATTCCTTTTTAAAAGCTTCAGGCATGGCTAACTAATCATTCTTTTGAAAACTTTCTTGAACAAGAAACTCAAATGAAATCTACGAATCAAGTTTCATGTGTTAGTGGAACTCAGGTCATTGGTTATTGATTGATTTCATTTTAATTTCATAGTTCTCTCTGAAATCTTGGTTCCGGTTTGCATAATTGCATGTGAATTTATGGATTACCTTCTGTGGAGGTATGCACCTTCACACCCTTTTGTAACTAAGTTGTGAAGATGTAGGTAAGAGTACTAATCTTTGTTTGGCTAATGTAATGTAACAATGTCAGCGTGGTCTAAAATATATAATTGTGCAATGTGAATATCATAGTCTTGTTGTAACACCGTGAAATTTCCATCCCAATTTATACTAGAAGTATTAGAACGGTAAGGAAATCAAAACGCAAAGACCAAAAATAAAAATTATGGAAAACTCATCGGTAGCGCTACGTAGCCACCAAGGAATCATGACGGGTTGGACACGTGGCTTGGACGCGTGTCTGATGACTCATCCCGGTAGCGGACCGCTACCTTAAGCATAACGGTCCGCTACGCTGCAAAATGGACGAAACAATAAGGAGTTGATATGTGGTTGTTATGATATCAAGAATGATCACTATAAACAAGCGAAAATGATAAACGAGAGAAAGAAAATGAGAGAGAATGATTGAGGGTAAAATTGATTGATTTGATTGATAACTCAAATAATGTTTACAAAGAGCTATTTATATACAATGAAAAGAAAATAACAAATTCATGTTAAGTTCGCCCTCATATTTACGAGGAACGGGAGTAAGATTGTCAAGCCGAAACTACACAAATAACCGAGTCAACCAAGCAAGTTCTTGTGTGACACGGCGAAGAGACCGATATTCAGCCTCAGCGGAGCTAAGAGAGACAGCAGCATGCTTCTTGGATTTCCAAGAAATAGGACTGCCCCCAAGAAAAATGAAATAGCCACTTAACAAGTTCGCCCTTACTAAGTTCGCTAACAGTGGCTAGCTGACTCGCTGAGGCCAGGGCGGTAGCGGACCGTTACCCTCTGCCTAGCGGTCCGCTACGGGTACCAATCAAGCTCTATAAATTGAGGTTTGAGATCAGCCCTTTTATCATCACAATTCCAATTCCACCTTCAAAATCTGAAACCCACTCCTATATTAACATACCACACTCGCATTAAAAGTTTCCTCGCTTAGAAGCAAGGTATAGAATCTCTGTTCCAGACGCCCGAGGTTAGAAACCAGTATAGAGGTGTTGTCCAGCTAGTAACGAGCATTAGAAGTTCACAAGCCTTAACAAAGCCAAGATATTAAATGTATTCACTAGTTTTTCGCTGACATATCCTTTTCAAATGTTTCATTAGAAATTATTCATTCAATCGTAAAACTTTTAGAAAGAACCAAGTAGTGCCGATATGCACATTTGGATTTAGATCATATCCAACATTCAATTAGGTTCACACGATGCTTTCAGTTATTTGGTTGGGTTTCGGGAATGCATTCCTCATTTCATAGAACAAAAGGTGACTTTGAGACACTTGCTTTAAGCTTAATCTTAGTAGTTGTTATGAGCTTGTTAGAGTGGGTCACTTCTCTGGTCTCCTACTTGAAAGTCTGACACTCGCAAGATGTACTAGTCTGGTTGAGGTTTGTGAATCAATTGGCGCTTATTGTCAAAAACTTGTAGTCCTTGATCTGAGTGAATGCAATAAGTTGAAGGAACTTCCAAGACGCATTGGAAAGTTCAAGAACCTTACACAACTTCTAATAGATGGATGGTAAACAACCATAAATACAGTTAGCATATTTCATACTTTGTTATTCATTTCTATCATTAGCACGTTCAACCATTTAACATTCATTATCATACGAGAATGCACCCCTAGTCCAAAACTTACAGACAAAAGGGGGACTTAGAACTCACCAACGTTAACTGACTTTTAGTATGCATCTCAGGTAAAGGAAAAGAAAAGATGACGCTTAATGGGATGGCTGGATTAGGCGATTGGCTACGGCTCAAGAACTGACATTCCAATCTATGATTATGTTTTAAACACAATGTTATTATAAGTTTTAATTGGTTGACATTTTATGATGTATGAACAAGTTATGTAATTCCATTGCATGAAGTTTATTTACAATATTTCAATGTTTGAGCTATATGTTTATGAGTAAATCTAACGAGTGAGGTTTCCTGGAAATAAGCCTTACAAGTCGGTATCAGAGTTATGATAAAGCTTTGTGAAAATGTTATAAAGTTAGAAAATAATGCTTTGAAGGTTTGACCTTTGGATTTAAGGATTTCAACGGTTCCATGTAACTCAAGTAGGTTGCTACCAGCAAGATGATGCAACCTGGGAAAATAAATAACAACAAATAATAATAATAATAAAAATAATAATAATAATAATAATAAGAACTAATTACACGGATGGTCCTTGTGGTTTGACCAAATTACGGTTTTCGTCCCTAGGATTGAAAAATTACGGATTTAGTCTAAGAAACTTTCATTTTGTTACACTGACGGTCCATAAAGTGGATGAAGATTAATTTTTTCAGTTAAGTTTTGGTGTGAAATGACCAAAATACCCTTGTTGTTAAAACATTAAAAATAAAATTAATAATTACATATGGACCAGTCAAATATTATGAATATGAAAGAAAAAACTCTTCAAGAACTTCAACAAACTCAGATTTCAACAAACTCAGATCTGATACAAATCAACAGAACTCAATACACGATATACACGAACAGTAAACCCTCAAATCATCAACACGATGATTTGAACTACGGATTACTAGAACAGCTTACAGAGCTATTGATTTCAAGAATGCCTTGAATCAAACCCTAACCAAACGATACTATCAGAAGCGTATGAACCCTTGAGAACGAACCGTCTACCTTCTCCCAGAGATGCAAGCCAATATATAACCCTAAATCTCAACGGTACTCCTTAAACCAAGCCCAGCTGCAAACAAGCCCATCTTCAAGCCCAACACAACTCTTTAAGCCCAATAAGCAAGAAGCCCAATAAAAAGCCCAATAAACCTCAAAAGAAACATAAAAACAACTATAAGGATATGGATATTGAATTACGAAGAATCAGTATTTTTAACATCCCCCCATAATTCAATAGCCAAAAGTATCAAACATATGAATCAACTCACACAAGTGATTATGTTGATGTATTAATAATCCTTTTGTAAAAATATCTGCCAATTGATCTTTTGAGTTCGCTCCAATAGTTTTGACAAACCCTTTTGAAATCTTTTCTCTTAAGAAAAATAAGTCAATTTCAAAGTGTTTTGTTCGATCATGAAACACAGGGTTAGCTGCGATAGAAATTGCAGCAGTACTATCACAAAAAAGAGATATAGGTAAAGAAACAGAAATACTTAGCTCGCTAAGAATATTAACTATCTATATTGCTTCGCATGTAGCAGCACACATAGCATGGTACTCAGCCTCTGCCATTGACCGAGACACCGTTGACTGCTTTTTACTTTTCCAGGAGACTATTGAATTCCCCAACAAAATACAAAACCCAGTTACAGATTTTCTGGACTAAGTACACTTACCCCAGTCTGAATCTGCATAAACTTTTAAGTCAAACATACCTCCTTTGCAAAAAATAATACCTTTTCCAGGAGAGGTTTTAAGGTATCTTAACAACCTCATAGCAATTTGTAAATGAGAATTTAAAGGTTTATGCATATGCTGACTTAGATAATGTACTGAGTATGCTATATCAGGCCTGGTATGAGACAAATATCAACTTTCCAACCAGTTTTTGATAGCTAGTAATATTAGTTAACACAGATGTATCCTTACTACACAAGGAAGTTAAAACATGATTTTGCTCAATAGGATTTCCAACTGGTTTACATCCAATCATACCATATTCAGCTAGAAGTTCTAAACAATATTTTCTTTGAGACAAACAAATACCTTTTTCAGTTTTAATCACCTCAATCCCAAGAAAATACTTAAGAAGACCCAAATCCTTTATTAAAAAATGTGATTTAAGCATGTTCTTTATTTTTACTATTTCAACCGAACAGTTTCCTGTTACTACTATATCATCCACATACACAAGCAGAACAATAAACACAGAATTACTACTCTTAACAAACATAGAATGATCACACTTACTTTGCACAAAATTTAATTCAAGTAAGACACTAACAAGTTTCTCATTCCACATACGTGGAGCTTGTTTTAACCCATAAAGAGATTTTTTCAGTTTACAAACTTTTGTTTCATTTTCTGTAAAAAAAATCCCTCTGGTAAAGACATATATACATCCTCACTTAAAGTGCTATACAAAAAAGCATTATTAACGTCTAACTGAAATAACGGCCAATCATTCTCAACAGCAAAAGTAAGAACACATCGAACAGTTACCATTTTTACAACAGGTGAAAAGGTTTCACCAAAATCAATTCCCTCTCTTTGGCTAAATCCTTTAGCAACTAATCTAGCTTTATATCTTTCTATTTCTCCTGATGACTTATATTTTATTTTATAAATCCATTTACATCCAACAGTTTTCCTTCCAGGAGGCAAATCAACAATATCCCAAGTGTCATTTCTAAGAAGAGCTTCTAACTCCTCATTCATAGCAATCACCCAATTAGGGTCTTTAACGGCATCATAATAGTTTCTAGGTTCGCTACTTTTATTTAACATAGAAGCAAAACTAAAATTTTCAACAGATGAATTTGAGTAATTCACCACCTTTTCTACACCATATTTTACTTTACCATTAACAATAAAATCATTTAGATTTCTGGGAAAAATAATATTTCTAGTAGACCTTCTTAGAACTGTTGGAATATCACTTTGCACACCATTTCCCTCAGATTCATATGTTTCTTCTTGACTGCCACAATCATGCTCAACCCCACCAGCCTCAAACCTTTCACTGTTTGGCTGCTGAGAACCAGCCTTGCCATGAACAGCTTCAGTCTGAGATTCTGGCTGCTGAGACCCATGACTGGTATAATATGTTTCCCTCTGATCATCATTGGGAATTTTAACACCTTCAGGTCTGTTAAAGTTACTTTGTTCAAAAATGTCAAAAAAGTTTAATGTATTTAAAGTTTTATCAAATACAGAGTCAGAATTATGAAGAGAAAAATTTTCTTTGAAAGGAAAAACAGACTCATAAAACTTTACATCTCTTGAATACACAACCAATTTTTTCTCCAAACTCCACAATTTGTAACCCCTTTTTTTATTAGAATACACAATAAAAACACTTTTTTCTGCTAGACTTTCAAATTTATTTGTATTATTTAGAACTGTATTAAAACAAAGACAACCAAACATTCTGAGGTGTTGCAAAGAGGGTTTAAAACCATACATTAATTCATAAGGAGTTCTACCATTTAGCACAGATGAAGGAGTCCTGTTTATCAGATAAGTTGCAGTTAGAATGCATTCAGACCAAAACCTGAGAGGTAACCCTCCTTGAAACAGTAAAGACCTAGCTACATTTAACAAGTGCCTATGTTTACGCTCAACTACTCCGTTTTGCTGTGGGGTGTAAACACATGAGGTCTGATGACTTATTCCTTGAGAGATACAAAAATCATTCATTTTATTATTGACAAATTCACTCCCATTATCACTTCTAAAGACCCTAACATTTTTTTCAAATTGATTCTTTATCATATTAAAAAAACTTTGTATATTGTAAAACACTTCATCCTTTTGTTTCATAAGATACACCCAAACAGCCCTGGAATAGTCATCAACTATAGTAAGAAAGTATTTAAAGCCTTCATTACTTTGAACCTTATAAGGACCCCATACATCAAGATGAACCAGTTCACCTACCACTTTAGACTTATGATCACTTAGAGGAAAAGGTTCTCTATGTTGCTTAGCTTTATGACATATTTCACATAGCATTTTCTCATCTATTCTAGTTAAGTTCAATTGATCTTTTAATACTTTTAGAACTTGAAAAGACGGATGTCCTAGTCTAGAATGCCACAGACTAATAATTTCACGATTACTATAACACACCTTAACAGACTTTGAAGCATCAACACATATATAAAGCCCATCACATTGACTACCAGTCGCCAGGACTTTCTTGGTTAGTGAATCCTGTAGGTAACAGTTGTGTTCATCAAAAGACACAATCATTTTACTATCTTTTGCCAATTTATATACTGATATCAGGTTAACACAATAATCAGGAACAACAAATACATCAATTAGTGCAACTTCATTACTTAATTTCAAGTTTCCAATTTTTGTAACAATTGCACTAGTACCATTTGGATGTTTGACCTTTATATTAAATTCAGAGACATCTACTATATTAATTAAACTTGTTTCAGACTTAACCATATGCTGATTTGCCCCTGAATCAACAACCCAACCCATTTCTTTCTCATTTACACCATTACTTGAAAAACAGAATACACGTTTAGGAACACTTATTGAACCGAAAGGATCACACAAAGTACCTGCAACATTACAACTTTGAGGACCATCACTTGATTTTTCATTCAACAGATTCAATAGTTTTGAAATTTGTTCAGCAGTAAATAAGCTTTCAGCTGCGAAAGATCCAGCATCAGTCTTATTTATTACAGAATTATTACTTGCACCTGGTTTAGCATTTTGACTTCCTTTTTTCATCCAAGTGGGATAGCCTACAATTTCAAAACATCTATCCGTAGTATGCCCAATTTTGTTACAATGAGAACATTTTAAATTTGGGTTAGAAACTTTGTTAACTTTCCTCCTATTTTCTGAAAACTGGTTGGTTCTTTCAAAATTTTGATTGGTTTTAGCAACAAATCCTACAACCTGAGCCTTTGAAGACCCAGAGGAGTTTCTATGAGACTCCTCTCTAGAAATAACAGAAAAAGCTTCTTTGACAGTAGGAAGAGGTTCTCTTATTAATAGATTTGTTCTGACAGGTTGGTAGACATTATCCAGTCCCATTAAAAATTGCATCAGTTTTATCATATGATTAAAGTCATTAAAGTCTTTAGATGCTTGACATGAACAGGCAGGTAGTTGAATCATTTGATCAAACTGTTTCCACATGATATTAAGTCTATGATAGTAATCAGATACAGATGATCCATTTTGAGTTAAAGAATTTATTTTCTGATATAGGCTAAACACAACAGACCCGTCAATTTTATCATAGGTTTCTTTTAGATCTTGTCATACTTCTGAAGCAAGTTTAGAGTATACTTGCCCTAAATACAGCTCATCAGAAACAGAATTCAGAATCCAAGTAATGACCACAGAATTACATCTATCCCATTGTTTTGCAAGAATATTATCTTCAGTAGACTTAATACAGGTACCATCAATAAACCCTACTTTATTTTTAACCTCTAAAGCAAGTTTTATGGCATTAGCCCACACAGTATAATTTTCGGTCCCTTTCAGTTTGACATTAGCAATGGTCAAATTACAAGAATCACTGGCATGCAAATACAAGGGGTCACTAGCATCCAGCTTACTTACAAGAGTTTCAGTCACAATAATAGGTTGTTCTTCACCCATACTTAACTAACTACAAAACAAACTAGGAATGATCAACACACAGGCACACGCACAGAGAGCAACCAGAAACAGTGCCAGGTTTTCACACCACTCAAGTGGTAGATCAAGGATTATTAAAGGTTGCTTATGAAAACACACAAAAAACCTCACACAAATGATGCACAGTTTTTTAATCACAACCACTTTTAGCAAACAGGCTACAACAACGATCAGATAAACTATATCAACAAGAAACAGGTATAACTCTACTGAGTAATCAACAGAAATTAGAGTAAACAGGAACAATCTCACCGAGTATGCACATCCAAGTTAGGATGCTCCAAGCTTCCAAGACCAAGGTCTGTGACCTTCACTTAGGGTCACAGAACCAAGGAGAAGAAATAGCAGTCCAAGAAGATCGTCTTTGACCTTTAATTAGGGTTTTCTCTTGAAACCCTAGGATGAGATTCCGTTTCAGGCAACCGATTCAGATACGAGTGACTCTTGAGTAAGAGGCCACTATTAGATCTTCGAAATACCCAGACCACAGAATCAGATCTGACTTCCAGAGTTTTTGAAGAGGGAAGTAAGCAGCGGAATACCAATATCGACCCAGGACACTGAATCAAAGCCAACGTAGCTCTGATGCCATGTCAAATATTATGAATATGAAAGAAAAAACTCTTCAAGAACTTCAACAAACTCAGATTTCAACAAACTCAGATCTGATACAAATCAACAGAACTCAATACACGATATACACGAACAGTAAACCCTCAAATCATCAACACGATGATTTGAACTACGGATTACTAGAACAGCTTACAGAGCTATTGATTTCAAGAATGCCTTGAATCAAACCCTAACCAAACTATACTATCAGAAGCGTATGAACCCTTGAGAACGAACCGTCTACCTTCTCCCAGAGATGCAAGCCAATATATAACTCTAAATCTCAACGGTACTCCTTAAACCAAGCCCAGCTGCAAACAAGCCCAGCTTCAAGCCCAACACAACTCTTTAAGCCCAATAAGCAAGAAGCCCAAAAAAAGCCCAATAAACCTCAAAAGAAACATAAAAACAACTATAAGGATATGGATATTGAATTACAAAGAATCAGTATTTTTAACAGGACCCCATCCCTTTTCAATTAAAATTAATTGATTAACAACTTTAAGGGCAAGACTCTTTAATTTCCACCTTTTAATATGCATTTATGTGATATAAGCTAATAAAACTTTCATGTGACAGATTCTTTATGAACATGGAATATTCAGCACGTATCTTCAAGGGCAAGAGACTCCAAAGTGGTTCACTCATAGAAGCAACCGGTCATTGTTCACCTTGCAATCATCTCCTAAAAATGGCAGGATTCAAGGGATGAATGTGTGCATTGTGCGCAAGATTTCAAGCGTGACGGAAGTTGGTCCTTCAAGAATTGAAATAAGAAACTTGACAAAGAACTCCTCTTGGACATACCAGCCTATAATGTATGCTCTCCCAGAAGATAGTGAGTTTGAATATGGTGATGAAGTTGTTGTAGTATGATTAAGCCATTGGATGTTTGGGAAAAATGAGTTTGAAGATGGTGATGAAGTTAGCGTTCATTCTAGTGTAAAATATCTTGATAATATATATTTAACACTCTATGATGATGAAGAACCAGATTATGCAAATGTAAGGGAGTATGGGATCAGCCTTGTGTATGATGATGATGATGATGATGGTGGAAACCGGAAAGACGATCCTTTGAGTTATTGCAAGTCATGGAAACACATCATCGGTGTTATTACAAGTCATGGAAGCACATCATCGGTGGGGATCTCTCTGCTTTTAAAGTATCCTCAACGCATTACCTTCTAACACCCCAGCCTAGGTGGTTTATATCTGATAGGAAGTGAGAGTCATTTTCAATGAATGTGGCCAAGTCATTTTCAGGAAGTGGTTCCTTTTTAAAAGCTTCAGTCATAGTTTTAAAAACTTTCTTGAGCAAGGATGTTTAAAGAACAAGCAACTCAAATGTAATATGTTTATTTATAAAATCTTGTGATTCTTTATATGCTTATAATTAGAGCTGCATAAATCGGGTATTCTCAAGAACCGGTTACAGTTCTGGAACCGGTTCCGAATCTTACCGGCTCCGGTTCCGGATCTTACCGGCTCCGGTTCCGGGTATTCAAGAACCGGCCGGTTCTTATCGGTTCTGGTAATTCAAGGTGAGTATTTCAAGAACCTATTTCCGGCTATTCGAAAAACTTTAGTTAAACATATAAATACATTAATTAAACATATAAATAACTAACTTAAAAAGTCCAATAACATTAAAAAACTTAAAATGTTACAAAATAGATACATGTTTAAAACATAATCTCATTAAACATAGGTAAATTATATAAAAAACTAGATTGTATTTGTTTTTCTTTTCGTGACATTGTTTTTTGATCATTTTCGTGACTTCATTTGGTGATTTATTAATCTTCTTCTAGTGAGCTTGACAATCCCATGTTGATCTCATTTCGTCAAAAAAGTTCCAGCACGTTTTGGGTTGGAATCGATCGGAAGCAGGAATCAAAAGCTTATGGTTGAGATCAATGAAATAAGAATAGTCGTAGGTCTTGTAAGGTTAATTTTATAAAAGAAAGGGATATATGTAATTTAAGTTTTGTATTGGGTATATATGTAATTAGTGTTAAAATAAGAGTATATATGTAATTGTACAAAAAAATTTAGGTCTTGGATTGTGAATTCTAACTCTTTTAATAAACATGTTGTATTTAGATTAACTTGTTTAACCCATTTTATTGACCAGTCAACCTGCTTAAAATTAGAATAAAACATAATAAAAATATTTTATTAAGTCAACCCAACAATTACAACACGTTTAACCCATTTACTGCAACTTGTCAAATCATTTACTCTGACCTGTTTAAACCATTTACTACAACCTACCAAATCATTACGCATGACATGTTTACAACTCCTATACAACGCATCAATCCGTTTAACCCATTTATCACCAACCTGTCAAACCATTAAGTTATGACCTATTTATAGCTCATTTACACCCGACAGCGTGACATGATTGACAACCCAAGTCCAATCCAACCAGATGCAAATTGACCAGTGGTATATATCGAGCAAAAGGATCCAGGAAATCAAGGATCGACTTCAATGCAAAGTAGGCTTACATATAGAACAAAAGGTACTCACAAATCATGTTTATATTTTTCTTCTTCTTGATGAGATGTAAGATCCATCATTTGTTCCCCTTTGGTCAAGTAACATGTCTTGCATGTCATTTTTTTTAATCAGAGCTTGCATTTTCATGCTATCAACTTTGTAATTAGCTTCCTTGATCATTATTACTAAACATTGCCACTAAATATTTAATTTGGGAGTTATTCTTAAGGAGGCTTTCAATGATGTTTATCAATCCCCGAATTCTTAAGGAGGCATTCAAAACTATATTCAGATAAAAGAGTTTGTTATCTTATAATTTTTTTTACATTCTAGTTTAGAAAGCAAATTGCTTTTGTTATAAATGCTTTTACCAGAGTATAATATGTCTATAAATATCCCATGATGGCTAAGAACTATTTCAATTAGTTACCGGTTATTTAACGGCTTATCCATGTATACATAAAAAAATCTAAATTTGAGAAGAAAAGTAGGTCGTGTGCGGTTGAGGCATGATGTAACATTTCTTGAAAATGTTATAAACACGCTATAATTACACATGCTACACAACTTGATTGTGTTTTGCTAAAAGTTGTCTAAAAGGAGAATGGGTCAAAATAATACTTTTGGAGGCTGTGACTGATGATCCAAGTTTTATACCAGAGTGACCATCAACAACCCAAAAACTCATTATCTAACAAATAAAACCAGTATTTTGAGATAATCATGGCTGTAGAAAATTGCCAATTTTAAATTGGTGTATGTTTTGAGGCAACAAGGTGCAAAGCAACAAAAATAAAAAATAGCGCGCTTTTTATACAGAGTATACCATCTAGTTTAACGCATGTTTTATTCATAGAAAATACTGAATTTGGTTCACATAAGGTCAAAGCACATGAACAAAAGAAACAAATACCTTGTATCATCAGGTGAAGCCAACGGTAGGATTTCAATTTTGCAGAAATCCATGACCCTTGATCGTCCCACGTAGCTTGTGAAGACAAGTTGACACCATGGATCGACTTTTTTCAGGTTCTCAGATAGCAGGAACACTGAGGGAGCCAGTGTTAAGCAGGCGTGGTAATATCTGCATCAACCAACAGTGAACTAAAATCAGGATTCATGTAATAAAAAACTTAAAATAATATATGGTTTTAGTATTGCAGACCTCTCCAAGTCGTGCGTTGATTTTCAAATCTGCAAAATCATCAGCTCGGGTCTCGCCTATATTTACAATTGCTGTAGCAGCACCAGCCTCATGAGCTGCTCTGTACAAATTTAATTAACATCTCGAGATTAAACGAAAAAATGACAGAAAGTTGCATGAAGGATTATTGGAAAATGGAAATTGAGATTTGTACCTGACAAGTCGGAAAGCAGACATGGTCATAACTGATGAACCGAGGACGAGGAAAGCATCACACCCTTTAGCAGCTTCCATGGCTATATTAGCTCTATCCTTTGGTACATTATCACCAAAAAATACAACCTTCACACATAGTACCACGATTAGGTTATGTGACGAGTTAATGGAGTCTAGAGGTGGCAATTTTGACCCATTTAGATTTGTGTTATGCTATATCTTGACACATCAAATGGATAATTATTGTAATACTATGTTAATAAGAATCATATAAAACACACCACTTATTAACAAAAAGAAGATTTAGACAAAGAAGGGAAAGCTGACCTGACAACACAAAAAAAAATTACTTGTTTTGACCCGATACCCGTTACCCACCCTGCCAATTTTGCCATCACTACAATAGACCAACCAACAACCTAACAGATGACGACAGTTGTAGATGTAACTCCCTAGTAGGAAAAAATTGAAGATTACCAGTCCTAAATGTTGTTCATTACTGGAAACAAAGTCATAAAATAATACGAGTGTTCGGTTGTTAGTCAAACATCTAAAATAACCTCTCTAAAATAGGGGAATCTGTGGACCAAAATAAATATATTACAATGGGAAAATAGCTACAAATGTTCAAAAAAGGAAAGAAATGTTGCGATTTATACTACCAACTTAAATGAATTGGAGTGACAAACTTAGGTAGTCTTCTTAGGATTGCTAATACTGATTACGGAGCACCTATGTTTGCTTACTACTATTAAGATTCTAATGGGTGTATATTAAAACGACATTAAAATGGAGATGGCACTAGTTAAAGGAATTTCCTTACATCGGGTTTAAGTACTCCATTACATTTAGAGCAAGTTGGTATGTGGAAATCTTCTTCCCAGAATTTTTCATCAATTTCAATATCACCATCAGGCCTCTGCTTCATCCCAAAACTCTTATCTGACTTGCTGTCATAATCCAGACTCTCTATAGCTGCTGCCCACTGCACTAAAATATAATTAATATCTCATTGCATATTAATCATAAACACAAAAAGGAGGAAAACTGTGATAAAGCTTTGTACAAATATTATAAAGTTAGAAATTAATGCTTTGAAGGTTTGACCTTTGGATTTAGGGATTTCAATTGGTCTTGAAAGATTTCACGTGGAAAAGAAAACCCACAATCCAAGCAAGCAACGATAGATACGGTCCCATGTAACTCAAGTGGGTTGCTACCAGCACGATGATGCAGCCTGGGAAAAGAAATAACAACAACAATAATAATCTCAAATTAAACGATTTTAAAAGTATTTGGTGAATTTCAGAGATAATGCTGACCTGTCAACATTTTGTGTAATCATAAAGCTTATTCGGTTGGCTTTTTCTAAAGATGCTAATGCAGTGTGAGCTGCACTAGGCTTAGATAGATTGAACTTCCTCCATCCTGCATAACTCCTCGCCCAATACCGTCTTCGTGCACGGCTAGACCGCGTAAATTGCTGTGCATATAAAGAAAATACAAGAGAAGTACAAAGCAACATTCCATTATTACCCATCAAAGCAACGTCCCTCCCACCCCATGAAATAAAAGTGTAAAAGTATCAAAAGTTAAGCGACCAATCAACAATTAGAAAAACGCAACCATTGGAAATCAGATCCCTTCATATTACCTGATGAGTAATTGGCTTGAAACCAGTACTATAAGCTCCATTGGGGCTGCACTTATAGACAACAAGAGAAGAAGAAACAATGAATGATGTTATTACTTAGGAGATGAATGAATTTAACATGAGCACTATTTTACTATGCATGGGGGAACACTATAGAAGTATAGAAACCGAGAGCTCAGTCTGATTTTGTATAATTTTTTAATATATAATACTAACCTTTCACATGGTTCATCTATGTCCCATGATACTAAAATACTGGGGTGATTAATTCATAGTCTATCAATAGGTGAAAAGGTGTGTTCCTTTCATGTGCAACCCATGACAGCATTAAACTTCCTATTACAAGTTACTCAAAAAATCCTTGTATACCTCTTAAGAAGCTGTCGGTCAAAGATTTAATCACATGACAAGTATCTAGAGGTTACAACTTGCAAGTCAACCCATATACATAAACGGGTCGATTAGGCTTGTATCTTATCTCTAAGGGGTCAAAATGGATAATATAAGATAAATTATCTTAGAAGTACCGAGGTCAAAAGTCGCCCAAAGTGTAACATTGTTGAAAAAACTATACTATTATTGAAAATAATATTGTCAGCATATTTGACACACAAGCTAATTAACAAAAAAAAAAAATATCAAATATTAACAAGTATTTCAGACCCAATCCGACATGATCCCTTTCAACCCATACCAAAAAGTTACCCATTTTGCCACCTCTAGAAGTAGCTTCTTTCTGTAACACAAACTTGGTGGATACCGTTTTGTTGATTCAAAATAATGTGGAAATATAGATTGGATGTACCTTCTATAATCAGGAATTCCACACTCGGTGCTTATCCCAGCTCCAGTCAAAGCAACAAGTTTGGTACTGCACAAAGTTGGGAACGTTAAGCTTCTAAAGCTGGTCAACTGTCCCGTATATGGAGGTGCTTGAAACTTTAATTGCAATACAAAATCTTATGGCGCCGAAGCTTACCTTTTATCAAAAAAATCATACAAAAGATTAACATCTTTCGTACTTGGTGGATCTGAATCGGGCACTACTTTCCTGTCTTTTAAAGAATCTGAAGGTGGACCTTCCCAAGTGGTGCCAGGAGCTGAGATTCTGCACACTGTCTGAACATACTTAACAGAACCTCGAAAGGATAGTGTAGTTGCTTTCCCATGAGATTTACAATATTTTCTAGCTGGATTGACAGCATCTGTTCCCTTCAAAGACGTTATATATAGACAACAATAACAATTTGTTACACACACGCAGCATTTTGATGATTTGAAAATGACATGCATTACTTGCCTGTAATAAAATGTGCAAGAACTTCCCTTGCGTTATTGAAAGACTGCATATTCGAATTAGAACAAATTAGAAGAGTGCTACCGGCAGTTATAAAGTCAAATGATTATGAGTCATATGACGCATACAATTTCAAAAAAAATGCATATCTTTAGTCTCAAACTAACTCAGTTTTATAAGAGAATCGCAATTCCATGGTTTGGATTTCAGATTGAAGCAAATTCAGTTATTCAAATACATTACATGTTTCCAAATGCAACATTAGATTTAGCTTCAGATCATTCAACCTAGGTTTCATTAGATTTTGAATTCTAAATGAGTGTTTTGCCAATTTGAAGAACTGGTATTCATATCTGGTGAAATCCTTCATAACATCAGAAAAATAATTTGTTTACTTAAACTCTAGAATAGAGTTTTAACACACCGATTCAGTATCTTGCCCTAGGTGTCGATTAATGTTTATGTAATTTGAATTTCAGTAACAACTTACTATCAAACTAGCACAGATTCAAATCAAATAAAGGCATTTCGAAATCATACTCAGTCCCCCAAAAAAGAAAGACAAAACTAGGGTTTTTCACTGTAAATTTCAAAATTGAAAGTGTGATTGAACAAAATATAGAATGACAGCAAAAGTAAAGGAGATAAGTAGATTACAGAAAAGATGAATTGGGAAGAAATACGTGTCGCCATGGCCATGGGAGCTCTGAATTCTATTGAACAACAGGGGAATTTGGAGCATTGTCGTCGTCGACATTTTCAAGTGGTTTGGTAGCTTCTATGATATTTCCACGTTGCCAAATTGTCCACCATTTAAAATATTGCAACTCTTTTTATTTTAACTAGTTTTTTTCCCGCGTTACGTGGCGGGAGTTTGATAATTGTCGTTTCGGCTCGTCCACATAGATAAAACTTACGTCGAAACACAGACTCGCTACAGCGTACGATACAAAAAAAATACTCGGACCGCTGACAAAAAAATAATAAAAAGTCGTGCGTCCCGTTTAAACAAAAGTTAACGGACGAAAATTACTATAGTAAAAGCGAAATTATTATAAAATCAAATGAGTTAAAATTGTATATTAGCAAATTTATAAAAAACCAAAGCTTTGAAGCAAAAATAATAAAAAAAAGCTCCTATAGTTTACTATAAAAATAAACAGGAAACTTCATCCAATAGTAAATAAGTTTTAAAATTGTTATATTTAACTCGAATTGAAAAAAAAAATTGCTAAATAGTAAACAAATTCATATATATTTCATTTATCTCATTCAATTTAAACAAATTTAAACATTTATAAAAATATTACATATGATTGGAACGCCTACCGAAAGTTGAGTGACTTTAGAGAGACAAAAAAAACTTTGAGTGACTTAAACGGAACACTTGGTAAACTTGGTTAGTATTGTGTAAAGTTATCCCAAAAATAAACGTATTGGACTTTTGTTGTAATTTTATAAAAAACCAAGTTTGAGAGGAAAAAACTAAAGTTTACTCTATTGAAGTTTTGTGATAAATCTATAGAAAAAACAAACTTTTGAGTCAAAAATTTAAAAAAAAGTAAAATTTACTATTTAATCTCAGAGGAAAAAAAACTAAAATTTAGTTTATTGAAGTTTTATGACAAATCTATAGAAGAACAAACTTTTGAATAAAAAAAGGTAAAATTTACTATTTAATCTCACCCCATTAATATATAATTAATAACCCCAAAAAAACTTAAAAACAAAACATAACTTTTACAAATCTTTAAGAAAAAATTAGGAAAATTGTGAGTAAACTTTGTGCTTCAACTAGAGTCTTTTCCTATTAAACAATATCAAAACGTCGCATATATATTATAGCAATTTTTCTCTTCGTTGTATCAACTGTCATGCGGGCCATAGAGTAGTGAAGATTTTAATATCTTTCCTCTCGGTTTCTTCTTGCTCTAACCGTAGTCTTTCCAATTTTATCTCGTTAAATTTATCCAACCTACCCGATATAGGATATGTACTTTTGGGTTCCGAAAAAGTTGACGGTAATACTTGTTTTCCTTTATTCCTTCTGGGCGTTTGTGATGGTTTTTACAGGCTCTTCTTATCATCCTCCTTGTTAAGGTTTCGTGCATCTGAATCACCTGTACTATACTCGTTGGACTATGGTGTAGTTGTCCGTTTTGAGGATTGATTCAAGGATTGACTTCTTTCGGTAATCGACACTTAGGGGTGTTTGGATTTACTTTTCAAACTACTTATTAACTTATTACCTTTTCCAAAAAGGTAATAAGTTAAAAGTTCGTTTGGATAAATGGTGAAAAAGTCAAATTTATAAAGGATGAAAAGTTTTTCAAAAGTAAAAACTTCTTACTTTTCCAAGAAGTCATAAGTAGAAGTTAATAAGTAATCCCAAACACCCCCTTACTTAGGAGAACGCCTTACAATATCCCAAGCGGCTATTTGGCTAAACATCGAGCCGTTATTTTGCAAACGGTATTTGGAACTGGGAAGTAGCCGCCTTCAAAATAGTGTTATCACGCGTATCACTTTCCCATTGATTGGCGATTGTCTTTTGAGATGATTTTTTTGTACCATAATTGGTTCAAACTGTGACATTTGGTTTAGCATTTTGGAGACTGTTACTCGTAATTTTTTGAGATTGTTACTCCAATTTTGCAATGAAGAATAGTAGATTTTACACCGATGAAACAAATAAGTAAAAACAAAACAAAATAAAAACAGTAAAAACGTATTAAAAACCGTGTTAAAAGAAAAATAGTAAGAGATGTAAAAAAAAAGTCAGGAGAAAATTTATTAAAAATTCTGTTAAAACAAAAAAAAAGAGTAAAAATGGCCAAAAATAACTAAGTTAAAAAAACCTGTATAAATATGAATTTTTAAAGTTCTAGTAAAAATAAGGGTAAAACTATTTTTAATAAAATAAATTGAATGAGTAAATTTAATAATTTTATGATAAGGAAAGGGGTATATGTAATTTTGATTTTAGGTTAAGTATATATGTAATTAACCAAATTTGTAGAGGGGATATATGTAATTTTGATTTTGGGTTTAGTATACATGTAATTAAGCACGTTTGTAAGTCGATATATAAAATTCTCCATTAAAAAGTTTGATGAGTCCAATTAGGGGTGACCATCACATTTGGTTTATCATTTTTTACTCCTTTAACAAACAGGTCGTGTTCAGATTGGTCTGTTTTAACTTGTTCAGTGAAACACGTGAACCTGTCAGCGGGTTTAAAATTAGAATAAAAATTACTTTTATAAATCAACCCACCAACCTGTTTAGGACCCGTCTAACCTAGATATTACAACCTGTCAATTAGTAACCCAACACGATTAACACCCCCCAAGTCCAGTCCAACCGGATGCGATTATACCCTTGTTACACATCGCGGAAAAGGATCTACAATGTCGGGATCGATTTCAATGCAAAGTAGGTTTACATATGGACCAAAAGGTACTCACAAATCAGGATACATCAGGATCACACACATGCTTGTTTTTGGAATAAACATGATTGTTTTTACACAAGAACCACATATAGTAGTATACACTAAGCTCTTGAGATATTTGCACAATAATAAATTTACATACAGTTGCTTATTCACATGCAATTTCTGGTGTCGTATGACTTACTCAGCATACTCCCTTATTCTGTTTGACGGTTATTTGTACTTGTGTAGATCAACTATTTGGCTAATCACCTGTTTGACTGCGCATTCAAAACTTGTCCTTGAAGAAAAACGAGACATGTTTCTTTGTTTGCAATCAGTTGTATTCGAGTACAGCCCCAGTGTGATTGAACCCACATGAGATCTGCAGTGCTTTCACACTCTCACCAAAGTCAACCATGGTAGGTTCAACATAATCCACATCATCCCCTAGGCCCTGCACCCACAAAAATTGATCAAATGTTACATGAGGATTATGTTTGGGTATACTAAATACTCTACAATGTACTAATGTAGAGATGTAAATTGGTCGGGTATGGGACGGGTTTTGGTAATCTCAATCCCATACTCGTCGGGTACCCGTGACTCAATACTATAGGGTTCGTGGGTATACCCGTTTATGATCTTAAAGTTTGACCGTTGGGTTGGGACGCCCATTACCCGAAACCCGATGTTAAACCCACCTCAAAAACCGACTTGAAATACCAAATACTCAACCACACTTCTAATAATTATATAATTTTAACAATTTCAAGCTTTAACGTCATATATTAATATGTTAAGGTAAATGTATGATACATGCCCCAAACCCACAAAAAGTTCTAAAACTTATCCCATACCCGAATCTTCGTTTTAAAAAGCGAGAAGTGCACCGAGACGATGGGGTCTAAAACCGAGGGGCAACGCGGAAAAGCGCACCGCTTTTCGTACGTGAAGCGCAAAGTGCTTAGATAATTTTTTTATATATCATTATAGCCCATATGTTTTTAGCATCCCCTACCCAAAATTTGGCTATAAATCAACTTTATATATGATTGAATATATAAATTACCAACATGTACAACCTAAAAAGCATGTTGCATCCCATACCAGAATCTTGGTTTTATCAAACAAGAAGCGCCCCGAGGCGATGGGGTCTAAAACCGAGGTGCAAAGCAGAAAAGCGCACCACTTTTCGTACGCGAAGCGCAAGGTGTTTACATAAATTTTTATATATCATTATATCCATAGGTTTTTACCATCCCTACCCAAAATTTAGCTATAAATAAATTTTATATATGATTTAGTATATAAATTACCTACATGTACAACCTAAAAAGCCTGTTGTACAAAAACCTGATGCACAACTGCGCTTATCGTACATGAGGCGCGCGCCTCACCTGCGCTTTTCGTACAACTTGCACCTTATGTACACAAAAGTGAAGGAACTTGAGCCTCAGACACATTTTTTAAAACCAAGACCCAAGACACGTCCCGAATATTTCGGGTTTCTGTTTTCTTCGCCATCCCTACCCCAATGAAAAAAAAAGGAAACCCGGAGAAGGATGACAATGAATGTGGAAACGAACCAACTGTCCGCCTGAAGAATGCTCGGCTTCAAAAAAGGTGCCCATGGCACCACCCCAACCCCAAGTATAAACATTGCCATCTGGATGTAAACAACATTACAAAAAACTTAGCAATAATATATAACTAAATACCAAAATTAAAACAAGACCACCAAAGATCAAATATCATGCCACTCATATCATTAATTTCATTCTTAAATATTACATATACATATACATATAAAACTGTAATAAACAAAATATACGACATCAAAGTCCACCCTCTCCCTAAACTGAAAAAACTACATCATGTGCATACTGTGATATAAAAACAAAAGCTTAATTGACCTACAAAAGTACTAGATAATTTGTAATACTGCCAATATAAAGGAACTTACCAGAAATGGCAGCTGTATGCTTCCAGCCACATGATACCTGCCAATGACAAAGTGTCACATTACTGCAGCACAAGCCAAAGACAACTAACTAGGAAGGATATGGACTTGAGCTGTTGGTATAGGTGGCAATTTTGACCCAATTATATACTAATGGGTCGATTTGTGTTATGTTGTATATCCAACGGGTCAAATGGGTTAAGCTAGAAGATTTAAGTAAAAGGAAAAATGTCAAATTGGTCAAGCGGATCAAGAAGGTTGAAAGCCATCCAAAATGTATTCAAATGCATAAAACCTTCTAAAGTTTTCATTACAAAAAAAAGTTAAGATTATTGTTGTAAATTGAAATAACTAATAACAAAGTTTTGTAATCATATGTAACACGTTAATTACTTGTATAATTTCAAATAAAACCAGTGTTTGAGGCCCGGCCAGCTTTGACCAATACTAATATATAGCCCATTTTAGCATGTTACCCAACCCACCGGCCCGCTCATTTTGCCACCCCTAACAAACTGGAATTATAAGTCAAGCCTAAAACTTTTAAGGTGTTCAACTCTACAGAAAACTGACCTTGCTAACAGAATGCCTCAGGAATGGGCCTTGTACTCGTTCTGGCACATGAACGGCATGTGTATCGCTGAGATAAGAGAACGTAACAATTAACTACTAATCTAATATATGTGTTTAGCCCATAAACATCTTAGGTGGAGCATTAATCGCATACCTGGTACCAAGACAACCATTTTCATTGGAGCCCCATGTATACAATTCTCCACCACCTTCGCGATAAAGATTGTCAAATGAGTTCAAAGGTAGAAAGACCGATGTCACATAAGATAACAAGGCACAAGAAAGATTTGATGTTAATAAGACACGTCAACAAGCATGTTCACTCATGATGGTATTTTTAGATTTATGAAACACTCTCGTAATTCAAAATAATCAAAGTGATGAAGAAATTACTTGTGATAACACATGTGTGATGAGCACCGCATGCAACTTCTACAGAATATGGCATTTCCCCTATCTTAGATGGAGTTGAAACAGTACTTTCTGCTCTTGAGGCCTGCATAGAGTTTTCTAGGTCATAATCAATCAGATAAAGAGTGCAATTTTATATATAAAAATATAGTTCTTATTTGATATGCAATCATGATTCACATTTGTTTTTGGCACTTACCAACTTCTGTACTGTTTTTTCCCCAAAAAGATACACGGAACCATTTTCTGAAATTCAAAAATTGAAGGTTATGGCATGCAAGTTTGACCATATAGACTTCAAATAATATAAGAGTAACAGGTAAAATAAGAAAAGGAAGATGAGGTACCATCAATGCATGCTGAATGCAGCATCCCAGCAGCAACACCCTTTATCTGTATGTATTATGTGAAAATATTAATTTCTGTTGCTATGTAGAAAAGTTATTCATCAGATATTGTGACAAAATCAATTTAGATCAATGTGTGCTAAACAAACAACAAAAGGCATACTAATATTTTACATTTTGAATAAAACACACATTTACTTTGGAGTGGAGAGTATCTAAGAATACCATAAAAAAATGAGAGATGTTATATTCAATACCTTCACCCTTTCAAGCTCCTTAATAAGCCTTGGTGTATATTCACTGCACTAGAAGAGATCTGAAACGTTATCTTCTTATACTAGACAAACATAAACAATGAAGTACTACATACTAAGGTGCAGAGACGATATAAAGAATCTTTAGGCTATATAACTAACTTTGATGGGCTACAGTAATATAATGTCTCCATTGCATTGCAAATTATTTTAGATACTCGAAACAAACCTGGTAGAACTCAAAAATCCCAAGAGGCTCGATTTGTGTCCATGACCAAGCCTCCCCGATTCTCCTCCGCCCCAACTTAAAATCTCACCTTTATCTGAAACACAAGCCAACCAAAATCAGAAAAGAAGTCGGAGAAACAATAAATCTTTATTGTACACTGGTTGAAAGGAGAATTCTATTTACATTTTTCTAACCTGTAACAGCAATAGAGTGATCAGAACCCAAAGCAGCCATCTTAATAGGAACACCATTCAAAAAATCCACTTTACTAGGGACTGGAATCACCTTTGATGCCTCTGTGAAGTTCAAGATGTGTACTTAGCCCTTTATTTCCACTTACAAATAATGAACAAAGAATGCAAATAATGGAAGAACAACAGATAAACATCTTACTCCTTCCAAGACCAAGTTGACCACTGGAATTCTTTCCCCACATATATAGCTCTCCACTTTCTGCAATTGAAAAGCATATATACCAGAGAATACAAATGCAACTAAGTAACAGGCCCGTTTGAAGTTTCATATATTTTTTATTCTATGGAAACCTTTACTTCATGTGGCGTACAGACCTGTAATAGCTGAAGAGTGATAATAGCCAGCTGAGATTTTTATAATGTCCTTGGGAAGTCCAGAAACTTCAACCGGTTCCTGCAATGGCAAGACAATCCACGCCAGACAAACATTTTACCAAGTAGTTTCATAGACAATGTAGATAAAGGTGCTAGGGAATAAAAATTATATAAAACTTATCAGTTTCAACCACAAAGAAATATTGAAACAATTAGAGAAATTCTTCCTACCAATCAGATTCAACCACAAAGAAATATTGATACAATTAGAGATTTCTAGTGGAGTGTAGTTGTAGGTGTAGCGGATAGCTTCTTTCTAGACTGTTTTTTTAGCCGTAGGAAAGTATGCCTTTGGTATTGTATGACCGTCTTGTATGCGTTTCATGTATTTCTTGTAAGCGTTAGTCTTATCTACTTTAGCCGTGGGACTTTGATGCCTTAATGCTTGCCACTTGTGCTCTTGTATGCCTACCTTGCATGTATTTCTTGTATGCTTTTTGTATTGCGAAAAGGGGGGGGGGGGGTTACGGAGCCGAGGGTCTCTCCGGGAGCAGCCTCTTTATCCAATGTGATAGAGGTAAGGTGTGCCCTCATCCTACCCTCCTTAGACCCTACCTTTGTGTGGGATACTGGGATTTTGCTGGGTGTGTTTGGTTGGTTGTTTTCCTCCTAACAAACTATCATCCATGCTCTTTTCAACATCACACTCCTAACAGACACTAATTTTTGAAATTTATTTACCAGAAACTCTAATGGAGAATATTACGATTAACGCGTGATAAAAATGAGCGGCAACTCAAAATACAACGAAATTAAGGCTAGCAAGATAAAAAAAAATATGTAACACTCAACAAAAAGAAGACATGAAGCATAAGATACCGTACAATTGTGTAGCTTCTGCCATCTTCCACACCTAGTTGTCCATAGTCATTAAGTCCAGCAGCATATACATTTCCAGTGTCTGCGAAACACATACTTATTCATCAAATTCACATCTCAATGAAGGCAATACAATATATATTCTAGACCAACCCCAAGTCTTTATAGCCAAAAGCAAAAACAACTCTTGTGAGTTGTGATACTAACAAAATACATCAAAAACACATTCACATTAAAATCCTAATCTTGATTTAAAAACAACTTAACCTGTTAAAAACAAGGTATGAGCTCCACCACACGCAATCTCTCGGAGACTTCCATCGCCAAAAGCCGAAACGAAAGCAGGTCTCCATTTCGATTCCAAGCTACCCAAACCCAGTCGCCCGTAATCACCATTACCCCATAGAGCCACAAACCTACGGTTCTTCACATTTTCAACATCAGTAATCGATTCATGTTCTTCACACGTCAAAACCCTAATAAACCTCCTTTGACAAAACCCTATACCTAATTTTCCGTTTGACGAAGCTGATCTAGAAACTTTTAACACAAAACATGTGGCAATCGACATGATGTGCCGGAAACAGCTCGATTTGCGATCATAACACGATTTATGGATTATCGATTGTTCGATTTGGGGAAGAATTTATTGCCGTGGAACACAGGGGAATGTCGTGGAGTGTGTAGGTGCCACTGGTGTTTGGGAGGTATCAGCACTTTATATGTTTGGGGTAAAATGCTTTTCCTAAATTACCCTTTCACTTTACAAATTATTTTGGGATTTTGGGTACAAACTAGTAATTTTATCAGCGTTTTCCGATGGTTTGATTCTCACGTTATAAAGTTATTTTCTAAAATTAATAAAGAAATAATGTCGTTGCAAATAATGAGCGTAAACATGAAAGCTTATTACAAAAAAGCTTTAAAAGATAACTTGTTAGGAACGGTGCTTGTTTTTATAAAAATACAAATATATCATGTTTTATCCGGCTCGATTTGAATAAAATTAGCGTTAAAATGTAGACCATCTCGGTTCTGAACAAAACTTATAGTCCTATACTAAAACGTGTATAAAAATATAAAAATGTGTGCAAAAAAAAAGACATCATGTGTAATTACTAAAGTATATGATATATCTATATCTATACTATAGAGTTAGGTTATAGTAAAAAGAGTTTTAAAAATAAGAAGGGTAAGAAGGATTATAAGCTTGACATGTGTCATTTTATTGTTTTTAAATGGAGGGCATAATGGTCAATGTATAATATACCATGTCAATGTGTAATATACCAGATCAATGTGTAATACAAGGTCTGGTATTACACAATGACCAGACCTGATATTACACAATGAAGTGATATTACACAATGAGCATATTACACAATGACCTGACATATTTGAGCGAATTACACAATAATGAGCAAATTACACAATTAGCTTGAAAACGTAAAACACAATGATGAAAACATATAACACAATAATGAAAAATATTTGACACAATGAACTTGTATTACACAATGACCTGACTAATTACACAATGACCTGACTAATTACACAATGAACTTGTATTACACAATGATTTGACTAATTACACAATGAACTTGTATTACACAATGACCAGACGTGGTATTACACAATGAACTTGTATTACACAATGACCTAACTAACTACACAATAAGCTGGAAAACGTAAAACACAATGATAAATACATATAACACAATGAACTTGTATTACACATTGAACTTGTATAACACAATGAACTTGTATTACATAATGAACTTGTATTACACAATGAACTTGTATTACACGATGAACTTGTATTACATAATGACCTGACTAACTACACAATGAGCTGGAAAACGTAAAACACAATGATAAATACATATAACACAATGAACTTGTATTACACATTGAACTTGTATAACACAATGAACTTGTATTACACAATGAACTTGTATTACACAATGAACTTGTATTACACAATGAACTTGTATTACACAATGACTTGACTAATTACACAATGAACTTGTATTACACAATGACCAGACGTGGTATTACACAATGAACTTGTATTACACAATGAACTTGTATTACACGATGAACTTGTAATACACAATGACCTGACTAACTACACAATGAGCTGGAAAACGTAAAACACAATGATAAATACATATAACACAATGAACTTGTATTACACATTGAACTTGTATTACACAGTGACCTGATTAATTACACAATGACCTGACTAATTACACAATGAACTTGTATTACACAATGACCAGACGTGGTATTACAAAATGAACTTGTATTACACAATGAACTTGTATTACACGATGAACTTATATTACACAATGACCTAAACACAATGATAAATACATATAACACAACGAACTTGTATTACACAATGACCAGACGTGGTATTACACAATGAACTTGTATTACACATTGAACTTGTATTACACATTGACTTGACTAATTACACAATGGGCTGAAAAACGTAAAAAAAAAATCGTTTTTGTTTATAACGACACTATACTCGTTTTAAAGATAATAAAAAACGCTTGTTTTTATGGTGTAATTTTTTTGAAAAAATAATGTCGTATGTAAAAGTTATGAACGTTTAAAAATGAGAGGGGGGGAGGGAACTTGATAAAAAGTCAACAAAAGTGACCAAAACTAAAATACCATTCTAACAACTTTTTCTCCTACAATTTAATCTCAACCATTAAATCTTTTCTACAATTTAATCTAATGACCCTAAATCATTCTCATCCTTCTTACAATTAAAATCATTTTTACCTGAACCTAATCCCTATACTTTATAATAATTAAAGGTTTCTCAATACCACGTGTCGCCTCCGTATTTATTCTTATAAATTTTTTTATATTTTTTGATTTTGTTTTTTATTGTTAGTATATGTAATACATTTTTTCACCTATAAGATATATATAAAGATTTAAAAGTTTTATATATTGATATTTTTTTCACCCTGTGTAGTACACACGTTCTAAACTAGTTATATAATAAATAAATATTTTTTCATGTCACGTGTCGCATCCATATTCATTCTAATCATTTTTTTCCCGCATCTCTCTTTTATTAATTAGAACTCTATTTTTTAATAATAATATATTTAAAAAAAATACTAATTATACTAATAAAATATATTTAATTTAAATTATCTATTATTATAAGAAAATTTTAAAATTTAATTATGTAATTTTTATTTTCAATCAAATAGTAAATTAAAATAAAATTACATTAAATAGTAACTAACGTATTTTCAAAACTCATTTATATATTAATTTTTACATATTTTGTATTTTTTTTTCTATCCTTAGTATATATAATTTACTAGTTTAGATCCCGTGTATATACACGGGATAAAAAATATCAATATATAAAGTTTTTAAATCTTTATGTGTATATTTTAAATGTGTAAAAATATATTACATATACTAAGGATAGAAACAAACTCAAAATATGTAAAAATTAATATATAAGTGGGTTTTGAAAATACGTTAATTACTATTTAATTTAATTTGACTTTTATTTACTATTTGATTGAAATAAAAGTTACATAATTAAATTTCAAAGTTTCTTATAATAAGTGATAATTTAAAATAAATATGTTATATTAGTATAATTAATTTTTTTTAAATATATATTATTATTAGAAGTGCATTAAATAAGAGAGACGAGAAAAAATGATGAAAATGAATATAAATACGACATGTGGCACTAAAAAATCTTTATTTATTATATAATATAGATTTTTATTTATATAAAGATTTAATAATTTATTTATTAATATTTTTCATCTGGTTTATAAATTTACCCATTTTAGGATGACTACCCTCACCCAAAACTTGTTTCTAAAACCCTGTCCACTGGCGCGAAGATCTCCTGTAGCAATGAGGAGCTTACTAGGGTTTCATCCTCCTCGCTTCTCTGAGGTATGTTAATCTCCCTTCTCTGTAATCTCTCACCACAATTACATAAATCTGTCAAGAAAATGCCAGTCATGTACGATTTATGATTCCGGTACTCCTCTGAGATAGTTTATAGCGCATAATTTCTTATTACAGGAAGAGGCGTGGCTTCCTGCCTGGCTTCAGCCTTCCACGATAAGCAATCAAGCAGTTGAATGTCCTTCGTTGGAGGTAGGATGCTTTGTTTCTTGTATTATCTAATTATCTTCACAATTTCACTTTTCACTTCTAATACAGTGTAATTGTTAGATATTTGTTTTTATGTAGCTTTCTCTTATTGCTATTACCAATTACTTAGAATTCTTTAGCAATTCTTCTCTTATATATCTTTAATTCTTTATATTTTACCTTTCTATGAACTGTTTTTAACTATTATATAACCTTTGTGAAGGTAAAAGAGTGTTATACAAGTATATACACACAAGGGGATTAAACCCTAATGGCCCTATTATACAGAGACATGCCTAACCCTAATATATTCTAAGTTTCTAACTACACCTAAGTGTGAGCGCACATATCATATGCTCCAAGCTTGTTACATAAATATTTACCGGAGGATCTCTGAGAGACTTTGTAAACATATATTCTTTTTAATAATTAGAGATGACAAGTTGTCACGATGATACCATTAAGAAACTTTTCTCTATGTGTGAAATCTTAGTTAGAGGCAACGTGTAGGGAAACTTCATGGTCATATATGAGTTTCTTTGGGGAAACCTTACGTAACTTTAATTCTTTGAAGTTGCTTGACATATACCAGTTCACATGTTGCATTTGTGATGTATTGATACTTGACCTTGCTACCGCATTTTGTTTTGCTGGACTTGACAGTTCATTGGCATTTTGAATATATTAGAATTTTCATTTAAAATGTAGAAAGTAAAAAATGTGGTTTCTTAAAATGTAGAAAGTTCATGGGTTCTTTTTCTATTGCAAAAAATTAAGGAAAAGACACATATTTTATTTTCCCATAACTAGTGTCTTCTTTTTGAAAGTCCAAACCATATTGTAATATAGGGCTTAGGTAGGTTTAATAGGTCATCTATCTAAGTGCAAGGGGCCATCTGGCGTAATACATATCCAGGGTTGCCCCCCTTGTAATTTGACACGATGAGTTGAACACTAATAAACACTTTCTAAGTGGACTTTGGCAAGAAGAAAGACACTTCTGAGCACTAGAAGGACTACTTTGCATTTTTTTTGTTACATAGTTATTTGTTTTCCTCTTTGGATGCTTTAATTAGATGCACCATATGTCTAAATGTATTTTTCTTATTACTATAATTAGGAAATCGGGCGCCTTCAACAGAGCGTCAATACCGGAGAAAATGGGAATTTGTTAGATGATGGCACGTGCAAGAGCCTCCATTTATTCTTATCTGAGGAAGACAATTCGCCGAAGAATTTTCCTTCATGTTCTAGCAATGTACGTTTTCAACCATACTAACTGCACATAAATATCCTCATCGAACATATAAAGTGGCAACCGTTGTATATCAGCAATCGGTTCTTGTAGATTAGTTTTTTCAGCATGATTTTCCGTATTAGTGTTGGTAATTTACGGCTCTAAACAGGCCTATCATGAGCTTGGTTTTAAATTGCGCGCATTATGCGCGCATAATGCGTTTTGCGACGTTGCGATGGGGTTAGCTCATCGCTGCACATGATGCGTAGCGATTACATGATGCGTGAATATTGCGCCGTTTCTCGCATTATGCGCTGTTCGCATAATGCGCTCTGATGCGCGCAACTATGATTTTTTGGCAGATTTTTGGGGTTTTTGAAATTCCATCTTCTTATTGTAGGTTCTTCCTTGGCTTATTCAACATTTTCTTTCTTGGAAATACTTTAGTATGCTTTTTTTGTGCTTTTGGAAGTATTTTAGCATGCCTCATTTGGACATTTGGACAAAAAAAATGAAATTCTATCTTCTTATTCTATGACTTTTTTTTTGTTTAAGTATGTTTTTACAACTTGTTATGTATAAATAATATTTTTGTACTTTTTAATAAAGAGCGCATCGCATACGTGATGCGCTCGCATCACGCAAAACGCATCGCGCATCGGATTTTGGGACCAAACGCATCGGAGCGCATCGCGCAATTTAAAACCAAGATCATGAGTAGGTGAGGGGGGCCGGCCCATATGGACCCGTGGAGTTTCATTAAGAGTTTTTTAATTGTTGACCAAGTTTGGGTTACCTTATAAATACATAACCATGTTTAGGGTTATTGTATGAGGGATTATTGTATCTAGGTTTATAGTTAGTTTCTTAGATATAATAATATGAGAGTTTATCTAAGTTGTGTGTGTGTTTGTGTTTTGTCTATCAATTCTATTCTTGAATTAATGTGTTTGATATTGTTCATAAAAGTTGCAATACATGCATGCATGGTCTTACTTGAAAGGCTTGATAATTGTTACAAAAAACCATCAGTGGTGAATGGTTTCACATTTGTTGCCAACTTGACATACAAATCTTTAATCACATTATATGCTTATTCTAGATTCATAAACACCATATGCAATTAATGTTTTATGTTACCAACTTGTCTGGTCATCATTTTTCATTTGTGGTTTACTCAACTACTTTCTAAGAGTTTTGGTTTCACTTCTCAGCATGAAGTTCAATATCATCTTCATCTATCATCAAATGAAGAATCTCAGTATTCACTTAATCCAACTTTGAGTAGATCTCAAGCAGATAAATCTGAATTCAATCAAGCTCTCCTGGTGCAGGAGGCAGAGGCTAAAGTTATCCCAGAGGAGGGTGAAGCTTATATTGTTCCAAGTCAACAAAAGGGCAATTTAGGGATTACAGGCCCCAAATCTCCCAGCTTCAAGGAGCAAAAGGAGGTAAACCCCAAAGTAGATGCCCGATGTCGAAAAGCTGATATCAATGACACAATTGAACTAGCCGTTGCAGCATCAGAAGCATTAATAATATACAAGGTGTTAAAAGATGAACTTATTGCTTCATCCGTACTTGAAGCTGCAATACGGGTAAAACAGGCACGCTTGGAGAATCTCGGTAGCTGCTCAATTGAGGAAAGCAATGAGGTTGACTTTGACTTTCTTTCAGATTTGGATTACTTGACCATGGCAGATGCATATGAAGATGTGGGGTTAACTGTTACAAGCCATGGTAATCTGAGTGGTTATGGATCCATATCTCATGTTAATGATAGTTTTGCATCTGAAAATTATATTTCTAGTGCCAAACAGAAGTGCAATGAGTGTGGCGACCTAGAAGTTGAGTCTGATTCTATTTCCCCAAAAAAAGATAAACATATTAAGAATGTCAAGATATTATTGAAGGGTTCTGGATTGGAATCTTTTGAATGTGTTACACACAAGGAACATGTTGATTATGAGTCAGAGAATGCTAATCTAGCATGTGACGTTGATCCTGTTTTTAGTTGTTCAGTTGATCAAACTAATTTTCGTGCAACAGAGGTGAATTAACGATTATCAAGCATATTTAGTACAATGTAATAACTTAGCTGTTAATTAAACAAAAAGAAAAAAAATAAACAATTCATGATGGTTAGCAGGTTGGCTTGCAGAGAGAGGGCTTTTCAATTGGGGATGTGACATCATCTCGAACCATTTTAAGATCTAATGGTAGTATTTTGCCTTCCTGCATTTTCTTTCATTTCTGGATGAATGATGCTTACTCTCTAAATTTTCTTTTCATGTCCGTCTAGGCATTTGCGCAGTATTTTAATTTTGTTATTTTATAGAAAGAGAAGACAAGATGACAAATTTGGTTCCAGATAGATTTCAAAGCCGCTGGTTTGGTGGTTGGACATGGAAGGTGAGTCTCTTCAACATGTGTGTGCACTCCTATTAGGCCTGTGTATTGATTGTCTTGATTCTTATAACCGATCCAATAGATTGGCTGGGCTGGGCCAATAATCCATGACCCATCTGGATCGGTCCTTTTAAGTATTAAAAATATATTCATTCTAACTTTTTTGCTTCCTTTACTGTCCCGTCAGAGTATTAAAATAACAAATTATACTCTTATAACCTTGGTTTTAAATTGCGCGCATAATGCGTTTTGCGCCGTAGCGCTGGAGTTGGCGCATCGCTGCATCTGATGCGTAGCGATTACATGATGCGTGGATATTGCGCCGTTGCTCGCATTATGCGGTGTTCGCATGTAGCGCTCTGATGCGTGCAACTATAATTTTTTGGGTTTTTTGGCAGATTTTTTGGGTTTTTGAAATTCTATCTTCTTATTGTAGGTTCTTCCTTGGCTTATTCAACATTTTCTTTCTTGGAAATACTTTAGTATGCTTTTTTGTGCTTTTGGAAGTATTTTAGCATGCCTCATTTAGTCATTTGGACAAAAAAAAAGAAATTCTATCTTCTTATTGTATGACTTCTTTTTTGTTAAGTATGTTTTTACAACTTGTTATGTATAAATAATATTTTAGTACTTTTTAATAAAGAGCGCATCGCATACGTGATGCGCAAAACGCATCGCGCATCGGATTTTGGGACCAAACGCATCGGAGCGCATCGCGCAATTTAAAACCAAGCTTATAACCGATCCAATATTATGTAGTAACTGATAAAGCTTAGTGTAGTTGTTCTTGGTAAAGGCTCAACTGATATTGCTGTTAATAAGTCGTCTGTTTGGTGTATTAGCACTTTGGATGGAGGGAATACTTGAATCACCATAATACACGATCTCAAACATGTCTGGTTAAAGAAGCCCATGATTGTGGAAATATAAGAAAGTTTTACAAGTCATGAATGTAAAAGAGGGCATCATATTGGAGACATGTCAGGTTTAGAGATCGTTTTGTTTTCATAGTATTTTAGGTATGCTTATAGAAATATGTTGATGATGAACAGAAAGTTGAAAAAACAATATTAGATGATATATTTTAGCTAGTATAGGCCCGGCCCTATAACTATTATAGCCGGCCCTAGTCTATTGTACAATCTCTATTTATAATCCTCTATTGTATTCATAACAAACACAATTACAATAATACAAAGTTTAATTTTGGTATCAGAGCCTAGGGTTCTGTACCTTCTTCCTGCCGTCACCCTATCTCACAAAACCCTAATTCCTACCGTCATAAACCTTTTCTTTTTTTTTTTCTTTCAATGGCTAACCAACAGCTTATTGCCTTCACCACTGCAGAAAAAACGTCACACAATTCTCACAAGTTCGGCTTTACCCTCTCTCCTTCAAATTATGGCCATTGGAAACTTATGATACAACCCTTTCTTACCACACACAGCCTCTTCGGCTACGTTGATGGAAGCATTCCCTGCCCTCCATCAACTATCTCTTCTCCAGCCCCCTCCGCAAAAGACAAGGAAGGAGCAGCACCGGTCATCCTACCGAATCCAGATTATGCAACCTGGTTGTGTAATGATGCACATGTTCGCATGTTAATCATCTCAACCATCTCAAAAACCTCTTTTCAACATGTTCAAGGTGTCACCTCACGTGATCTTTGGCTCGGTCTTGAACGAGCATATGCCCCACACACTTCCTCTGGAGAATTTACCCTGAAGACACAACTCTTAAAGATCCAGATGAAGGGAGATGAGACGTCGGCTGCCTATCTTGCTAGGGCACAAGAATATGCCAATTCCCTTGCAAACATTGGCCATCCCATGCCGGACAGAGACATTGTTATGCTGGTTGTTGCTGGCCTTCGCGACGAATACAATGGAGTCAAACAAAGTTTGTTTGCTAGGCAATTCACAGCCGTATTCAATGAACTTCCAGGCCTTTTTGCAGATCATGAGTTCCTCATACAAAAACCCAGTTCTGAACCTACACCCGTCCAGGCCTTCACGGCTGCAACTGCAACAGGTTCATCTTTGGCTCCTAGTGAAACTGTCCAGGCTATTCAGCAGTTGGTTGCTCGTTTGGGGTTTCAATTACACCCCCTACCAGGTTCTTCACAACACTCCACGCCTCAAGCTTTCTATACAAACAGGGCTGGACAGTCTAATTATAGCCGTGGTCGTGGCAACCGAGGTGGCCGTGGTGGTCGATACAACAACAATAACAATCGCAACCAGGGAACTCGAACTTCAGGTCAGTTCAGTTGGGCATCTAACCAGAACACTGTGTATGGAAGTTGTAACAGGTGCGGGATCGGACATGTCCCATCTCAATGCCCAAACAGAGACCCATCCACAATCAGGTCACGACAACCTTCTGCTAATTATGCGGATTATCGTTCACAAGCTCCTACAACCTGGCTTCCAGACACAGGTTCCAATGGTCATGCAGCACCAGATATGTCAGGTTTTGACTCCGCAGAGCCTTATTTTGGTGATGATAATCTACAAGTTGGTAATGGTATGCCTCTCCCTATATTACACATTGGTTCCAAAACAATTGCCTCTCCTAACAAAACCTTTTACCTAAACGATATTCTTCATGTACCTGATCTAAAAAAAAATCTCCTTTCTGTCCAAAAATTTTGTCAAGATAATCATGTTTATTTTGAATTTCATGCGACTTTTTTTTCTGTGAAGGACAAGCATACACACATTACCCTCCTCACGGGTCCAAGTGACGGTGGACTCTACTCTATCAAACTTCCATCAAACCAGCCGATTCCAAAGTTTGCTTTTTCAACAACTCGTGCTACCACCACAACATGGCATCAACGATTGGGACACCCACATTCTCAATTGTTCAAGACAATGCTTTCTAAATATCATTTACCTATTTCTACTAAGACTTTTGATTTCAATTGTAGTTCATGTTTAGTTGGCAAATCTTCCAAACTACATTTATTATCTTCTGATTATAAAAGCAACCATGTTTTGGATTTAGTGTTTTGTGATGTTTGGGGTCCAGCCCCTGTAACTTCCTATGACGGCCATTCCTACTTTCTTTTATGTGTGGACCATTTCTCTAGATTTATGTGGTTGTTCCCTTTGAAACGTAAGTCTGATGTTTTTGCCATTTTTAAACAATTTGTCATTATGGCCGAACGACAATTCTCCACCAAACTTAAAACTGTGCAATCCGATTGGGGGGGCGAATTTAGAAACCTCTCATCTTTCTTTGCCTCCATTGGCATTATTCACCGCCTTTCCTGCCCACACACTAGTGAACAGAACGGCATTGTTGAACGACGTCACCGTCATGTCGTTGAGACTGGTCTAACACTAATGACATAGGCACACGTTCCACAACGTTTTTGGCATTATGCTTTTGAAACTGCCGTCTACCTGATCAACCGCATGCCATCTCGCACACACTCCATGTCTCCGTTTGAACACCTGTTCAAACGCAAACCTGATTTCTCCTTCCTTCGTGTTTTTGGCTGTCAGTGTTTTCCCTATCTTCGCCCCTACAATCCTCACAAAATGGATTTCCGTTCTACACCATGTATCTTTCTTGGTTATAGCACTTCTCATCATGGATATCGTTGCTATGATCCAATCACCGAACGCATTTACATTGCCCGCCATGTTCGGTTCCATGAAAACACTTTTCCTTTTCATGTCACCCCCACCAATCACTCACCTACCGCTTCACAGCCCGATCCTTATGTATCCTCTTACCCTACCAACTCTAATCACTCACCTACCCCTTCTGAACCACTTCCTGCTCCACACTCACCACCGCCCACTACCACACCACAAACGAGTACCACACCAGCAGTCCATACCACACAACCGGCCCACTCATCACAACCGGCCTCATCCACATCTTCTCTTTCATATCAACCAAATCCCTCTCACACTGATCAGCCCACTACTACCTACTCCCGTCGGCCCACACATAACCCGACATCCTCCCTTCCAGCATTTGACCGCTACTCCTCACATCCCGAACACACCACTTCTACAACGTCTGCCACGTCCCCACCACAAACCCAAACCGTCCCAAACCCATCTCGTCAACGCCCACCAAATCTACGTCCTAACCCGAAACAAACTAATCCTTATAAACCTACCTCCTTTTATACCTCAACTGCTTCCCCTGACATTGAACCACCCTCGTTTACCATTGCCAACAAAGAATCTCACTGGCGTAAGGCTATGGCAGATGAATACTCTGCACTTATTCGAAATGGTACATGGTCTTTGGTCCCTCGTGCTCCAAATACAAATATTGTTGACTGCAAATGGGTGTACAAAGTCAAACGAGATCAACATGGGAAAATCAAGCGCTACAAGGCGCGTCTGGTTGCCAAAGGTTTCAACCAGCAGGCAGGTTTAGGTTATACTGAAACTTTCAGTCCAGTGGTCAAGGCTACTACCATTAGGGTTGTTCTTTCCTTAGCCGTTACCAAGCGGTGGTCCCTAAGACAACTTGATGTTCAGAATGCATTTTTACATGGGGATCTAAAGGAGACAGTTTATCTGAAACAACCAGAAGGATTTGTTGATCCTAAGAAGCCGAATCATGTGTCTTTTACATAAGTCCTTGTATGGTCTTAAACAGGCACCTCGAGCATGGTTTGAAAGGCTCTCGGCTGTCTTGACTGGTCTCGGCTTCAGGGGTTCTAAAACTGACCCTTCTTTATTTATTTATTCACATAATGGGATATTTTTGTACATGTTGGTATACGTCGATGACATTATTTTGACAGGAAATAACAACCGTGCCATTGATCACATTGTTCGGTGTCTCGGTCAAACATTTGCTATACAAGACATGGGGCTCTTGTCTTATTTTTTAGGAATTGAAGTGGTTCGCAACGGGTCTGATATCATTCTCTCTCAAAAGAAATACATTACTGACCTGCTAGCACGTGCAAATCTCTCTCAGTCCAAACCGGTTACATCTCCCTGCACTACCAGCACTTCTCTTTCTCTTGGTGATAGTTCTCCTTTTGCTGACCCGGTTAAATACAGACAGATGGTTGGGGCATTACAGTATGTTACACTCTCTCGACCAGATATTACTTATGCAGTTAACAAAGTTTGTCAGTTTATGCATTCTCCTACCGAAAATCACTGGTCTGCTGTTAAGCGTATCTTACGCTATTTACACGGGACAGCTGACCATGGGCTTTTAATTTCCAGTTCTTCCTCCACCGTCCTGCATGCCTACACAGACACTCATAACTTAACGGCCTTTTCTGATTCAGACTGGGCTGGTTGTCCAGATGACCGTCGATCCACGGGGGGATATGCTATCTATCTTGGATCAAATCTTGTTTCTTGGTCAGCCAGAAACAAGATTTGATCCAAGATAGATAGCATATGAACAATAAATACTTGAGAGATAGGACACGTTTTCATGGTTCATAGAAGTACCGTAACTGCCCTCTCCTCCACTTGCTAATTAGGCCTAACATATTTTGAATGATTGTTTTGGAAATCATAGCTCAGTTTCAACACAAAATCGAACTAACCGAGGTCATTTTTGCTTCAGAATGAAGTAAGCGTTCCTGCAGTTCCAGACAATAAACGTGTTCCTGATCTACGTGCTAATGAAACGAGTTATCTCTCAGAATCTGCTCCAGACATGAATTCATGCATGCAGAGACAAGAAAAGGATAAAACGGTTCAGAATGAAGTAAGCGTTCCTGCAGTTCCAGACAATAAACGTGTTCCTGATCTACGTGCTAATGAAACGAGTTATCTCTCAGAATCTGCTCCAGACATGAATTCCTGCATGCAGAGACAAGACAAGGACAAAACGGTTTCTCAATCTCAATCAAGTGTAGCTCCTCAACCTCGATGTGCATATGATGATAATGGGGCTGATGATGTGGCCATGGACCCTTTGTGTTCTGTTGTTCCTTGCAGCTTTACTTCAGATTGTGTTGTTTCCAAACATTTGGTTCAACCTAATTTACAAGTTAATAATAGTGAGAGTATAGGCAGGCAGGTGGTGTCCCTTAAAACCTACAGCATGCTTTATCCTACTCCATATTTGGACACTCGTGGCGAATCATCATCCTTTCTACATAATCAAACTGCAAAAGTAGATGCTGGGCTGACTAGTCAATCATCATCCTTTCTACATAATCAAACTGCAAAAGTAGATACTGGGCTGACTAGTCAAAGGGAGAAGGTAGACTCTATAGTTCCGAGAAGAAAACGTGTCCGTTTTTCAGAAACCGCAATTAGTTTTCCACAAGCAAAAAAGTTCCAAAAAACGAGACTCAAAGATCCTTCAGTTGCTAGACCTCGTGACAAGACGCTATTCCAAGATTTGAAGTTCTTACTTACGGGATTTTCCGTCAAGAAGCATAAGCAAATCAAGATTTTAATTCAGAAAAATGGTGGCGTAGTTTTTGATGATATTCCTTCTCCTCCAACATCCAGATCTTCAAAGATTCCACCTCTTATTTTGTGTCCCAAAAAGCAACTGACCACCAAGTTCTTGTATGGATGTGCAGTAAATGCAGGTATTCTTAAAGTGACATGGCTTTTTGATTCAATTGATAAAGGTCTAATCTTACCACATCAGAAATACAAGGTTCTAAATGATCACCACGCAAGTGACACACCTGTGCGTAGTATTTTTTACGATGTTGCCATCATGCTTCATGGAAAACCCGATTTCTGCAGCAAAATGGCAAAAGTTATCAAGCATGGAGGCGGGTCGGTTTTCAAAACATTCCGTTGGTTGATCAAGAGCCTTGATTCTAAAAAGGTTTCAGTTGGGGTTATCGTTGTGGAGGACGAAAACGGTATTTCGCGCCAGTTGAAACAATGTGCATTAGAGCAAAAGGTTCCTATGATGCCTTTTAGTTGGATCATAAACAGCTTATATGCAGGAAGGTTGCTTCCTTCACCACAACTTAAGCTTCCAGACAATCTGATTCATGTAGAAATGAGTGAAGAAATATGAATCTCTTGACTGCTAATTGAAGTGGTTGTATAGTTCGAGGACTGATTATGTAACTTAATGTAACGGAGATTTATACATTTTAATAGAGGTTTCTGTATTTATTTTATTTCTCTTTCCGTATGCTAGTTATTATATTTTCTTGTCGAGAGGCCTTTGGTCAAATGACATTGGTGAATTTCCTTCAACAAAGTAAGGGTTCAAACCTATTTGGGTATTTAGGTGGATTTTAGGTGAGTGTTCTAAGAAAAATATTATATTTTCTTAAATTACATTTTAGTACATATAAAATGGGTACAATCAGTTGTGGATCCAGGTTTGATCAAATGACTAAGATTATGTATTCAAAGTATTAAATACGTACTTAATTAAACATCTAGAAGAATTTCAAGAAACACAATTCACCTCGCTTAAGGTTGAAACCATTGAACAAGAAGTTGAACTTGAACCAAAGACAGTTCAGGAATCGATTGTAACACCAAGTGTCCGTAGGTCTAGTAGGATACGTTAAGAGCCTGAGAGATTTGGTTTTCTCATGCAAGATAACGTTATCTATTTAGTAGATCAAGTTGAACCCACTAACTACCAGACTGTAATTTTAGATTCAGAAATGGCTAGAAGCCATCGACGCTAAGCAACAATCCATGTATGACAACCAAGTCTGGGAGTTTAGTTAACCTTCCAACAACTGATCTGTAGAAAGCAAGTGGGTTTTCAAGAAAACAGACATGGATGGAAATGTGCAAACTTTTAAAGCAAGACTGTTGCAAAAGGAATCACTCACACTCAATGTATTTATTGTGAAACCCTTCTTGTTGGTCGCCATGCTTAAATCGATCAGAATTCTGATTGCTACAACATATTATGACTTTGAAATATAATAAATTGATGTCAAAATAACTTTCCTAAATAGACACCTTACTAAAGATGTCTATATGACTCATCCAGGAGGTTTTGTTAATCCAAAGAATCTCAACAAAGTATGCAAACTCAAGAAATCCATTTATAGATTAAAGCAAGCATCTCGAAGTTGGAGTCTTCGGTTCGATGAGAATAAAAGAGTTCGATTTTAAGAAGAACGAAGATGAATCGTGTGTTTACAAGAAGGCAAGTGGGAACGCAACTGTATTCCTAATTATGTATGGGACATACTGCTAACTGGAAATGACATTCCAACCTTGCAGATGTTAGATCCTGGCTTGGAAGGTGTTTGATATGTTAATAATCATACATGTAAATAATGCATATTTTCCCTTAATTTGAATATTTTTGGTTGCATATTCTTCGATTCAGACACTTATTTTGTGTTTTATTTGAATATTGCAGTTCCTAGTGGGAACTTGGTGATTTTTGGTGAAAAACTCATGATTTGAAAAAAACTATCGAAGAAAAAGTTTCAGACATGGCCATGTCAAAATTCTGACATGACCGTGTCAGCCAAATGTTGTCGAGAACATTGCAAGGATTACTGATCAGATGGTCCACATGAGCATGTCACTTTTGGACATGGCCGTGTGTAGCCCCAGAATCGGTTTTTATCCCCAAATCACCCTTCATTGGAAGGGGACAACTTTTTACACCAAATCCTAGTTCTCTCAAGTGCTTTAGGCGATTTTTAGCAGCTTCTTGGAGATTGAAGGACAAGACTGAAGACCCAACACACTCAAGGAAGATTTAACCTCATACAACCCACCTCTTCTCATTTTCTTGGTTTGGTTACTAGACCTATCATGTTTTCATCCTTGCTCTTGAGTTTGGTTGTGGTTTTTGCAAGCCCCATGGGCTAAACTCATATTATGACTTGGATTAGATAAAACTTAGCATGCTTTAACAACTTGTACACAAATCTTGGTGTTGATTATGTCAATTTTATGATGAAGATTGATTATTCTTCAATGAATGTGTGTTTGCTCTAGTTTGACAATTTAGTTAACCTTGTGGGCGGTGTAACCATATTATGTTAGAAAACCGTATGAGTTATATCATTTATTCAATATTTGCATATTGTGTATGTATTTTTGTGGCATTTGACTAGGAATGATGGATGAAGGTTGATTATCTAGTAGGATTGGATAAATATGTATCCTTATGCTTATGTTTGAGAAAACTATGGTGTATGTTGTGAATTTCTCATGTAGTTGGTTATGAAATTCTTTAGTTTATTAGCATTAACTTATAGGTTTTGTAATCATGATATGATGTTCATGAGTTGAAGATTTGTCATAACTTTGTTTACTTTACGCATTTTAAGGTGGTTACGATATGTTTATCGTGTTAACTTTCCAAAGATTTATGGAAGTTGATAATCCTGTTTAACTTTGACATAATTGTATCATTGGTTCTTCTTTGCATAACTTTAGGTGGCTATTGTTTATTTATCGTTCTAGCTTTCGGACAAGTTATATGATTAGGTAGCCTTGACTAGAGCCTAACCCATATCCATGTATAATGTGTATGAATGATCTCACCTTGATTGTGATGCAGGAACAGAAGCAATCAAATAGCTTAAGAAACAAATGATTAAACTCAAACGATTCGAACCAAATGATTCGGACGGCAAGCTTAAAGCTTTGCAAATTCTTTATTAAAAACACAATCAACTGTTGAACTAGACAACCATGTATTCCTATTTATTCTAAACAAGGAAAAGATAAAGTAGGAAACAATTATGACAAAATAGGAATTTGAAATTCAAATAAATAATAGAAGATATCAATTCGATCCTCCTGCATCATACTCCTCTTCTTGGAAAAGACTCGACCACGAGTCTTGTAAGAACCACCTGGATCGAAAGGAACATCAACCCGATCCTTATTCATTATCATCACGACCCACTTAATTAGTTTAGATCCAACTTGTGTCATCGTATTAGGAATAACCAGAATTACATGATAATACTCCTGTATCATTCTCTCCGTCTTTGAAAAAAAAACTCGTCCTTGAGAGTTTTGCCTTTGAACCAAAGCCACCTGGGTTGAAGTGATTATCGAGTCGTTTCTTGTTCACTATCAATTTGACCCGCTCGAATATTCCGGCTCCAACATAACCATAGAGTTGTAAACCATGGAATTCATGGTATTTATTTATAAATTGATCATTTGGATTTACTCCCACGTGTATGGCCAAATTCTCACTTAGCTTTTCAATATGTTTTATTGAATATGTAATATCCTCATCCATAATAAATAACTTTTTTTTTCAAAAACAACCGAGATTTCTTTTTCATTAGTTTTAATATCACTTCCAATTTAAAATCCAAGATTTGTAGGAGATGATACCTTGTATAATTCAAAATTCAAACTTTCCCTTGTTGGCGTAAGGAATATTGGGACTTCCAAAATTGACGCTTCACCTCCCGTAGCCACCATGTTCTGTGACTCGTCACTACCAACCGCCCCAACGCCACCAATAGCAACCGAATCAACACCGGTGGCCACCATAGCGCCACAATCGACAACAATTTTTTTATGAAATAAATCAAATATACCAGAAGAAACTGATGAATTTTCATACTTGTCGATGACCTTCTCTTCTTCGTCTTTAAGATTGGTAACTCCATTAATAGCTTGTTGCGCCCATAAGCATTCTTCTTTGTCCAACTCAATTTCATCTTCGTCAAACTTGGGTCCTCTTTCGAGTCACCCACTGGATAGGTTGATTCATAGAGCCAGGGGTAGGAATGGAATGAAGGATACTCCTCCTCCTCGTTCTCATCGTCTCGGACGGTGATTCTCGATTCGGTTTCCTCCACACACTCTTCCTTTTGCAACTCGAGATATCGAATTCTTTGTTGAAGCCGTTTAATCTCTTGTTGCAACTCGAGATCTCGGACTCGTCGCTTGAGTCGTTTGATCTCAAAATCCCATGAGTCACGGTTCCCGATCTCGTTGCCTCGTCCGACGAATCTACGGTCACGGTTGAATCGATCTTCACGAGCACGTGAATCACCAATGTTCTTGTTGATGCCTCGGTCGGCGACTCTTCGAACAAGAAAACACTCACCTTCACGTAGAGCCATTTGATAAACCAAGAGCTCTGATACCAAATGATGCGGGAAATGAAGCAATCAAATGGCTCAAGAAACAAATGACTAAACTCAAACGATTCGAACCGAATGATTCGGCCGGCAAGCTTAAAGCTTTGCAAATTCTTTATTAAAAAACACAATCAAGTGTTGAACTAGACAACCATGTATCACTATTTATTCTAAACAAGGAAAAGATAAAGTAGGAAACAATTATGACAAAATAGGAATTTGAAATTCAAATAAATAATAGAAGATATCAATTCGATCCTCCTGCATCATACTCCTCTTCTTGGAAAAAACTCGACCACGAGTCTTGTAAGAACCACCTGGATCGAAAGGAACATCAACCCGGTCCTTATTCATTATCATCACGACCCACTTAATTAGTTTAGATCCAACTTGTGTCATCGTATTAGGAATAACCAGAATTACATGATAATACTCCTGTATCAGATTGTGTGCTTGTAGTCATTGCTTTGCTACGTGTATTATAAGCCCGAGTGACATCTTTCCTTGATTTTTATCTTCATCTTTGCACTCTCTCGTTATTTGGTTAAATTGTTAGTCAATCTAGTTTAGTTTAAATATTCACAAACCACTCCTTATTGTGTATCTTATGGCTATACGCATGGTTTTACTCTAACATAGCAAGAGAGTTATAACACCATGCAATTGCCGTTTTCTATATGATTAATCATGTTACAGTATATAATTAGTTTTTCAATATCTAACAATTTTGAATACTTTGGATAAAATTCTCTTCACATTTTAATATGGTTTCATTCAAGTATTTTTTTATACTATCACTATAGTTATGGGTTTTCTTATTCCTTAAAAAGTAATATTTCTTGAAGAAAATTCATATCTACTTATACAAGAACCCACAGTATTACAAATGGAAGAAAATGTACAGAACAAAGAGTTAGAGCCAGAGAAACCACATAGCAGTGTTATTATCATGATGTGATGGTATAAAGGAGGCTAATACCATTGTTTGACCTCAGGATTGACATGCATGTGTTATATGAATTATATCACTGTGATTTTATGAACAGAACTCAAATTTCATTTTTGTTACAAAGAAAGATTAAGAATTTGAAAGAACTTTGGTGATGTTACTGTGCACTGTTGCAATTGAATCCACTGCAGATTTTGCAAGCCAACTGATCCCAACTTTAACTCTGTGCTCATCGGTTGGTAACCTGATCAAGTAGGCGAGTTTCCTAGCTGCATTTTGAAACACAAAACCACCATGATCCAATCAATGAGGTTTAATGGCAAACCGTAGTGGTGACAAAATGAGCGGGTTGAGTAACGGGTCGGAACATAACGGGTCAAAACAAGTAATTTTTGGTGTAGATCGAGAGCGGACTAGTGGGGTTGACCAAAAACACCTTTTGTCCAAAACCTTGTAATGTATAACTAGTATGTCTAAGTATGATTACAAAAACTATATTATTTCATTAATAATCTAATCTTTTCAATAAAAAAGTAGCTTTGGCAACTTTTGAGTTTTGACCTGTTGCCTTTTAAGCTAATAATTGTTGGTTTTACCAGTTTGAACATAAGATAGTAAATGGGTCAAAATTGCTACCTCCGCCAAAAGGTAAAATGCATAAAGTGAAGAACAATTACCAGCATGGCCGATGGGGCCTTCCAACGTTAGGCCCTCGATAAAACTTGGTGTAATGGCAGCATCATTTCTCCCTAGGACCATCATCTCACCCAAATTCTGAAATCTGTACACAAAACAAGAGTAACAATGTATAAGATGTTGAAGTAAAATTAAAATCGAGTCAAAGTAGTTGCGAGTCTCATGAAAATTGCAACATTTATAGTTGTAAAATAAAAATAATATGTGTTCACTACTATCATTATAAATAAATGAAAGGATTCAACTTGGTCCATCTTTGTCTTTACTGAAGGATTTTTTATTTATTTCAAAGATAGACAAACATTTTCTTTTGAAATATGTATCAAGTCAAATATTAAATTTTATGGGGAAAAAGAAGTTCTATTTTAGCATTGAACCTAAATGGTAACAGTGGACGGTTGTTAATAGCAGCCCAAATGTTCCAACCAGCAAAATCTGCCTGCTGAAATGCAACCTGAAAAATCATGACAATGCATCACCAAACACAATATAATGACAAAATTAAATACTGCCTCTATCTGAATTGGCAAGATTTTAATCCAAGATTACCTCTTTGCACACTAGGAATCATCACATAAAACTAATTATATTGACCACAAGATTTTGGTGTACTTGACACAATTCATCAAACTACGACCAGTCAAAGGTTGCATTCTATTATGGGATGAAGAGAACATAAGATCATATTCCTTCCATCACATTATATAGGATGTCGAAAGAAAATTGCAGCATGTTCTTTGTAAAAAGATTCCATGTTAAACCTATCTAGTTGCTTATTGTCATCGTTGCATATAAATTGATGGAAATGAGTCAAAATGTGCCCAAATTATCTAACAAAAAGGTCAAATGGGTCGAATGAGTCAAAATACTCCCACATTATCTAAAAAATTATAACTTTAGAACAAAAAGTGATCCGGGTCAACACAACCCATCCGTTTTGAACTGTTACTGAATGCGCCCAACCCGCCCATTTGCCACCTCTACTACTAACATATTCTTATCTATACTACCTGTGCGGTGGCTGGAAGCACTTTTCCTTTGGGGTCTCTTAAAGCAGAAGAATCACCAACAGCAAATATGCGTGGGTGACCCTTCACTTGAAGAGTTTCATCTGTTTCTGCCTGTCCTCTACCCGTAACAGGAAGCTCAAAAGGCCAACCATTTGGTTCCAGTTCTGGAAGTAATGGTTTATTTCCAACAGTCCATAGAACCAAATCAGCTTCTAGAAGCTGTGTTTTTGCACCCTTTTCAGTAGGTTGTACCTCCAGAACTATTTGTTCAGGATTACTGTCCTTTGCTGCAACATCTGATTGGTCGACAGAACTTGTGAAATCACCTGACTTTCCTGTACGGCGCACAAAATATCCTAGTAGAAGTTCAACTTTCCTCGATTTGAGAACCTGTGAAATAGCTTTTACTTTTAGATGTTAACAGGAATTAATATAAGAATCATTAAGGCTTTAGCATGCAATGGAAGACTCAATTTAATCTTAACGCGTTAGGCTATAACTAGAGGTGGAAAAATGGGTGGGAGAGCCAACGGGTCAAGAAAAGGGTAATTTTATGTGCATGTCAAAATAGTTTGGGTTGGGTCCACCATCTTTTTGTATTCTGTAAAGAATAAATGTATCAAATATGATTAGAAAAAACTATATAATTAAAATATACTGAACAAAACGATTTGGAACATTGTAAATATTTGAATACATGCTAGGGAACTTATGAGTTGTTTAACCTGTTCAACCAGTTTTGACCTTAACTAATTTCCACCCTTTATCAACAAAATACAACCTGAATTGACCTATTTTTATATAAACAAGTTGAAATTGCCACCTCTAGCTACATCGAATACTTCATACAAAAAAATCACATGCTCCTGCTTCGGAATCCCACATAATCGCTATGCATATTTTTTTAACTTATACAAACTAACAATCTCTTTGTTCCAAAATTCAGATTATCTATACATATTAATAAATAAAGGTTTTAGGGAGCACACGTGTCCAATTTCTAGAGCATGTCTCTTGCTTTTTCCCGCCTAAATCAATATCCGGAAAACATAAACACGCGGGTCATTTAACCCAACTTCATTCGTAAACCTAACCCTACTCCGCCGTTCATTCTTCTTCTCCAAAATCTGGGGCAATCGATTGCTTATTCTTCTTTCGTTGTTCTTCATAAGGCATCTTCCCCTTCATTAGATACCAAAAGGTATTTTATTCACCGTTTTAATTTGTTGTTTTGATTCTGATTGTAGTTGTTTAATCCCCGTTCGTTGTTCGTTGTGTAGGTATTCAATCGGCGTCTTCCTCTTTCCTTCGATAGCAACATGTATGTGATATCAAACCTTAATCATCTGTCATTCCTCTAAACCGCTAATCTAAAACAGATTAGGTCTATTTGTTTTGATTTAACTGTTTAGGGTTTTATTCCGATCTTATGTTTAGGGTTTCACAAATTAGGTTGTGTTGTTTTGATTCAACATGTATGTGATATCAAACCTTAATCAACTGTTTAGGGTTTTAACATATTAGGTCGATTTGTTTTTATTTATTTGTCGTTGCATATGTTTGTATTTGGATTGTGATTAGAAATGCAACTTTGTGCTGCTTGGAAAAATTCCTTCCCATATCTATCTATTTGTCCGTCAGTAAATACTAAAGATATGGATGAGATTGACTGTTGTCCACAAGTTTTGCAATATCTCTAATTTGATATTTTAGTTATTTGGTCATTATTCAAAGACTTCTATCAAAAATAAGTTCCAAGTCAATCAAGGAATACTATATTATAATCTTAGCTACATTTGCTTTATAAATGACTAATTTAGCAACTCAAGTTATATTGATACACTTGCTTATCTCCAGTTTCATAACATGGAGAAATACATTCAATGTATTTCAGTTTAGCTACACTTGCTAATGTTGAGTGATCCTGATTTGAGGACACACAAGGTACGTAATTTTAGTTCATCACTTATTTTGAGATCGTTGTCATTTGAAATTTACTTGCATTAACTTTTGCTCTAACTTGCAGCCTCTATCCATGGAGTTGACCCCTGGAATACTGGGAAATATATTTGATGGTATCCAGGTGGGCAAACTTATGTTTTTTTTTACATTTTGATTCGACTTTACTGAACTATATTTGTTTTTTTTTCATTTCAAGTGTTATGAAATGGAATTTCCGTTATTTATTCAGAGACTTCCCAAAACTATTGCAAAAAGGTCAGGTGATGTCTACATTCCCCCTGGTGTACCTGTCCCAGCTCTTGACAAAGATATACTTTGGGAATTTCAGCCTAAAAAAATTGATGATTTTACTTTATTTCTCATAAAACTTTAGAAAATTGTGAATCTTGATGTTTTGATAGTCTGAAAATGTTTATGTAAAGGATAATTATTAACTTGAATTTGTTTTCTGATGTCAAGTGAAGGAGATCTTGTAACATGTGGAGATCAATATGCCGTAAGTCAAACATCCGTGTTATTTACGAACCTAAAATAGTTCTTTTGTTTCATTTGTATCCAGAATCTTTTGTTGTCCTAAACTGTTAATTTCCCTTCTCATATATGTGCAGACTATGTTTGAGAACAGTTTAGTTGAACATCACATTGCTCTACCTCCTGATGCCATAGGAAAGATAACCTATATTGCACCACCTGGTCAATACTCATTGAAGGTATTTCTGTCAAACTCCTTTTGCCATCTATCTTTTTTTGTAACCACACCTTATATGGATATGAATTATTTTTGTTTTTATAAAGGACACTGTCTTGGAGCTTGAATTTGAAGGTATTAAAAAGAAATTTACCATGCTTTTAGGTTTTCTATCTCTCTTTTTCTAATATATGCTCAACATTTTTAGTTTTCAACTACTGTGTTAGGTATCAAAGTCGGTAATGCAGCGGAATCACACACACACGCACAATATCAATCAACAGAAAAAAGAGACACGAGAGATTTATAGTGATTCGGTCAAGGTGACCTACATCCACTGTTGCAACTAGGGTTTATTCTTATTAGATGCTCAAGGAATACAATTACATCATAGGGATATATATAATACCAAGATTAGGGTTAATTAAATAAGGCAATAACTTAATCAACAAGAAATAGAACCAAACAACCCTAAGGCTGCCGCCAGCTTCTAATCTCGTTCTTTCAGCCTTAATATGCCCAAGAGGCCCAGCCGCAGATAACCCAAAAGCCCAGCCCAAATCAGCACAGGCCCACCGGGCCCATTTGGCCCAGTCCGGCCCAATAAGCCTTCACACCCAACAATCTCCCACTTGAAGGCTTTGTTCAATCCACAAACACCATCCAAGTAATCCTCGATCCAGTAATTCCAGTATCCTCCATATCCAAAGTCTCCCGAGCCTTCAGTCCCCATAAACAAGCTCAGACTTCATCAATTTCCCCCTAGTTGCAATCCCCCTCTCATCAAGTACATGAAAGGGCAGTTGAGGCTCCCCCGAGCTCCAACTCATTCTCTATCTCAACTGGTTTGCACGATCCACCAGTTCCAGAGATAACCCGAGAACCACCACTCTCCTCCTTTAGCAAGACTTCCATAGGAGAGATTTTCACAGTCGGACTACCGGTCTTCAAAACCCACCGTTGTTTTGTAACTGTACCCGGAACACGCCCCATGCTCCCACTGTCACCAAACCCCTGACCCGGTTTTGACCTCCAACCCCGCTCAGCTTGAATCACCTTGGCACCAGGCTCCCCTCTTGCAAATTGAACCTTCTTTCGCCCCTTTGATTCAGCGAACCTAACTTTGTTTTGAGGGACGATCATACTTCCCTCAGCAGGTACCTCCACCATGTATAAAGAACCTCGCCTGTTTCCACGAGCAATTACCAGATTACCTTTAGTTACCTTCCACTTGCCTCCACCAAACTTTACTTCTAGTCCCTGTTTATCCAGCTGACCGACAGAGATAAGCTTACTCTTCAAAGCTAGAATAACCCTGACATTCTTCAAGTTCCATGTGGTTCCCAAAGAAGTAACCAAATTCACGTCACCCATGCCCGTAACATCAAGAACATCACCATTAGCTATTCGTACCTTCCCAAAGTTACCAACCTTTAAATTCTCCATCGTCTCCCCGCTGTGCATCGCGTGAAACGAAGAACCAGAATCCATAACCCAAGAATCTGTAGAAGACTCTACACAGCAAACCAAAACATCATCATCAGATTCCTCATCTGCCTGAACCGTGTTTACCTGCCTTTTGCCCTCATTCTTCCCAGACTCTTCCTTATTCCTTCCTGGACACTGACTTTTCACATGCCCAACTTCATTGCAGCTCCAACACCTCACATTTTTCCAAGCTCTAGACGAACTCCTTCCCCTACTCCCATTGCTCCTGTTATTTTCCCTTCCTCTGCCCACATTGAATATATCAGAAGACGAAGATCCTCCACTAGTGTTCCTCCGGCGAATATCCTCACCTAGAATACTATCCCGGACCACGCTAAACTTCAAATTCCCAGCTCCACCAGAATTAGTGATCGCCGTCACATAACCTGACCAGCTGTCAGGCAAAGAGGATAACAGTATCGCAACTTGAGTATCATCATCAAGCTTTGTCCCAACGGTCGATAGCCTGGACAAAATTGAATTTATATTATTTATGTGATTGGGCACCGAGCTTCCCTCATTCATCCTCGTCATGAATAACTCTCTCAACAGGAACACTCTATTACCGGCAGACGGCTTTTCATACATGTTTGACAGAGCCGTCATCATACCATAAGCCGTGGTTTCCTCTTTGATATTGAACGCTACGCTCCTCGTCAAAGCCAGTACAATCTTACATCTCGCCTTTTTGTCCTTAGTATTCCAAACCACTTCGTCAGCCTTACTCATTCCATCCGGTTTTTCTGCCAATACCATCTCCAAATCGTTTTCACCGAATAACGCCTCTATTTGCATCTTCCACCATGCAAAATCAGTCCCGTTAAACTTTTCGATTCGAATTTTCCCGTCTTCAGCCATTGCAAACGAGAATCAGAAAAAAAAATAAAAAACCAGAATTAAGAAAGTCCACCAACCAAAGTCAAGCAACCTCCAAAGAAACCCTAAACCCTGAAACACCCGAACCGGCGCTTCACCTGCAAAACCCTTGACCAGCAGCAACTTCAAGGGTTCAAGGAACCAAACCTTAATCGCAAAATCACAAAAAAACTTCCGAACAGCCCCTGCTTTCCTCTTCTCTTGCGGCAACAACTAGGGTTCTTATAACCTTAGTTTACGGAAGTAATCAGCAGTTGGATCAGGCTGCGATCAGCCCTCCTATCACCAGAAAACAGCCGTAATCAGCAGCAAACAGAAAACAGCCCTTCAGATCTCGACAGCCCTTGCGGCAGATCGAAACAGAACCACAGCAAAGAAAATCGGACAGAATCAGCAGTAGATAGCCTCTCGAACAGCCCTTATCCCCTTCAGCGATTGAACCAGTGCAGACCGTGTGTAAACAACGAGCCAGAGCTCTGATACCACTTGTTAGGTATCAAAGTCGGTAATGCAGCGGAATCACACACACACGCACAATATCAATCAACAGAAAAGAGACACGAGAGATTTATAGTGGTTCGGTCAAGGTGACCTACATCCACTGTTGCAACTAGGGTTTATTCTTATTAGATGCTCAAGGAATACAATTACATCATAGGGATATATATAATACCAAGATTAGGGTTAATTAAATAAGGCAATAACTTAATCAACAAGAAATAGAACCAAACAACCCTAAGGCTGCCGCCAGCTTCTAATCTCGTTCTTTCAGCCTTAATATGCCCAAGAGGCCCAGCCGCAGATGACCCAAAAGCCCAGCCCAAATCAGCACAGGCCCATCGGGCCCATTTGGCCCAGTCCGGCCCAATAAGCCTTCACACCCAACATACTGCACATGTGATTTCTTATTCTACGCCCTTACAGACTTGGCATGTACGTACACCTCGGCCTATCGCATCAAACCTTGCTGCTGATACTCCTCTTCTTACTCGACATGTATCTATCAATATATTATTCAATTTTTATGTTTATTGTTTATTGGTTCTTATCTTCTTCTTACTAGAAGGACCCCCAGGGCTTTCATCTTTTGACTTGTAGGATAGACTCTGGTATGCCACTAATTAGATGATGAAAAGTCAAAGCAGAAAGCATTTGAAGAGTCAATAAAACGATGGAAGACTGAAGAAGATTCCAACGAGGCTTTAAACACGGTAAATAGGTTTAACTAAACGGTGGTGGAGTTCAAAATCTTGATGATTATGATATGGTCAGTTTGGTTACGTTCTTTTTATGCTATTGAATTGACATTAGGGTACTTGTGAATTTAAGTTTGCTCCATAGTTTAGCATCAAAAATATAGTGTAGTATGCGCGGTATTCAAAATTTTAATGTTTGATAGCTTACAAAGGTGACAGATACGTCCTATGCTCAAGCGAGGACCGAGAAAGATATTCAAGGCATTCCATGGGAAAGATTGAATATAACAAGGGAAAGTTATAGGCGTACGAGGCTCGAACAGTACCAAAACTATGAGAATGTTCCTTTGTCGGGTGATGCTGTCAATAAGGTATAATATAATCCTACTGCTTGTATTTATAAAAACAATTACTTTTTCTACTTTTGATATTATGGGGACTTTATTATGTGTGTAGAAATGCAAACAAAAGTCGAAGGGTGGTAACTACTATGAGTTCTTTCATAATACACGATCAGTGAAGCCTACAATCCTTTATTTTCAGTTTTATAACGTTCCGCTTGTTCAAGAATTTGCTTTTTATTAAATTGCTCTTAATCAAAGGCCCTGAAATAAATGATCTATAAATGTGTTTGCTATTTCAAAATTGTGTATTGTGTACAGTTAAGGAACCTGGTATGGGCTACCTTAAGGCATGATGTGTATCTCATGTCTAACTACTCGACCATGAATTCGTCATCATTATCACAAAACTTAACAGAATCCCATTTTGCCACCTCTATGGTAAATGCATAAGGAAATCTTTACAGGTAAGTCATATAATAGCCAATTAAAAAGTCAATAATTTTAAACTACCATATGAAGTGATTAGTAATAAAGAAAAAGTCTCTTTATTACCTTCAAAGCAGCTTCTTTATTTCCAGGAGGTGCAGTTGGTAGGATTGAAGAGTCAACACTGATGGCTTGCACAATTCCTTTACCTTCTAGTCTTTCTGACACTGTAGCAGCCAACTCAACACCCGAGTAACCAAGTCCTACCACCACCACACGAATTGGCTTTGCCTTACCAAAATTCTCGCGCTCCAATTTTGTTAATTTGTCATTTACTTTCTGCATCATAATGTATAGACTAGCAATTTTAGCAGCAAGTTGAAAAATTTTGTAGATAATAAAGATAACATGCATATAAACCACTAATTTACCATCTCTAAAAACTTACAAAAGCATCATCCAGGGTCGAGAACGGTAGTGCAAATTCAACAGCACCTGGTATGATATCAAGCTTAGGTTCAGCTCCTAAAGAAAGTACCAGCCTGGCTGCCCACATACAAACATAAAAATTAGCAACTTGACATGAGCTCAAAGTACTCTTTTAAAAAAAAAGTTAAATAAAAACTATAAATAAATTTGTACGGTTTCATACCAATCATATTCGATAACAAGTCCACTTTCAAGTCGAACAGTTCCTCCACGGCCAGATACATTAGGCCCATTAATTCCCACATGATCACATGGACTGAGGACTTTCACCCTGTCTTTTAGAAACTGCACTCCAGTGTTTACAAGCAACTCTGAAAACCAAGGAGCAATCTCCCATGCATCTACTTCTAAAATTATTCAAAATTATATTTAGAGCAATCAGTTATCAGTATACGATGATAAAAATAACATCAAATCATGGATGAAAGCAAGTACCTCCTGTTAGAAGCTCATATAACATGGGCTTAAAGACAAAGCGTTCAGATTGATCAACAAGGATCACCTGCAGCAATTTAAAATATGTATAATGATATGATCCACCAATCTAGTGGTGATGTGAGAAAGAAAGAAGAATTTTGAAAGAAGTAACATGTTGAATTTCACCATGGTTACCTGAGGTTTCTTATCTTCAGGCCATGTGAGTGATTCCAATCTTAAAGCAGTATATAATCCTCCAAAACCACCACCAAGTATGCACACCCTTGGCCTCTATAACAAATAAGAATCAAGTGTTTTTAAAATGATGAAGATTGATAAACCTGTATACAATCACATAGGAAGTCTGGAATCGAAGGCTTATTTTTCTTTCAGAAACAAAAATAAAGACTTGCCTAAACCTACTTCACTTTTGTGAGGTTTTTTTGATTTTATATCTTTTATATATATTGGGTAACAAGTAGAAATTACCAATAGAATTTTGTAAATGTTTTTGATATTTGAATGAATTACAATGGAGGGGAACCCTCATACAAGTAAGAAACCCTAGAGAAACCTATATTGGGCCCACGAGCCCTGATAATGAAGTACTAACAAACATACCCAGCAAAATCCCACTCAATGAGTAGGGTCTGGGGAGAGTGGGAGGAGGGCAAACCTTACCTCTATCCCATAGGATAGAGAGTGGGTTTAACAAACGAAAGGGAATCCCCATATGATAGAGAGGCTGCACCCAGAGAGACCCCCAACTCGGAAAACATGCAAAACCGCCATGCAGTAAACAACAAGTAACAAATATCCAATATGAAAAACATATATAAGAACAAGACATAGAAGTTCATACTGTAAGCAGGCTGAAAGAAGAGTAGGCATAATAGTCCTTAAATCTAAAAGGAAGCATACCGGAAACACACAAGAACTACATGGAACAAGAAAAAGGTAGCCATATCAGATACATGAACAATAAGGCATACAAAACCGTGTTATAACCATATAGAAAGACCACTATCACATACAAGCCCTAAGGCTAACATATATAAGACTAAAGGCATCGTAAGACTAGGGGGCCACCTGCAACTAAGGTGAAATCAAGAACGAAGCAAGCATCACCACCTGCAACTAAGTGAACTACCGGTGAAGCCACGAATCCTTACCAAACGCCAAGCCTATACTCACCCCTAGAAATCCCTAACATTTATCATGTGTCTCCACGAACTCCTATCACTAATCAAGTCCTCAAAGAGGTGCAAGTCTATCAAATCTTGTTGAATCTTCTTATCCCAAGTCAGTTTTGGTCTGCCTCTGCTCTTCTTCCCCTCCACGGTGAGAGTCTCCACGCTCCTTACTTTTGTCGTCATTTGTCTCCTCCACACATCCCCCACCATCTCAATCCCCCCTCCTTATTTTATCCGAGATAAGTGCTACCCCTAATCTATCCCTAAAAACCTCATTTCTTATCATGTCTAACCTTGTGTGCCCACACATCCACCTCAGCATCCTCATCTTAGTTGTCTCCAACTTTCACGCTTAAGCCTTCTTGATTGACCAGCAATTGATTCTGTACAACATAGGTGGTCGCACTGCCCCCTATGGAATTTGCCTTTTAATTTCTCCGGAAACCTTTTGTCGCACAAAACGCATGTGGTTGTTCTTCACTTGCACCACCCTACCTGAACGTGGTGGGCTATATCGCAGTCAATGTCCCTATCCCTATCACTCTGGACGAACGAGCCTAAATACTTAAACTTAGTTTTTTGCGTAAACGCTTGGCCTCCAATAGTCAATTAGGTGCTCCTAATAATAAAGTACCGATAACTAGAATTAACGAGTTTAGTGCATCCGAAAAGATAACATTACGACTATATATTAAACGTATGAATTTAGTGAGACAAGGAAGCACAATATTCATCCAAGATATAAGAGCAAGTGAAGCCAGCAGAGAATCCAACCTTTTTATCTGGCCAGGAGTAAGGACTCATAGTGTCCTCTTGAGAAACTTCTGTGCTCCTCACATTTTCCCCCATTGAAGCAGAACTAACAAGACTCGATAGTCCACTCCTTGAAGAACTCCCAAATAACAACGAATTAGATTGAAATTTTGCCAAAGAAGAACAGTGGAACAATTTTCCCCAATGAACAACTCCACCTGAAATTCAGATGATACAAAATTATTTATCCTTCATCAAATTTTAATGCTCTATGATTCAGTTTTATTTAATCATTCGGTCTTAAACCCTAATCGCCTTTGCTTAAAAATTAAGGGTACTCCCTAATGATTTCATTTTTCTTTTATCTTTTCCCACCAGAAGTAATTAAATTAAAATTAACTATTGATTCATTTTTCAAAATTGATCAAAATATTCCATAAGAACTAGCTAATTACATGTGAAACCTCCATTATGTCCCAAACCCTTATCTCGGTTGCATTTCAAATTATAGATTAACGTTAATCTCTAGTGAATTCCTTTTGAAATTTAACCGAATCTAATTACAACATTCAGAATTGATTTCATTATTCCAGAAAACTACACGAAAACCTGTAAGTATATAATTTGAAACTGAAAGCAACTAATCTGATATTCGATGTTTATAAAAATTGTGTAGAAACAGATCTTACGATTGAGACGAGGGAGAACTGCTGAAGCACATAGAGCTGAGGCTGCCGCACTAAGATGTGCCATTGCAATACACCGTGGATTACAGACAAGACGAAGAAGATGAAGAAGGAGAAGAGTATTGTCTGTAGATGTGGTGATTTCACTTCCACGTTGAAGTGCTATTTCTTGCCTCTTCGTACGGCTAAACTCACAGAGATGTTTCTACTTGCCTTTAATTAACTAACGTGATTTCCGAATATAACTAACGGCCGTTAGCCCTGGCGTTGTGGGGCACATGTCAAGTCGGCTCGGTTTTGAACTTAAATTCATTAACAAAAAAGAATCTATCGACGATGTATTCGGAAATCACGTTGTACAAATGAAAAAGAAAAATCGAATACAAATAAAAAATCGTTTAACGAAAAGATAAAACTGTGTGAAATTATCACGAATAAAAAATCATAAGAATAAAAACCGATGCAAAAAGATTATAAAGTAAAATATAAATAAAAAACAAAATTTAATAACGACATGTGTTTTACATCGATCGAAAACAATAAAAAAATAGCAACGTGGGTTCCTATAATATCGACAATATTACCAATGTTGTCCGTTAGTTATCGGTTCGATTCGGTTCGTGAATGCACCGAGACTTGGTATAGTTACGATAGAAAAAAAAGTTATTTGCGATGGTTTCGTCATACAAATGTCGCACGATGTAACCAAAAAATAAAGTCGTGTTTTACATATAACAAAAACCATACAAATGAACATGGATACCGGTTATGATAATACCAATACCGGCAACGATATTGTTCGGTCATTATCATTTTGGTTAGTCACGGTACCGGAACGATAACGGTATTCGCTATATAACTTACGATAAAAAAAACACTCAATTACGAATACAACTCCGTTTAAAAAAAATAAATAGAAATGTTGACAAAAAAACCAAAAATAGCTACGTATTCCATTTTTTTAAGTTAAGAAAAGAAAGTTAATACAAAAAATTAAATTAGTAGAAAATAAAATGGGCTAAAAACATATATTATATATAGCATAAGGTGCTAAAATGAAAAGTTATAAAAACATATATATTTTTACTATTTTATTAACATTTTATTTAGGCTAAGTTACAATTTTGGTTCTTTATGTTTATACTAATTTTTAAGTTTCGTCCTAAAACTTCAAAAAATAGACGGATCATTTTTTGTATAGTGTTTGTAACATTTTACGTCATTTCCAGGAACCAGTGTTAAAACAATTAGTTTTTCAAAAATGACCATTTTACCCTTGTTAAAAAAAATAAAAAGGTAAAAAAAAATGACCATTCTTTATCACCATCACATACCAAAACTTCAAAAAATAGACAGATCATTCTTTATACAGTGTTTGTAACATTTTACGTCATTTCCAGGAACCGGTGTTAAAACAATTAGTTTTTCAAAAATAACCATTTTACCCTTGTTAAAAAAAATAAAAAAGGTAAAAAAAATGACCATTCTTTATCACCATCACATACCAAAACTTCAAAAAATAGACGGATCATTCTTTATATAGTGTTTGTAACATTTTACGTCATTTCTAGGAACCGGTGTTAAAACAATTAGTTTTTCAAAAATAACCATTTTACCCTTGTTTTAAAAAAAAATAAAAAAGGTAAAAAAAATGACCATTCTTTATCACCATCACTTACCAAATTAAGGACTAAATATATGATAATCTAACTCTTTTATATAAAATAAAAATGATTAAGTGTGATAAAAAAAATATTGTAGATTAGTACTTGAGTAGAAGATTGGAGAAATAAAAAAGACAGTATATAAAGATGAGATGTGAGTTTTATATAACACACTATGATTCTATATATGAATCCGGTCGGGCTTTGATGTTGGCTTGAGCCTCGAGGTGCATCTAACGTTCCCGAGTTGTTTCTGAAATTAGATCTGAGCTACAACACATAAAGAACTCGTTAGAAGGTACCCTAATGTTTCTGGAAACACCCTCACACTTAAATCAGTAATCTATATCGAGATAAACATGTATGCAATATAAAAGTATGCAAGAAAATACAAGGATATGAGACAGAGGATAGATAAAAAGAGTTGATCGGAGGTCGGCTGAAATTTCAGAAGAATCTTATTCTTTGTCATCTCACTTATTATGCATTTTTAAGCTTTAGATTACAGATCACTTAACACATGCATTCAGGGCTGGCCCTTGTGGGGTGCCCAATGGGCGACCGCACAGGCCTTGGTTTTTCCGCGTGGGGGGGTTAATTTTTTAATTTTTTATATATATATTAAATTTCTTTTTAAAACAAAAAATATATAAAGTATAAAACAAAAAAGTCTTTTATATTTTGTATCTATATACGTAGTTTTAATTTTTATATTATTTATGACGTCATTCAGTTCTTAAATCCGGTCCGACTAGTGGACCTCTAAGACGGCTAGTTCTGAATACATTGCCCTCCAATGTTAGGCCCTCAATAAAACTTGGTGTAATGGCAGCATCATTTCTCCCTAGGACCATCATCTCACCCAAATTCTGAAATCTGTACACAAAACAAGAGTAATATTTGTATCAGATATTGAAATAAAACTAAAACTGTGTTTCATAGTATTTGTGAGTTGTGACTACCAAGCATTTTACAGATGCTGCAAAATATACCAAGTCAATTTCACACTCTGATACTAAGGTCTCATGAAAAATGCAACACTTACATTGTTTATTGTTGTAAATAAAAATATTTTGTGTTGACTATCATCATCATAAATAAACAGATTGAGTTAACTTGGTCCATCTTTGTCTTTACTATAGGCTTTTTTCGTTATTTTAGAAATAGGCAAATATTTTCTTTTAGAATATATGTATGAAGTCAACAGTTGAAATTTTATGGGGAAAAGTCCTATTTTAGCAATTAGCATCAAACCTAAATGGCAAAAGCGGACGGTTGTTAACAGCAGCCCAAATGTTCCAACCAACAAAATCTGCCTGCTGAAATGCAACCTGAAAATCCATGACAATGCATCACCATACCTGGCAAAACGGGTTCGGGTAAGAACAGGTCATTTTAGAAAATGGTTCTTTTGGTTTGGGTCAAAACGAGTTGTGACAAATTTACGTGTGGGTCAAAACAGGCCACTTTAAAGAAAACAAAGAATATTACATTGGTGAATCAATAATTAAGATTTATTATGCAAAACTCCATAAATTCCACTCTTGGTATATTTTTTTACCAAATTTCACCAATTACCCACGTACCCGAATTCTTGGTGGGGCCATAGCCAAATGTGATTCACCGGAATTCAACGCAACTCAACATAAAGAATAGAGTTATATGAGTGCATAAGGGTGTCCTGTTCTGAAAATGAAATTCAAGGCAACTCGAACAATATGATAGTGTCAGTTAAAAAGGCTCTTCATTTGGCCAGGGTTTTAGAAGGTAATGACTTGAGGATACTTGAGCAGCAGAGAGATCCCCACCAATGATGTGCTTCCATGACTTATAATAACCCAAAGGATCTTCTTTCTGGTTTCCATCATCGTCATTATACACAAGGCTGATACTATACTCCCTTACATTTGCATAATCTGGTCCTTCACTATCATAGCGGATAAAAAGTTCACTACCATGAAGATAACAATATTTTACACTAAAGTGAATGCTAACTTCATCACCATCTTCAAACTCATTTTTCCCAAACATCCAATGGCTTAACCATACTACCGCTTCATCACCATATTCAAACTCATCATCTTCTGGAAGAGCATACATTATAGGTTGGTATGTCCAAGAAGAGTTCTTTGTCAAATTCCTTATTTCAATTCTTGAAGGACCAACTTCCATCATGCTTGAAACTGTACTCACAATGCACACATTTAGCCCTTGAATCTTACCTTTTTTAGGAGATGTTTGCAATGTAAACAATGACCTGCTGCTTCTATGAGTGAACCACTTTGGAACCTCTTGCCCTCGAAGATATGTGCTGAATATTCCATGTTCATAAAGCATCTGTCACATGAAAGTTATATTAGCTTGAATCACATAAATGCATATTAAAAGAGGGAAATCAAGTATATATGAAGAGACATCCACCTGCGTTGGAATTGGTTTTTCTGCGTAGTGGTAACATCCGTCGCAATCGGCCATCGATAACCGACAATAGTTCAAATATTCTATATTAACCCAGCCCAAACTGCATAGTACCTCTTCATCAATTTCTGATAAAGCTTGCATTTTGAACTTGTCCTGAATCTCAGTCATGGTAGAAGCATCAAAATATATGACTTCTGGTGGTGCTGACTTTTCTGGATGAAATGTTATTTTCTCCAATGAATAGCAATTGTAAATTCTCAAATACTTTAATACGTCTGGAGCACACAAGACTGTTTTCAGGTTACGACACCCGTCAAAAGAGAGAGTCTCCAGCTTACTAAGGCTTCTCACACATTCAGGCATAGAAATAATTGGATTTTCATCCAAATACAATTCCTTCAACATTGATAGGCCACTAAAATCAATGGGAAATGATTCATCAGACAAATTATTATTTCTAAGTGACAACCTTACTAATGATCTTGGTAAAGAAATCACTAAGGACATGGAATTTCTTGGTATAGCCTCCACAGTGGCAGAAGAAGAAGACACGCGGGACTTTATGTTAACACTGTCCGCAGTTAGAACTTTAAGTGCTTCCATATCTTTCATTTCGACTGGAAATTCACCAAGATTTGAACAACCATCTATCAAAAGCTGAGTAAGGTTCTTTAACTTTCCTATGCTTCTTGGAAGTTCCTTCAATTTATTGCATTTAGTGAGATCAAGGACTTCAAGTTTAGGACAAGAAGTGCCAATTGATTCACAGACCTCAACTAGACTTGTACATCTTGTGAATCTCAACCTTTCCAATAGGGGGAGCCCAGAGAAGTGACCGACTCTAGCAAGCTCATGGCAACTACTGAGATTAAGAAACTTCAGTGACCTGAGCAGCTGTTAAATTAAAAAATAAACAAAATTAAGATGCGTGTTAGTGTTGCAAAGATACTTAACCATGAGTTATCAAACACAATAAGTAGAATCTTGAGGTTTTAGTACCTTGGGCTTCTTCCAAAGTTGTTGTAGTTTGCTATTAGACATGTCAAGAGCTACCATATTCTCCATTTGTAAGTCTGAAGGTATGTAACTCAAAGGAAATCCCTGCATGCATAACCATCTTAAACCTTGAGGGAAATTCTTGTAGGATCCACTGAGTTGTACATAGTTAAGTTGGAGTAGTTTTAAGTTGCGCATCTCACTTAAAGCAGGTGTCTGAAAGTGACCTTTTGTTTTAAGAAATGAGGAATGCATTCCCGAAACCCAACCAAATAGCCACCAAATAACTGAGAGTAGTATATGAACCCAGTTTAATAATGGAAATGATCTAGATCCAAACTTTTGCATATTGGCACTACTTGATTCTTTCGATGTTTCATTATCAAATGTTCTCATATCGAGGACAAGTCCTTGAATTATTGTTGTTCCCTATGAATAAAAATAATAACAAATTATTAAAGAAGTTATGTGTATATACATAATACAAATTAAAAAAAGTACACATAATAGTTATACTTGATTACCTGACTATTTTGCAACACATCCAAACACTCCTCATGATGCCATAATATACTACGCTTCCATGGCTTCTTAGGTGATTCTTGACGGACTATATCTCTCCCCATGTCTTGAAGAAGTTGATGCATCATCAATTTCTCTGATGATCCTACGGTGAGAAGGCATCTATTGATGAGAATCTTGATCCCAGATGATTTGCATATACCACACGCTTTTAATATGTCCTCGGTGAACTTTCTATCTTCTCCAACGAATAAACAAGCAATGTGTTTAAACAGCTCCTTGTCTTTTTCAGAGGGCAAAGTGTCAAAACTTACTTTCAAGACTTTGGTAATATCTGGATTAGTTTCTTTCCCTAGTGATTCTAAGATATCATCCCATGCAGCGTCTTCACTACGTAAAGAACTGCCCAAAACTTTAAGAGCTAAGGGATGTCCTTTGCAATATCTTATGACCTTCATTGACTCCTCTTTGTCACCTTCGTTGGGTTCATTGCGTCCAAAGGCATGCCAACTTAAAAGCTGAAGAGATTCCTTATCATTTAAGCCTTGAAGCAAGTGCTTCGTATGCTTTGGTGGAACTTGTGTTTCAAACAACCTGCATTTTTCTGTTAACGAACCATTTTTTGACGTTATTATGATTTTGCTTCCGGGATGAAGATCTTTTGTCCCAATTAACACATCCAACTGCTCAAACTTATTTATTCCATCAAGAACAAGAAGAGTTCTTTTCCTAAAAAGTGATTTCTCAATCTTCAAGGTGCCTGCATTAACATCACTTATGTCCATCCAATTTCTCGCTCGGATATCTTTAAGGAGTTGTTTCTGCAAATCAAGCAATCCGTTTGGTGGTGTACACCTCCTTTCGATATCTTCAAGAAAGCAGCTTCTTTCAAACTCAAGATAGTGCGTCTTGAAGATATAGTCTGCCAAATATGTCTTTCCAATCCCAGCCATTCCCCATATTGTGAGAAATTCAGTGGTATGTGAGGATGCATTATTCAAGAATGAAGTGATGGTCCTAACTGAAGACTCCATCCCAATTAGTTTTGGGATTTCACTCCTTTTGTGTAGATCTAATCTGCTACTTATCTCTTTAACAATTCCTTCGATAAGTATCGTCTCTCGCCTGTAACCAATACCACCCAATTAATTAGATAAATTAATTGATGAGCTGGTCCAATTTGACCACAATGACTTATTTGATAGATATAATATGAAAGAATGTGTAATGCATCATAGTTTTTGTCCAGAATTGAATAATAATGTGCATACAAAATGCTGTTGATGACAGAGATATATAAAAGAAATATCTAGGGTTCCAACTCAAAATCAATCCAATCCAATATACGAGGCAAAATTGAGCAGGAAGAAAGTGTTTTAATTACCTGCCATTAGCTTCCTCCCCTTTCATATCAGCAACTTCAGTTAGGGCTTTCTCCCATTTCTCCATCTTCTCAGCCCATTCACTTCTTTTCTCTTCATTTGTTTCAGCCTTCATCTTCTTTTTATGATCTGCCATTGCGTCTGCGAAGCTGTTTCGTTGCTTCCTGACATCGGAAGGCTTGACATGATAGAAGATGGGGAAAACAATATGGTTGGAGGTCCTTCGTTGCTCCATGATTAGTGCCAGTTCATCAAGGCACCATGTGGAAGAAGCGTAATCCTTCGACAACACGATAATAGAAGCCCTAGATGATTTAATTGCACTCTCCAACTCCGGTTTCAAAAAATCTCCGATCTGAATCTCTGCGTCATCAAAGAACGTGTCGATTGTGGCTTCCTGCAGTGCTTTGAGGAGATGATCGGTGAAATTATAGCGAGTATCTTCACCTCTAAAGCTTAAAAACACATCATAATCGTATGCTAACAATGTAGAAGAAGAAGAAGAAGATTGTTCTGAAATTTCAGTAAGAAGAACCATTGAAATCGGAGTGTGAAGCAAATTCGTCCGCTGGTTTGTTAGATGATCGGAGAAGGAGTTGACTTGGTCAAAAGTCTTCTCAAATATTATGAGTCCGTTTAAATAAGAATCATACATCCACGTAACTGAAGTTTGCATTTTGCAAGTGGGTGCACTTTTTTTTTTTTTTTTTTTTTTTAAATGCAAATTTCTTTATTTTTATGGGAGTGGGACTTGAACCCATGACCTCTTTAATCCTTAGGGGGCGTTTGGTACGCCGGAATTCAATATAATTCAACGGAATTGGAATTTGAATTCCATTCCTTTGGGTGTTTGATTCGTAAAATTCGTTAGAATTGGAATCCGAATTTCATTCTTAACGTGTTTGGTAGATAATGGAATTGCAATTGGAATTAATTTCTTCAAATTCCCTCAAATGAAGGATTTCAAATTCCTTCCAACTTGTGAAGGAATTCAACTAAAGCAAATGGAATCTCCGACTACCGACCCTTGTCACCGTCACCGACCCTTGCGACCACTGCCGCCACCACCGTCGCCGCCACCCCCGACCATCCCCAACGCCGCTCGCCGCCCCCCACCTCCGCCACCTCCGCCAACTGCCGCATCCGACTCCGACCACCGCCGTCGACCACAAACGAAAATTCGACTATTTTTTCGAGTTTTTTTTTATAAAACGAGGCAAACGAAATAAACATTTTGGTTTTTTTAGTTTTTAGTTATTTTTTGTTTTATTATTTTTTTATATTTTTCTTTATCTTTTTTTGATGGTTTTTTTTTTGCCTTATAAAAATCTAATTCCAAATCCAATTCCTTAAGGATTGTTTTATCAAATCAAATGTATTTAGGAATTCAAATTCCTTTAATAGATTCCAAATCCTTTGAACAAAATACAATTCTAAATTTAATTCCTTAAAATTTCAATTCAAATTCCAATTTAAATTCCAATTCCAACGAGTTCCACGAACCAAACGCCCCCTTAGTGTTTCTAGAGGATTTTCCTCTACCAATAGGCCACCAACCCCATTGGCTAGTGCACTCTTTTTGAATGTTAGTTTTTACTTTTTGGACAATTCCTATCGCTGACTATAGATCACAAGATCATATGCAAAATCGGTGACTATATACTCAACTTGGTTGAGGAGAGAATAAAAAAAAACTAAAATTGACCGGGACCCGTTTAGACTAAATCAAACCCATGAATTTGCGTGTTAAGTTCATGTCATGTAAGAAATTCATATCCTTAAGAAATTCGGGTTTGAGTTGGAGTGGTATTTGGATTGCTAATCGAGTAGGATTAGGAAGCCATTATTTGTATTTGATTTAATCAATCATGTTCGAGTAGGTTTAGGTTGTTTATATTTTAATACTAAATATACAATTAGTATTGTAGTGTAACGAGTCTAGGTTAGCCTATATAAATCAAATCATTGTTTGTTAACTATAATCAAGTTTTAGAGATAGATTTTTTGATATTAATAAACGTGTTTGGGAGTTAGCCAAATTAACGTGTGTTTTACCGATTCGGGATTTGATGTGACGTATCTGCATTTGTTGAAATTGTTAGTTTAAATTTTTTTTCCTAAAAAGCTAATCATAGGTGTGTTCGGGGAGACGGGGTTACTGGCCATCGTTGGCCTCTATGGAGTCGAGGGACCTATAGTAACGACGTAAGCTTAGAAATTTGTTCTCGAGAAAATGGTTGTGAATGTACAATGTTATCACTTACATGTTGGTCAAATGATTTAAGATTATTTACTTTAAGCAAAGCTGGTTTGAACTTATTTACTTTTTATTTTTAACTTTGGCAAGGGTGAGGTAGTAGTGGCTGGGGTAGCGGTACCGGAAGTAGTATAGGCTAAGATAGGTTGACGATCTTTATTAATTTTCAATATGCGATTCTCAATCAAAGTAAAATGAATTACAAACTGAGATATAAATAGAAGATTGAAACTTTAACGTAACTAACGCGTAGCAGGCGAAACTAATGTAACAAGAACTGAGTGAAACTAATGAAAACATGAACAAACAAAATTAAACTAATCAATCTAGCAAAACAAATCAGTTTCACCAAACAATCTTAGGGGTAGTGGTAGTTATAAGAAACCACATGAAGGTGAATAGGTTCATGTTATATCTTAGTTTAATCATTGTAGATTCAAGGATTATTCAAATATGAATACTTTTAATTTAGAAAATCAAGTCTTAGCATGTAATTTTTTTTAATGGTCAACGAATACTATAAGCTCAACCACCCGGTTAAACCCACTGGCGAAAGGCCACCAATGCCTGCGAACGCAGACATCGTTGCCATTCCAAGGGAACCCGAATGTCCACTGTGAAAAAACCATGGCCCACCTAAGTATATTGCACAAAGTGAGTCTCAAACCCATGACCTACGCATTGGAAGGCCATGGGGGGTGCCTCCTCCCAAACCAATTGATCTGAGGCTCACTGGCTCTTATCATGTACACGTAAAATTGATTAGATATAATCAACTTAAGACTTATTAAACATGTGTTGTTCAGTGTGTAAGTCGTTTTCAAATCAGATTTTGTATTCATCATTGCAATTCAATCTCGCCAAGAAGGAGTTGAAGTCTCAAATCAGATTTTATTAGCAAGATGTTAGTTTGAAAAATATATAGGTTTTAAAGCAATAAGTAATGAGATTATGACAATAGAGAAATTGACAAGAAAGAGATTGTCACACAAGTAGTATGTTATATACTTGTTTAGGTAAATATTAAATAATTCTTCTTACATTCACTCCTAGATTACTTCAATAGAGTGTTTTCAAACTTTTTTGAAAATAAGTAAAAATCACAGCTTGCAAACTTTTCGGTAATACGGTAAAGACCATCAATAACTTCTCCTTGATATTGGTAGGATCACAACCAACACCAATAAACTATATACAAAAAAAAAAAAAACTACTATATGTATACTATATATGTAGCCTATTACATACTTTTATGTGTCGAGTCCAAATAAACAAAATAAGTTACCTTTTCTTGATTTACCATAAAAGTTATTGCTTCTCCATTAGCACTCTCCTAGTAGATCATAGAAAACTTGTGGCTTCTTGTATTCGGCCTCACACAATGCCTAAAACAAACCATATATGTTATCTAGGAAAAAATAGCCCAAGCACAAGGAGAGTGTAACTAATTAGAGTTTGGGGACCCACCTCCATCGCGTAAGCTATCTGGATCAACTTAGCTTCAGACCATGGTTTCCCGATAAACTGAATCCCGATGGGTAACCCTAGTCTATCATACCCGACCTACCAAATATGGTTAACCGTTAAACTGATTGGTTCAGAAAATGTAAGGATTAGGCTTATGTTTTACTTTAACATGTCAACAAGGCACGCGTGTATAACAGGTTGAAAGTCACCAAAAATGTATTTTTAGTTGTTTTATTTAAAATAATAGATTAATATTGTAGTAATTTAGTTTATGTAATCATATTCAGGATAACTAGTAAATATTATAGGTAATTGGACAAAAAGTGTTCCAAGTAGACCTAACCCGACCCGATTCAACTTCAAAATATAACTCATTTAGACCCATACCGGCTTCACTCGTTGCACAACCCACCCATTTCGACACCATGTGTTGCACAACTACAAGAACCGGTTAAGGATAGACGTTGAGTTATTAGAGTATACCGGAACAGTCACAGCAGGCAATCCAAGAAAATTTCCAGCTATTGAATATCGCACGAGTGCAGCTGAGAGAAAAAAAAGATTGAAGTTAAAAACTAAGTAGGAAAAAAGAAAGCATAGATGGTGAAGTAGTAAATACATACCTCCGTTAACATAGTCCAATTCACCGGTCTCCTGAGCGTCATCCTTTATTTCATATGCTGTTACCCTACCAATCAGTCATTTTATCTCAAACAGGTCAAATAAAGAGAAATTGCAATTTCAACCATTTAAGGCAGTGTTTTATCTAAAACAGGTCATGGAAAAAGAAGTTGTTTCAACCCTTTTACTTATGAATGGGCTGATCAGGGTGGTGTTTTATCTCCAACGGGTCAAATAAAAAGAAGTTGCAGTTTCAGCCCGTTTACTTATGAATGGGCTGATCCGGGTGGTGTTTTATCTCAAAGAGGCGGTATCGCCCCAAGTTTATGTATAGCTAAGGTGCAAGATCATACCCGACCATAGGTGAAACAATGACATCAGCCATGCGGAAAATCTTTTCATGGAACTTCATTTGACGGTTTCTACAGTAGACATATAGATGAAAATTTTAAAACCAAAATGGAATTTTGAGAAAATTTAAGCTAGTGAAATTGCCAAGAACGGATACCTGATCCGCTGTGCATTCAAGTAATCCCTACTGTCAAAAGAACCATATATAGAAAGTGCAACTCTTACATCCCACCCTGATTCTGACCTGCCTCTGATTCATTTCAATTTCAAAAGTCAGCATCATGGTAACATGTAAATTTTTTTGAAAACGAAATTTTAACTTTGTACGAATTTTAAGAATTTACTTACTTATTTTCTAAATGATGAGCAATAGATGCTGTACATTCTGAACCAATTGTAACATAATGCGCCAAACGCATTGCTTCTACATCTGGTATGGTCACCTCCACAGTCTTCAAACATGTGCCAAAGAACCATACATTAAAATATAAAAGAACTATTACATTTCTTTTAAAAAATAATAAAACCAATCAATTTGGACCAAAAAAGATTAAGTTTGCATACCTCCCATCCGTACAACTTATGAAGACTACCTAAAGCTCTTAAACAGCAAGCTCTAATATCATCAGAGCAATCGTTGAACCACTGATGGATCATGGATATAAAACAGAAAGGTCAAAACATGCATCAGGAATTTTTCTATAAAAACTAAATGTTTAATGGCCCGAGTAAGAACCTCGTCAGATTTAGCCAGCCTGATACTAGACACGTTAGAATGCTTCAGCATTGGCAATTTTAGTCTAGGCTGCACATGTAGATTACAAAGAAAAAGAATAAGATTATTAGTACACAATGTCTAAAATGGGCAGGTTTTAATGTTTTATACTATGTAGGCATGTACCACAGTTGATTGGTGTGGTTCAGATTGGCCACTCATAGCTGCATAACTGAAAATAACGTGGGACATTACGAAAACGTACACATAATATGTCTACAAGATTATAAAAGAAAGTTAATGAGGGGCGTTTGCATAAAGAACACTAACACAATTAGAGAATCCTCAACTGTGCCGGCTAGTACTCCAACCATTCCAACTGTCCAGTTCAAGGGAAGAACACTGGAAAAAGGATACATGAAAAAATTAAGGAAAAAAAAAAGACAACAGTTTGGCATTACTGATGAAGATCAACTATAAAATGGTTTTTATCTCAAAATTTTAATTTTCCTTAAGTTTTTACTGACCCAGAGTGCGGTATACGCCCAAAGGATGGCTTAAAACCAACGACACCACATAGAGCAGCAGGCATTCTCACGGATCCTACACAATTAATGTTGATAAAAACCAAATCTTGGTTACTTGTAGCTAAAGTAGCAATTTCAACCCGTTTACTTGTTAACGGTAACTGCAGTTTATGTTTCATCTCTAACGGGCTAGACCCGTAAAAAAAAGAAAAAAAAAGGATTAGTGTAAACAGAACAGGTCAAATGATTGGGACAGATAAAAGTCGCCCAAACTTTATTTTTAATTCATAAAAGCACCAAAATCTTTTTATTCAGAAGTCATAGTATTTTTGAAATAACATTTTTTATTGTATCTGACACACTGCATGTTTATGAAAAGAATATATGGGCGAAAACTGTTCGGGGTCAACCTGACCCGACTTGACTCTGCCATTTCGACCTAATGACCAGTTTTAACCCGCCCATTTTGACACCTCTACTGTATAACATATGGTTTAACTTGTGGGTGCTACAGTATGAGTTCTATTTACCTCCCCCATCAACACCAAGGGCAACTGGGCACAATCCTGCACATACAACAGCAGCTGATCCACTAGACGAACCACCAGATATCCGTTTCGGATTATATGGATTTCGTGGCGTCCTGATTAATCAAAAATCGCAAAAAAATTAAGAATACCGCACATGAGTTTGTTCCAAGTGTTTTGGAATAGTTTCCAGGACGGTTTTCTTTACCCATAATGAGGATTTATCCCACTGGTTCCTGCACCGAGCTCGTGCATATTTGTTTTTCCCACAAGTATGGCACCACACAATCTCAGGCGTTTAACACAACAGGCATCTTCTTTGCAAGGTCTTAATTTATGCAACCACTTTGAACCTCCTATAACAATGATCAGTAATGCCACTTAAGCATGTTATTCCCTCCCATTCAAAAGTAATTTACAATTTGAAAGAAATATAAAGACAGTTCTACGGATGGTTTAGTGCTTGATCAATATAATTAACACCATAAGTCATCTTGAATCGTTAAAAGGAACATCAATCTTTCGTGGCGTTAATATATCTAAGAAAATGAAATTTACTAGCCCAAAATGAATATAAGAAATATAGTTCTGGATGAATAGACTGGATGAGATGGTACATCAGAACATGAAATTACCAGTAGTTGGATATGGCATGCAATCTATTTCATCCTTGATAGCAATGGGAACACCATCTAAAACTGAAATCGGTTCACCTGCATACATCAATAGAAATATAAAAATTCCCATGTGCTCAAACTTAACATGTTTAAAGTTGATGATTCACACTAATGTTTCAACTAAGAAAGCGTCATGAACGACAGGGGAACCTAATAAATTAAAAAAGATTTGAAAACAATGCTGATAGTTACCTCTCTGGTATCTTAGAGTTGACTCAGTAGCTTGCCTTAGAATATCGCGAGCTTCATAACTAATGAAGAATGACATATCCATTCCTGGACCAGAAGATTGCTCAATCGCTGATATTAATCGCTCTGCAACCTGAAAAAAGATGATAAAATCAACAGATTAAGAAGCATACAACGATAAATTCAGCTGTAAAGAGAAGTGACAAAATGGGCGAATCGGGTGGGTTGGGTAACGGGTAAAAGTCAAAACAGGTAATTCTTTAGTGCAGATCAAAACAGGTTTGGGCCCGGTTGAGTTTACCCACAAGCACTTTTATCCATTTCTTAGTTTGTAAATAATTATCAAGTTTTTATACATTTGAATACAGTTTCGATGACTTTCAACCTATCGGACATGTTTCCTTTTAATGTAAATCTTTTAGTAGCTCATTTGACCCGTTGAACCCGATATGATAAAAACATAACCCAAATTGACCCGTTTACCGGTCAAAAACCTCTAGCGGTAATGTAGACAATAAACTAGCAATAGCAAACAAAAATGGCAACATACCACAAGAGGAGTTATTTTTCTTGATGAATAAGCTCTAGAGTAATCTAAGATTTTCCATCTGCGAAAACTGAAGTACGAATCTTGAAGTCTCGTGTCTGAAGACGGTAAGCAATTTATGGCATGTTGAACTTGTTCCGCTGGTGACAGACCATGAGATAGGCTTTTAACTTCTTCTTCTTCAAAGTCTGCAGTGCTCATAGTTTTAAATAAATTGTAAATGTGGATTCATGGAGATTCTAAATTAATGTCAGTGTGAGGCTTTTTTGGTTATATCAATGTCTTTCAAGTAATAGTCACGAAAACAACCTTCATAATGATGCAAAGGAACATAAAGAGGTGAATCTTCCATCACTCCATATGAAACTAGCTGCATAAGAGGGAATTTAACTTTATAATTGTAAAAGATAATGGACTACATTGGAACTAATTGTGTATTTAGCCTGGATGAAGAACCCTCAATATATAGGAACAATAAATCAGAAACAAACCCTAAACTAACCTAACTCAGGACCGTGGGCTAAACATAAGTAACCCTAATACTAATAATCTAATATCTAACACCCCTCCTCAAATTAGAGCATAGATGTTAATCATGCCCAAGTTGTAACAAATAAAACCTAAAAACATAACTGGAAAAACTAGACTGGAAGAGCAGGAGCAGGATTAGCAGTGTTAGACTTAATCTTTGTTGGTTCACATGTGAAAGAAAAATGGAGGCTAAAATGGGTCATGGATCAGTCAAATAAGTCGAATGGTTCAAAAGTTTAATTTGGGTTAGTTTAGTATTTTAGTTAAGTTTGTTTATTTGGTATGGTATTTTATTAGATATGTTTTTAGTTTATGGTATGGTCTAGTATTTGGTAAGTTTATTTTAGGAGATTATTTAGCTTGGAGGTTAGGTTAGGGTTAAGTCTTTTGGGTCTATTTAAGAAGGGTCATTGTATTGTTTTTATTATTCTGAATTAATGAGAATGGATTGTACGTAGAATTCCTGGGCTTCAATTGGTATCAGAGCCGATTTGGCTTCTGATCTGGGTTCGCAGCAGCAGGTCTGTTTTTTCTTGGGTGTTCTCGGTTTTTCCAAGTTTCTGGGTGAGCAGTGCAGAAGAAAAAGAAAAAAACAAAAACAACAGCAGAAGAGTTTTTTTTGTATTAAAATCGAGCAACAGCAGCAAATAAAAATACAGTAGGTTTTGGTTTTGGTAATTTTGGTCGAGAGCAAACAGTAAGAAAAAGAAAGGAGCAGTAGTTTTTTTTTCGGGTAAGCAAAGCAAACTAGACTAGAAGAGCAGGAGCAGGATTAGCAGTGTTAGACTTAATCTTTGTTGGTTCACATGTGAAAGAAAAATGGAGGCTGAAATAGGTCATGGATCGGTCAAATAAGTCTAATGGGTCAAAAGTTTAATTTGGGTTAATTTAGTATTTTAGTTAAGTTTCTTTATTTGGTATGATATTTTATTAGGTATGTTTTTAGTTTATGCTATGGTCTAGTATTTGGTAAGTTTATTTTAGATTATTATTTCGCTTGGACGTTAGATTAGGATTAAGTCTTTTGGGTCTATTTAAGAATGGTCATTGTATTGTTTTTATTCTTCCGAATTAATGAGAATGGATTGTACGTAGAATTCCTGGGCTTCAAGCAGCATGATCCTTGTAAGAACAAGACAACAGAACAACAGTAACATGCTTCTTGTAAGAACAAGACAACATGAATAAGATTCTTGTAAGAACAAGACAGCGGAAACAGGATTCTTGTCAGAACAAGACAACAGAACATCAGTAACATGATTCTTGTAAAACAAGACATCATGAACAAGATTCTTGTAAGAACAAGACAACAGAAACATGATTCTTGTCAGAACAAGACAACAGAACCGCAGTAACATGATTCTTGTAAAAACAAGACGGCAGAAACATGATTCTTTTAAGAATAAGAACAGGACTGAAACATAACAAGAATGGTCATTGTTTTGTCTTTATTATTCCGAATTAATGAGCATGGATTGTACGTAGAATTCCTGGGCTTCAAGCAGCATGATCCTTGTAAGAACAAGATAACATAACAACAGTAACATAATTCTTGTAAGAACAAGACAACATAAACAAGATTCTTGTAAGAACAAGACAGAAGAAACATGATTCTTGTAAGAACAAGACAATAGAACAACAGTAACATGACTCTTGTAAGAGCAAGACAACATGAAGAAGATTCTTGTAAGAACAAGATAGCAGAAACAAGACAGCATGATCCTTGTAAGAACAAGACAACAGAACAACAGTAACATGATTCATGTAAAAACAAGACAGCAGAACAAGGTTCTTGTAAGAACAAGACAGCAGAAACGGGATTCTTGTTAGAACAAGAACATGACTGAAACAGGTAAGCCTTGAACAGTGAATATCGGCTTTTGGGACAAGAACAGGTAAGCCCTAATCGAAATCTCGAACAACGGCTTCAGGAACAGGAACAGGAGCAGGAACTGGGCTGGAACCGGAACAAGATCACAAACAGAACCAAACGAACTGAAACTAGGATTCCGACGACAAATCCCGGAAAGATTCTGGCGGCGCCAGGCGATGGATAACGGTGGTGGGTGTCAGAGACAGCATGGATTAAATCGGAATCCAACGCTGATTTCACAGTTAAAAATTGGTAGGAAACTGACCAGTCACGCACTCCCACATGCCGGGAGGCAATGGCGGGGTTCCAATGGATCGCGATGGCGTGTCGATGGCCATTTAGCAGGGTTTTCAAATCGGTGGTTGCTGATAATGATGGTGCGGCGGTGAGATGTAACCGTGTCTCGAAAAAATATTTCGAGAATAAGCGAGACCGAAATAGAAACGGGAGATCTGGAAACTTGAAAACGGGATTCAAGGAAACAACGATGGCTAGGGTTTGTACCGAGACCGTTAGCTTGATACCATGTAAAAGATAATGGACAACGTTGGAATTAAATTGTGTATTTATACAAGAGGGAGAACCCTTAATATATAAGAACAAGAAATCAGAAACAAACCCTAAACTAACTTAACTCGCGCCCGTGGGCTAAACATAAGTAAACCTTAACACTAATAATGTAATATCTAACAATAATCAAACATAAGCACGGGTTGATACAATATTTTTTTAGCTGTCACTCTTCGTAATGTCAAAATGATACGTAAATAACATATAAAAAAACGTAATAATTGACTAGTCAAATGTCTTTTATACTCTCACAAGTGATATCAATATAAAAAATAACGATTAACAAATAGCAAATGAATTATTTGTTTTTATTTCTACAAAAAGAATAATAAATTATAACAAAAATAATTGATTTTTCTATTGTCTTTCAAATGTACTAGTCATGTGATTAATTGATTGCTATATATGCATATCATGTTCATACATCTTTAGAAACTTGCCAAAAAGAAGTAAATAGTGGAGTAATTAAATGTACCTACATAAATAATTAAATAAGTTGGTGATTTTGCTACCACATTAGTAGCAAGGAAAGTACTGGTAGCAACTCAACAATTTTGTCACTCATGATGTCATCATGTGCTAAAATAGTGGTAGTTTGATGTGGAGCTCATTCAACAGTTGATAGAAAGGGTTACTAGTGGAATTACGGGGCCCATAACCAGGCGGACGGAAAGGTCTAGACGAGCTGGATCATGTGACAAACCTGAATTCCATCGAACGGGCATTACTTGACGCAACCTTAGTTGGTTTTGGCCTAGCCGTCTTACATGAATTCCATCATTAAGGGCTCTAATTTTGCCGATAAATGGTTTTCCCTAATTTCCTCCAATCTCAATGTTTTCACTTTTCAGTCCAAAACGCGTGAATCATTGATTGATGTACTTTGCGTGTTTTTTTTAATTTCATTTTTAAATTGGTGATTTGTAATTTCGAAAGTTTGGCAAAGCTGTCAAATTTCGAATTCTTCTACTTAAGGGCACCTCATGTAAGAGCTTTCTCATTCAGATTTGTTATAATAAAAATTCTTTGAGAATTATTTTTCTGTAATTTTCTTGCTTCAGCTATGCATCATAATTAGATATAAATAAGCACGTTGTTTAAAATGTATTCTTAGAAACAAATAAAAGAATATCATATCCTTTTTAGGGGTGTATATGAGTCCATCCAAACCCGATTAAGCTCGAGTATGGCTGGTCTAATTAAAGAGAGCTTCGGCTCGAGCTTCGCTAATTTCAAGCTCATTAGTAGTATGACAACCCATACCGCTCAGCTAGTTTATTATTTAATTGTTATCGACTAACTTTTATATGTTTTTTTTAGAACAGCAACTAACTTTTATATGTACTCATGAATCACGATTATTATATATATATATATATATATATATATATATATGTATATAATATTATAATTATTATTAAGTTTTATTGTAATTAAATATGTAATGATATTTTTTAATTATATTTATACAAATAGAAGGCCAGTTTATGTTCGCAATTATAACTAAGCTCGATATATTAGGCTTCGATATATGAAGCATGAGCTCGAGGTCATTTATTAAACGAACTCTAATTTTGACATTGTTTAACCTCGACTTGATTCAAGTTTTAAACGAGTTGATCTCAAGTAGCTCATGAGCAGTAGGCTCGTTGACACGCCTATACGATATACAATTTTATTGTTAGACATATACTATAATAATATAATATATAAGTGTAACATAAAACATATCATGTAACATTGAAAAATATTTTGAAGTACCTAACATGCTTAATTCAAGTTCCATTTAATGTTCTAGGTAAAAAGAAAAGGAAATTTAATATCTTCATCAGTTACATGTAACATCAGAGTTTATTGAAATATTTTTTTAATGGTTTAGCAATAATAGATTATTTTGAACGGTAAACACACGCCCATTTAAAATGTATCTATTGTCTATTTTATGAACATTGAAGCCTTATCATTTTGGTAAGGATAAACATCATGTGCTACTAAATTATGTGGGCCTATTTTTTGCTAATAAAAAGTTATGTGAACTAAATTATATCCACTAAAATTCAGTAAAGTGGTGTTCCTATAGTTCTTATGATGGGGATATAACCACTAAAATTTATATATTAATAAAAGATTAAGATTTAAATAATTACATGTTGATATATCTGTACTCACATATAAATATATATCTATATCTATATAATTATAATTATACAATGCATTTATCCACATATAATTGACCATTTATTTATAGGCACGTTTTATTTTATTTTATTTAAGGACTTAGATTAGTACCTAGTTCTCAAATGAAAATTCCCCATACATATTGCTAACCGTTTTTTTATATATATACATAGGTCGCTGAATAATAAAAAAATTACACCTAGAAAATTACACCTAGAAACAACATTAATGGTACCGAACCATCATCTTGGTTAAGTTTATACCAATTAAGGGGAAAAAAATGACAAAATTTATAAAATAACAAATACACCCTCTAACTTTAAAGTTTAAAGCTTATATCGTATATATCGTAGTAAAATGATGCATAAACTTATAATTTTGATTTTACTTGTATTTTTGTTAATTAGCAATCCATCTAGAGTTCATTCTTTTTAAGTAAAATTCTAAGTTTATTTTAGTCATAACACTTAAATTTATTAATTTTCTTTTAACGGCGTTCTATTTTTTCTCTGGACAAATTTTAAACTCATAATCTTTTGATTGTAGGAGTCGCCTCTTACCCGAGAGGGATCACCGTCGACGGCAACAGTGATATTTTAGAGAGGACATCGCAGAGGCGGTGGTGTCGTTTTGGAGATGGTTACCGGATGGAAGCACGCTGCCGGCAACCATCAAGATTCCGAACAGGTATGTGCCAATTATCTTCTGTTACCACCATCACTATGATCTGCTTCTTAATGGTTTCAATTGTTGTGTTTTCCTAATTAGGGTTTCCAATTGGAGATGGAGAGGAGCAACAATCGCTTCGGTTTGTCGTGTAAGTAAACCCTAAAATCATGACATCCTCTATCGTGTAAACTCTGATCTGCTTCTTAGTGGTTTCTATTGTGTTATTTTTTATTTTCTTAAAGGTTGATTGACTGCTTATGTGGAGAAACATTTGAAGAAGAAGGAATTAACGACCACACTATTGTTCAAAAATGTGCTGAAATTTAGAACCTTATTTAAGAAGGTATAACCTAACTTATTTTATACTTTGTTACTTTGACTATTACTTTGTAAATTTGATCACAATCAGCTTCCAAATCATTCTGCAAAGTCAAATGAAACAATGGAGGAATGGAAATGGGGATATTCTTATTATGCCAAAAGGGGTAGTGTAAGCTACTAGGCCCCAATCCCCATCCTAAAATTTGTTATTTTACTTGGTGTTTTTTTTTGTTCTAAATTAGTATAATCAAAATTATATTAATTTACAATGGTTTTATTAGGGATGAGTATTTGGTACCAAGTATTGATACTGATACTGATATTGATACCGTACCGATATATTTGATACGGTATTCGGTACCCATTTTTCAAGAAATTTGGTATCAGTACCGATACCATTTGGAGAAGAGCATTTTGTAAAGAAAACCGATACCGTACCGCTAGATTCGGTACGGTATTCGATACCCAACTCTTAAGAAATTCGATATCGGTATTTCGGTACCGGTACGGTACCGATCTCATCCCCGGTATTATAATTTTCAATCTAAAAAATATAGTATGAAAATTGGTCCACAAGGAAGTGGATATTTCTTGTTTTGAACAGTTTGAATACTATATCTTGTTGCACAATACTTCTTAATTTCATTTTAAATACTTTCGTCCACATCTATACTATATAATAAATAAAGGTTTTTACATGCCACGTATTGCCTCCATATTCGTTCTCATTATTTTTTTCCCGCCCCTCTCTCCTATTTAATGCACTTCTATTAATAATAATATATATTTAAAGAAAAAAAATACTAATTATACTAATAAAACATATTTATTTTAAATTATCTCTTATCATAAGAATTTTAAAATTTAATTATATAACTTTATTTTTAATCAAATAGTAAATAAAAATCAAATTATATTAAAAAATAGTAATTAATGTATTTTCAAAACCCAATTATATATTAATTTTACATGTTTTGAATTTTTTTTCTATTCTTAGTATATGTAATAAATTTTTACACATGTAAAAATATATATACATAAAGATTTAAAATTTTTATGTATTGATATATTTCACCCCGTATGTAGACACGGGACCTAAACTAGTTCCTAATATATTGCACATGATGAATGTTCAACTTCTAATCCATTTAATTGACATAACCCAACTTAAATGTATTAAGAAACTAGTTTAGACCCCGTGTCTACACACGGGTGAATATCAGTATAAATTTTTTAAATCTGTATATATATTTTACAGGTGGAAAAATGTATTACATTTACCAATGATAGAAAACAAAATTCAAATATGTAAAAATTAATACATAATTGGGTTTAAAAATACGTTAATTATATTTAATGTAATTTGACTTCCATTTACTATTTGATTGTAAATAAAAGTTACATAATTAGATTTCAAAGTTTTTTTATATAATATGGGATAATTTGAAATAAATGTGTTTTATTAGTACAATTATGATTTTATTTAAAAGGTATATTATTATTATAAAATAGATGTGTATTTAATAAGAGAGAGAGGCGGTAAAAAAAATGATAAGAGTGAATGTGGAGGTGACACGTGGCATTGAAAACCTTTATTTATTATATAGTATAGATTAAGTACAATAATGACTTTGATTGTTTGGTATGCTTATATTCAGTATGACACCTCCATCACATGATAATCAAACATTCAAACGTCACCTCAAATAGAATGCTACATGGACAATGTACATGTGATCTGTAAATGGTCAATTATCATTCATATCTATGTTTTTTATTTATACATTTACTTAATTAATGTCCACCAATAATAATAAATATGCCTGGTTTGATAATTATCATCGGTAGTTGTCAATTGAGTTGTTAATGAACATCTCAAGTTTAAGGGGTGTTGCTTTAGTAGGATAATCATCAATAGTGAAAATGTAACTATTTCACATTGTTTTGATATGATTGATGTTCTTTTTAATTAATATTATGTTAAAAATTGTAACAACCATATAATATGTTTTGCTTTTAACTTTTCGTGCAATATATTTTTTAATTAATATTATGTTAAAAATTGTAACAACCATATAATATGTTTTGCTTTTAACTTTTCGTGCAATATATTTATAATATGTTTTTTATTTATACATTTAGTTCATTAACGCCCATTAACCCGTTTAGCTAAAAGGGTGTTCGGTTCAACCCGGCGGGTTGACTCATTCAACCCACTTATTTTTTATTTAATTGTTTTAAGTGCGTTTTATGTCATAAATGAAACTAATCGTATATTTTATGCTTAAATTTAAAACTTAAAAGAGAAGTTTACTTAAGATTTTATAATTAAAATGTAAATGTTCTATATACTTTTACAAGTTTTGTTGTAAATTTAAGGATTAATATGCCAAAAAAAATAATAATAAACAGAATTCAAGTTAAACGGGTCAACAATTGAATATTCGTATCGTGTTTAGGTCCATATGTCTGACATGATTTTAAGGTCCGGGTTCTTGTCAAATTTTCAAGTTTAAGTCAGGTTTAGGTCCATAAATAGAATTCAAGTTAAACGGGTCAACAACTGAATATTCGTGTCATGTTTAGGTCCATATGTCTGACATGATTTTAAGGTTCGGGTTTTTGTCAAATTTTCAAGTTTAAGTCAGGTTAGTAGACCTATATATCATGAACACGACCCGTTTATCCCCTTAAGTTTTATGCACTTAACAATTTCACCTATTTGCAGTGACTTATCTTGTTTGAATTTAGTAAATTAGTAATTGAACCAACTTGCAACAACATATCATTCACGTAAGTAGCACGTTTCAGTTCTTAATATAATAAAAAATATTATTATTTTATATTATATTATATTTTGCATGAATATATTTAAACTGCTTTAAAGTATGAGAAACCTGTAAACAATAAATGCTCATAAAACACCAATTAAAACATATAAAACTAAAGAAAGAAATAATAAATAAATACGTTATAAAACCATACGTTTTAACCCAAAAGTAAAAGTATTTAAGATCTACAAAATTAGGCCCCAGAATGTAATTAATATCCACATTAAGAAAAGGATTAGTGAAAGTAACATTTAATTTTTTCAAAAGGCAAATTTCTTTATTCCTATAGGAGTGAGACTTGAACACATAACCTTTTCAATCCTTAGTGTTGCTAGAAGATTTTCCTGTACCAATGGGCCACCAACCCCATTGGCGAAAGTAACACTTAATTAAATATTAGAAATCCCGTAACTTAATTTTGTTGCTTAATTATCAAACGCTACGTAATTAATAAATAAGTAACTGGTTACGTCACATATCATGATTATCAAAGCCCAATATAATTAGTAAATACTTAAAGTAATTTCAATCATATGTTATCTCAAAATATTATTTTATATTTTTTAAATCTTAATTACTAACTATTTAATATTTTATTTATTTAACTCGTGTAATACACGGGTTTCTAACCGGTTAAGATTAATGAAATAATATATAATTAATAAAATAATAAAAATTAATACCTGCTGAATTCTATTATTCTTCTTCAGAAAATAGAGCAAAATGTTGCCGATTAGCTTCATCTCCAGAAACCACACGAATACCTTCGCTATCAGTCCAGCCATTCGAGGAGCTGTATACACACATCACAAATTAACACATAATCCATACATACATACACACATATGTGTGTGTATCAGTGTGTGTGTGTGATTTCAATTCACACATTTAGGTTTTATGATCGAATTCATCCATAACGCAAGAATATATATTGCATAGATACAGAAATTGATCGTATGTATACACATGTGTGTGTGATTTCACACATTTAGGTCTTATGATCGAATTCATCCATACGCATGATAATTACATAGATACAGAAATTGATTGTATGTATAGATTGAAACAGAGAAGGCGATGTGAAGATGGAGATGATCGGAGAGAAGAAACTAATTAATTAATAAATTGAAGGTGAAGAGACCTTTGACGTCGGCATGGATGTAGGTTTGATCGGTGTGAGGACCGAGATCAACGTCGTTGACGGATTTGTAAACGATGCCGTTGTCCTTGATAAGCCCCATTCTGCGGTTTTCGTGAAGGGGGATAGTCTGGGGTGGGGGAGAGAACGAACGGAAAAATTAAGTAACGTGATCATTCAACTAACTAGCTGCGGTATTTATAGTAGCGGTGTGAGGGTGTGTGTGTGACAAAAGTCCACTAATTTACACACTCACATATACAAAGTATATAATATGAGTTTTCAAAATTTGGATTTTTTTTTTATAGAAAAATTGGCTTTCCTCCTTAATTGGTAACTTGGTGTTGGAACATGAGTGGTGATACCACTGGTGGCACGATGATACTTCAGTGGTCCGTCAGTGATCCAAATTTGTCGTTCAAAAAAAATATCTATCTATCTATACTACTTAATAAACAAGGAAATTTTAAGATAACTTGTCACATTTTTAGGTCATCCTATTTTTAGTTTTTCGCATCTCTCTTCTATTAATAACCAATTTCACTATTTTAGTCATCTAAATTAATTATTTGTTTCAATTTTTATCTAAAGAATTTTTAAATTAAAATTGTGTTTAACATTAATTAAATTTGTTCAATCATATTTTTATAAACTCTACAAATTGAAATCAATTTTATAGTGAGTTACAATCTAAATAAAAAATCTTTAATCATATATTTGCATATTCACATTATTCAATTTTGATGAATGTATATGTTAATAAATTACATTATATTTTATTCAGCCCGTGTATTACTAAGAGTTTATTTAACCCATGCAATACACGATTTTATTTAACCCATGCAAATATATGGGTTTTTCAAGACATAATTTTTTTATTACTAAGTATATAACATCATATTTATTTAACCAGTGTAATGCACAAGATTCTAAACTATTATTATAATATATGTAATCATATTATATTAGATTATAAAGCATAATATCTTATTTGGTTGATGTATTTTTTAATGAGTAAACTTCAGTTTTCGTCGCTGAGGTTTGAACCAAACTTCAGGTTTCATCGCCCTGTAACACATGTCATCCCTAACGTTTTATATTTTAACAGTTTCCGTCCCTGATCCTTAACTCCGTTAAAATTTCAGTTAGTTTTTATATGAAATTACTAATATACCCCCTTCTTCTTCTTCTTCAAACATCATACCCTTCTTCAAACTTTAAACATAAGGACACTTCGCCTCTCTCTCTACAATTCCATCAAAACTCGAGATCCGACAACCAAGACTTTGATGTTTCTAGACATCAAACCTGGTACTGTAATCTATTTTGGCTTCTAATACCAATAATACGTTCCTATTAATCACACATTACCTAATTACATGTAATTACCAAAATTTTCCTCAAGCAAATTCACAACTTCGAAGACAGAAAGAGTACAACAACAAATTATAAAGTGATGAATAACACAAAAGGATCATGGAGCAAGTACGTTAGGGCTTTGGAGATGCGAGAAAAAGCTTCTGGTCCATAAGCTTTGTTGAAATCCTCTTCCACTTGAGGATTCCAACGCAACATAGGGTTGTAGTAGTAACGCTCTGATTGATCCATCAACAGAATCTATGATTGCAATTGCAGCAAAATGGAAGACAAATCATGACAATTAATCACAGGCATACGCACAAATAACAGAGTAATGAAGTGAAAATGGAGGTGTACCTGTGGCGGAGACGGTGGTGGTCGGCTACTGAAACTTCGCTTCATTTAAGAAAGCCAAATGGGTGTATAATAGCACTTCTACAAGGACAGTAGCTATGGTTTCCAGATATGTGAGACGATGGCTTTGGTTGCCTAATATGTGAGCGACGAAGGCATTGGTTGCCAGATCTAGGGTTTTGATGGAAGTGTAGAGAGAGAGATGAAGTGTTGAAGGCAAAAGGGGGGTTATGATGTTTGAAGGAGAAGAAGGGGGTATATTAGTAATTTCATATAAAAATTAACTGAAATTTAACGGAGTTAAGTACCAGGGACGGAAACTGTTAAAATATAAAACGTCAGGGATGGTATGTGTTACAAGGGGACGAAACCTGAAGTTTGGTTCAAACCTCAGGAACAAAAACTGAAGTTTACTCATTTTTTAATTAATTATTAAATATCTAAAATATTTTTTAATAAGATCACAGTGAGAGAACATTTAAATCATTGTAACCTCAAGCTTGATATCTTGTAATGTAGTAGGAAAAAAAATGTAAATATATATGTAAATTAATTTGTATTTTTAAAAATTTTAAATATGTAAATTAATTTTGTATTCTCAAAATTTGTGAACTAGTTACTAAGTATGTTTTAGTTTTTGGATTCACATTATTATAAAGAGTTAATTACATGAAGAGTCTCTGCCATTTATGAAAAGTAACAGATTTGGTATTAAGCGTTTAAAGTAACATGTTTGGTTTTATGCTTTCATTTTTTTTAACGAGTTTGGGTATTAATGCTAACTTTTGTTAATTTTTCTGTTAAGTTTGGGTAGATTGACTAAAATACCATTTGCGAAAAGTAACATGTTTAGGTAGGGTTTAAAGTAAAAGAGTATTTTGGTCATTTCACCCCAAGTTAACAGAAAAGTTAACGGAAGTTAGCCTTAATAAACAAAATGTTACAAAACTAAAAACATAAAACGCAAACTTGTTACTTTAAACCCTTAGTACATAAACCTATTATTTTCCGCAAACCACATAAACTATATGTGTAATTAACTCTAATATAAATAATACAATTAGCAACTTTAAGGTCCATTGGAAATTCTTACCACAAACGTCTGAATGGTTGTTTGTTTCAAGGATGCAACATCGTTGCGGTTCATTATTAACGGTGGGGATTTTATTATCTGTCATAAAGTACGCTCATAGACGGAGATGTAAGCTGCAGTGGCGGAACTTCGACAATTAAATTGAGGAGCCGAAAATATTACACGTAAAAAATCAAATTTTTTCATCAAATAAAAACCATAAATAAATCTCAATAGTATTTCCGAACAATTAAATTATAAGGGACACACGCTTGCATGGTTGAGATATATCTAGTTTTATATAAAATGTATGAATAATTATATAAACAAATAAGTTTATATTTTTTTTAAAAGCATTACACTTGGCTAAGATCATAATCAATGTGTTGTCTTCATTTTGTTCTTAACATGGGGACATGTTATAAGTTGTCATAAACAAGCTTCGGTTTTCTCAATTTTCACAAGGCTTTGGATACTTTTGGAATGACTAGGGGGAATTGTGATTATTCTATGTTATTTCAACATGGATATGATAAATTAATTGTAATTTTATTCATATTTGTCACATTCTTATCATCCGCGACAACGATGATACAAAAAATGACGAATATGACGATGAAATTCTTGTTCTCAAAGCCTTTTTATTTAAAATTGGTATCATACTAAGAATCTTGAGAACCAAATGTGCTTCTCACTAAAGCATCTTTCTGTTAACTAACAAACATGTACCATGAAAGATGGAGGCTTAATATTATTCGAGTGAAGATTAGGTTACAAAAAGAAGAAAATAAACATTAAATAGGTAGGCTAAGTCTTACAAACTAAATGGGCTAAAGCCCATAAGCATACTTATTATGCTAACATCCCCCTCAAACTCACAATGCAACAGAAATAAATATTGAGAGTTTGCCAAACAAAAAACGAATCTGAGACGTCGATTGAGCCTTGGTGAAAACATCCGCAATATGCAAAGCTGATGGAACAAAGGGAAGCGAGATAGTCCCGAGCTGAAGATAATGACGAGTAAAATGACAGACTATCTCAATATGTTTTGTCCGTTCATGAAAGACAAAGTTCTTAGCGATTTTCATATCACTTTGACTATCACAATGTTTTGAATGGAACAGACGAGATACTTGTTTATTATTTTGTAAATTACACATCTGCCACTTATTGATATTTCTTTATGCAGACAACGAGAAAGTAACAACGGAGCGGAAACGACAACAAAAGCCTTCAATCAAGCATTGATCGATTTAGCTCTGATACTATGTGAACTAATAAACATGTACAAAGAAAGATGGAGGCACAATCTTATTCGAGTGAAGATTAGTTACAAAGAGGAAAAACAAACATTAAATAGGCTAAGCCTTATAAGCTAAATGGGCTAAAGCCCATAAACAAACTTATTATGCTAACACTTTATCGAAGGGAATTTGTTCTTGATATCCTCTCTGGAAACCCCGATGCTTGATACCATTCTCGACACCCGATGGGTGATAGTCATGATGTCGGGGGGCTCTAGTGATCCTAAATATAAAAATATTTTCAACAACTTTAGAGTATACATACCTAGTGGCGGACCTAGGAATTTTTTTCTGAGAGTCAAAAAATTTTGGGGTCAGTTGTATCTCGCAAGATATTAAATATTAACTTTTTATGGTTCGGTTCAGGTCGGGTCGGGTTACATACTAGAAAGATTAAACCAAATTAAATACTCAATAACTTAGCAATATATATATATATATATATATATATATATATATATATATATATATATATATAATCCCTCTTCTAATAAAAGACTAAATGTTTTTGCCACTTATCATCACCATATTCCATCTCACAAGTTTTTCCTCTCAAAACCACATTTATCTCCTTTATTTAATACTTTCATATTTAGCCCCCTTTTTTTAATAATTACATAAATAAACATTTTATCAAATCAACTCATCATTATTACCATTGTCTCACATTTTTTTAAAATTATTATCAAAAATTAATATTTTTAAAAAATCAAGAATTAAAAAATAGGAGATTTAAAAAAATCAGTTTTTAAAATTTTATTATTAAAAAAAGTTTTTTTTATTTTTATCAAAAAGCAACATTTTTTTTAATTTTACGTATAAAATTTTAAAATACTACGTTTGTATTTTAAATAAATATGGTTTATAAATAAAGTTTATTGATATTTAATTAGTAGTTTATTTTTAAATTTTGATAATTATAAATAATTTTTTTATTTTGATTTATAAATTTTAATACTTAGTTTTTTTATAAAATTAAGAAACTTACAAATATTTATTTTAAAAAGTGTATTATATTGTAAACTTTTTTTTAAATGACCAGACTTTAAAAAAAATATATGTTTACAAGTTTCAATTCTAATTTATTAGTTTTAACTTTTTCATATTTAATTTTGGAATTTTAAGATTAATTATGTCGAAATATTAAGGAGTGAAATTTTTAAAATTTGGAGTTTTAAAATTTCAATTTAAAAGACGATATATTGTTGAAATTTAAATTTTATTTTTAAATTTATATTTTTTTTAATAAGAGATTTAGTATTAAAAGTTTAGCGAAATTTTTCGCATATAAGTACAAATAGTATCCGTCAAACAAAGGATCTTGATGAAAGTTTATAACTCCTGATTTTCTAAATGGACTTACATTATCAGGTTTGTCAAACTATAAATTAGTTTGAAGTGTCGGTATTCCATTTATGCTGTTAAGAAATATTGAAGAAAAAATGATTTAGGTAACGTAACAAGACTTCAGGTCAAGTCACTAGGTAATCGTGTTATAGAAGCAAATATTATATTTGGAAGCAACATTGATCATCATAATTTTATCCCTATAACTGGGTTAACATATTCAGATAAAAAAAATTCATTAAAACTTCAAAGAAGAAAATATACAATTGTTATATGTTTTGCAATAATAATGAATAAAAGTTTAGGACAACTACTTTCAAATGTTGGTTTGTACTGAAAGATCCGGTGTTTATTCATGATCAACTATATGTTGCATTATTAAGAGTTAAAAGTATAAATGGAATCTTTGGTAAACATAGAAGAATTATCAATATCACATCAAATTTTGAATACAGTGAAGTATTTTTAAATTTATAAATAATCATTGTAAGTTTTCATTTGATATGTGATTTAATGTATTGTAAAAAGTACACAACTTATGAAATGTTTTTCATGTATTTTTTTATCACTATCATCCATATAATCTTAACATGTAACAAACTGAAAAAAGTTATAAATACAATATCAAATTTATATAAAAGAGTTGTTAATATATTTATCAGTATAATCTTAACGTTTCACCCCGTGTAACACACGAGGTTAAAGTGAGTTATTAGATAAAAAAATATAAAGAGTAAAATTTCAATTGGTGGTTTGGTGGTCTATAGATCAATCATTCATTCTATCGTTCACTTCTACGCTTCATCGTTGGTGCAAAACTTCAATCGGAGGGCTCCAAATTATTTTTTGAATTCCTCTAAATTCATGTTAAACTTGAGTAACTTTAATAAAACAAAAAAAGTTTTAAGTGACTAAAATTGAACAGACAAGATACTTGTTTACTATTTTGTAAAGTTATCTCTTTTTTAACTTACTTGCTTAAATTTGTTTCTATTGTGTTTATTTATTTTGTAACAAATATAAATTTCTAGAACTTAAAAATTTACATTAACAGGTTCGGTCTCAAAAATATTTTAAGATCGGTGTTAAAATTTCTTGAGAGTCCGTCGTGATGGATTAATCTTGAATAAATATATTTATTAATATTAATTGTTTGATTGAGTTTGTATTAGATTAGGATTGAGTATGCTTATTTATTTGATTACTAGTTTAGACCCTGTGTATTACACACGGAATAAAAAAATATCAATATATAAAATTCTTAAATCTTTATGTATATATATTTCACATATGTAACAATGTATTACATATACTAAGGATAGAAAATAAAATTTAAAATATATAAAAACTAATATATACTTGCGTTTCAAAAATACGTTAATTACTATTTAATTTAATTTGACTTTTATTTACTATTTGATTGAAAATAAAATTTACATATATAGATTTCAAAATTTCTTATAATAAAAAATAATATAAAATAAATACGTTTTAAAATATAGATGTGTATTTAATAAGAGAGAGACACGGTAAAAAAATGATGAGAATAAATATGGAAGCGACACGTGGCATGAAAAACTTTATTTATTATATAGTATAGATTTAAGGGAAAATTACCAAAATGGACATTTGACAAGTCAAACTTACAAAAATGGATAAACTTTTTCAGCTTACTTCGGTATGGTCCTTTAGGCATGAAGCCGGCTGAAGTAGGCTAGTTCAGCCGGCTTCAAATTGCGTGCCAAACCAGCTTTTTTTTAGATGTTCAGCCAACCAGAAACTGACACGTGGAGGTGCTGATTCCCAACACGGCTAAAGCCCACTTCCAAGCAGGCTAAGTGTAACACCAGGCCAAATCCGAGGTCCTCTTTTGCCAAAATGGAAACCCTAGGGGTTGGAATTGCCAAATTCCTAAGAGTCAAGGGTTAAAAATGAAAATTTGGGATTGCTGATTGGTAGCGGACCGCTACCGTGTTCCATAACGATCCGCTTCAAGCTTTAGGGTTGGATGGCAGACCGCCACCACTTGGGTAACGGTCCACTAGCCGCAATCCAGCCGCAATCCCTCGAGCTGACACGTGTTCGATGACTTAGTGTAGGTTTCTGACGCGTGTACTCATAGCGGACCGCAACGCCCCCCGTAACGGTCCGCCAGCCGCAATCTGAGGTTAGGTCCAATCAGGAAACGACCCGTAGGGCTGACGCAAGCCCTGGGCGGTAACGGACCGCTGCCACCCAGGCTAACGGTCCGCTACAGGTGCCTTCGGGCAACTATAAATAGAAGCCTAACCAATACCAACTGCTCCCAACTTCCTGGAACGACCCTACCTCGATTCTCGTGCCCTTATTTCGATAAAATATATGACTTTCGCTTATTTCCGCACTTTCATTTGTTTCCGTATTTGTGCGTTAAGATTCTAACTTAACTTAGAACTTGCTTTAAGGTTTACACTAAGCTTACAGACTACCTTAGATAAGATCAAGCTACTGATAAGGTGAATATGTTTATATGTCTTTTATTTTCAAAACTTTGAAAGTTTTACGTTTACAAAATGAGAATACTGGTATTCAAAAGTTTGATGCATAAGGGCGTCTACGTAAAACATTCAGGCCATAAGTATACGTAAAACTTGATCAAGGGATACACGCTTTATGGGTGAAATCCCATATTAGGGCTGATAATTGTCTGTAGCTAGATGTAAGACAGGGTCTCAGTTAAGGGACATCACAGTAAGTAAGTCTGGTAATGCCAGCAGTCCTTTTACGGAAATTATTAGTGTATACAGTGGTTGTACACTCAGGTGAAATAGTTCTGCTGGATGGTAGATTGTACCCGCATTATGGTTAAATGTTTTGATACTGTATTTGCCAAATGAAACTAGTCATGATAATCATGTTCACCAGCGTTCGCGCTGACGTTTTATTTTCCAAATGTTTTTCAGGTAATCAATGATTAAGGCTAGTCCTACGGGATAGTCTTGGGGATAAAGGTGTACATAAAATATTTTGACAGAGTTATGTGTTAATAGCATGGAGATAACTCTGCGGTGATAAGAAACAAGAGGAGATATGTAGGATGACGATTTCCTAAATATGGATACTCCCTTGTACACAGGGTTAGGTGTCGGAAAGTAAAACTCTTAAATACCAATGCTGTTATAGCTTGGTATTGGACAGGGTTAACTCCCAAGGCACAGGCCAACTACCTTGTGGCTCTAGTTTTACTCTGCTTACGCAAGTGACATGTAAATGGTCGTGGAAAAGGGGTATTTAAATCCCCAGTGAAATGAAATGGTATTTTATTTATCCCCGGATTTGAAAAATATACAATATCAACCCTCGGGTTGAGATTTATTACAAGTTCGATCCAAAAGTATTTCCGCTGTTAAACTAACTCTGATTTTCTAATTAAAATAAGATTGGAGGTGCCAATCTGGTCACACGCCCATGGTGTCCTGAAACCGGGGTGGAGGAAACATCTGAAGAAGAATCTCACGAGTATGCTCATGTATCTGAAAATCGTGAGGGTTATCCCTTTTATAATCCTAATTCTCCTGTTCTTTATTATCCATACGTATTCCCTGAACCTATATATGGTGACCCATATCAAGCTTATTTTCAATCGCCACCTGAATACTATAATGTTTATAATGATATATTGTTTGGTATTCGTGAACCTCCTCCCAAGTATGGATATGAGGATAGTATGCCTTCATCTCCCATAGAATGTTTAGATCGTTCTTTGCGCCAAACGGACGAAATAAACAGGGAAAGAATTATGAACAAGGCTATAACGCAGTTCTACAGTCAACAAGTATATGATTTTGGAAAAGATCTAAAGATCCTTGTAAAAGAACTGATGAAAGACTAAAACCTTGTTGTATTTTTATATATCTATTTCCTTGTATTATATTTTAATAAAATATCGTTTTATTATTTTTACAGATATGGTTAGAAATGGTAAAGGTCCTAGTTTTCTTTGTAAGTTTGCTCCGATAAATTATCTTGAACGTAAGACTAATGAAACTACTATAGAAGCTAATGAAGAGACAGAAAGTTCTACTTTTAAAAGTCTTGGAGAAATAGGAAACCCTAGTATTCCTTATAATCCTTCGATAAGTTTCCATTATGCTACAACTTCTGGAAGTTATAATATTACTCCATTATACTCACAAAATTTTCACGAGGTACATACCGAGATACCTTATGAAAATAAATGTGATCCTGAAGAAGAAGAAGAACGAGCCGATTCTAATAAATTTTTCGTACCTTATTATAAAAATATCCCTACTATTCGTATAAACGAAAATATGTCTGGAAGTGAAAGAGAACAAATGTTGTTGAATCGAATAGCCGAGCTGGAAAGAGAAAAAGCTGAAATCGAAGCTCGAAATGCTTTACTAGTTCAGGCTATGGAAGAAAAGAATTTTAGAAATTTATAGAAACAATGATCTCTACATATATATATTTCTAAAAGTGGACCATCTAATAACACTAGAGGCAAAAAGAAACAAGCTATGGAAAATGCCACTACTGAGCCAGAAGCCCAAAGAGCGGAATTGACAACAATGATTGATGCCGGAATATAAAAAGCAATTCCGAAAATAGTAGCAGCTATTGAAGAAGCAAAAGCTACTAAAAAACGAGAATCTCTATTATTAAAATCCAAAACGAAAGAGAATGAGAATGAGATTTCTACTCCTCAATATTCCAAGCATATTGAGGGTAGACATTCAAATCACCCTTCAAAATATACTGAAGGAGGTCATTCAAACTTTCATAGTAAATCTACCAAGAGAACATACCAGGAAGGCCATAACTCTTCCGTAATCAGTCCCAAAGAGAGACATGAACCTTCATATAAGAAGCAAAGGAACCTTGGATGCAGTTACAAGAATTTCCAAGATTGCAAACCTTATGAGTTTTCAGGAAAAGAATGAGCTATAGCTGCACTGAGGTGGCTAAAGAAAACCAAGTCAGTTCTAGCAATAAGCAAATGTCTTGAGGAAGACAAAGTGTTTTATGCCTCAAACTTGTTTAGAGAGCAAGCATTGGAATGGTGGAATCAAGTCATATCCTCCAAAGGCAGAGATAGGGCATATGCCATGGGTTGGTCTATTTTTAAGGAAAGAGTAGAAAATAAATTTTGTCCGGTGAATGAAAGAGAGAGGATTGAGCACAATTTTCTGAATTTAAGAATGATGGGAACAAACCATCAAGATTATGTGACAAAGCTATTTGAGTATGGAAGACTGGTGCCTAATTTAGCAACCCCCGAATCAAATTTCATCAAAAGATATATCTGGGGTTTAGTTGTAGAAATTCGAGATTTAGTGAAAGCCTCCAAACCTGAATCAATGGACGATGCCATTTGATGTCGTCCAGACGGTCTATAAAAATAACTATAAAAACCTAACCTAGACTCTTAAGTAATAAATGGAATACCCTCTAACTAAATCGCACTAACAAGCAAGTTCACCTATCGAGTGTAGCACATCTTAATGGTAAACCGGATTATCGAACCCTAGAGACACTATGTAACACTACTAGACTCTGACTCGGACTTAAGATTGATTGGTTTGGGGGGTTTACTACACTACTGAATTAAATAATGAATGCAGAAAACTAAGGACGACTCAAACTATCAAGACAAGAACAAAGGTGGATATCAGGAATGAGAAGAACACTACCTAGGTCGAAATCCTACTTGTAAAGCTCAACTTCTAGCGGTTCTGGAACTACAATGGATCTGGGTTTCTAAAGATGACAGATCTAGACAACCTAGTGGATCCTTAATCACTCTCAGGGTGTCACCAACTAAGCTACCTAAAGTGTACTAAACTCACCAGATTGTTGGATCACTTCTCAGGTATTTCCAACTATGATAGTGTACCCTAATGGATGGATTACCTCTCAGTCTCACCCTCCACAATACACTCAAAGAATGCACGGGGTAATCTTAGAATAACAACTATGATTCAGAATAAAAATAATCACTAGACACCTAAACCAACTTCCTCTCAAACAGTTGACACTCGATTCCTAATGACGAAGACTAAACGACTAATTCTCACCTCTCGGGTATTGAACTAGGAAGAACATTCAACTCTAATCAGCAATCAATGACAACTCCTATGGCTACTACGTCTAGCAGACCACCGAAATCACAAACCCTAAGATCTATGACCTAGATACGTTAATCGAACCGGCAGACAACCACAATCAACGCAAGGAATTGAAACCAATCACACAATCAGAATTAAAGCATGCATATACATCATAATCATCATACTAAGATCGTTTACAAAATCATTAAACCAACATTAAATCCAAAAACCGATAAAAATCGCAACTTCAACAAGTATTCATCGAATGACCTAGGCAGTATTAAGTTTTTAGCCTAGAATCATATCTAAAACATCCAAACATAAGTAATAAACATAACTCATGGTTTCAAACACAGAAATCAAAGATAAAGATTCAAACTTTAAACCCTAGAACGCTACTACAACGAACCCAGAATCCAAAAGCTTCGATCTTGTACTTCAATTCAACTTCTTGCTCCCAAAATCGCCCCTTTTCTCTCTCAAGACGACTGGAATACGAACTCTTTGCATAAGGGGATTACAAATTTATTAAAATCGAATTTTAGGGTTTTTTCGGATTTTACAGGCCTCTCACGTACCGCGAGAGATGGGACATGGTTTTTCGCGTACCGCGAGAACCAAAATAGTCGCGCCCGGTTTTCAATTCCTTCGCGTACCGCGAAAGGATGCTCTCTGGTCTTCGCGTACCGCGAAGAGTGGACTTTCCTGATTTTTCACTTTTGAACTTCGGGCTTCATTCTCGTGCTCAGTTTCTTCGGGTTTTCACTTGTAATCATCACGAGCACCTGATGACATAACAAAGAGTCAATTGTATAAAAAAACAACTCAAAAAAAATACAAAACTAATCAAAACGACACGAAAACAATTGAATAAAGATGTGTGCTTTGCACAACATCAAATATCCCCACACTTAACCTTTTTTCGTCCACGAAAAAGTCTGCAATGAAATCCTAACTGAGATCTAACTTTACAAACAATTACCAATTAGTTAAAATACTCACGCGTTAAAAAGAAACAATCGGTATTTCTATCCGATTAAACCCAAACATCAACTATCTAGCCTCGTAATGTGTTCTAATTCCATTTTATACAATAATCAATCAACCTATGTGACTCACACTCAGAAGCTACAACTCTACCTAATCCCGTCTCACGGTCATGTTTAGGCACGGGTTAAACCATGTAGATTTCCCACCACGTTAAACTAAGATTTACAGATTTTTAGAAATCAATGGATTATGGAATGAATGGAATGGAAATGAGCGTTAATTAAAGCATAAGAACTTTCGTCTAGAGGCGTCTCATCCAAGTCACTATTTCGGAAGCTAAAACATAGACTAGATTCTAAACGTTTAAGCACATAAGTATCAGTTAGGGGTGTATTCTCCAAGTCGCCATCCAAGAGGGAAACACATAAGCAAGACTCAGTTTTCAAATTAATTAAGCTCGTAGTTATGGAAATTATGGATTTATGGAATGGGCGCCACCGAAACTCGGATTTATTCTCATAAAAAGAGTGTGGTGTGCCATGAAAGTTTTCACAAATCTCTAAATATTAACTTAACGTGGTACCTATCACCATATGTTGACAGTTTCAGTATTACCATTAACCTAAGATGAGTACCCACAAGATTTAATGATTTTATTACGTGATTAATCCTAAGTAACACTCACAGGTTATTTAAGCTATTCAAGTCGGCTGGGTCTACCAAAACATCACTAATTAGACACGTTTTCTATTATTTTACCATTTAAACTCAACAAACAGATCCAGTTGTACTATCATTTTCCATTTATTATGCAAAAACTTTTGATTTCAAATGACATTTTTTCAAAATTTTTAATTTTTTTGTATTTGTAAATTTTTATAAGACACAAACTTACTAGACTAGAAACTCACATCCCCACATTTGAAAGACACATTGTCCTCAATGTGAAGCAAGACACAACTAAAATAAAAATGCAAAAATAAAAACAGGAAGCGACTTAGCTCGTTATGTATATGTGCAAACAAATGTGCAGCCTCGTTCTTCCTTGTGTGCACCATATAGCATTTCGGTCGCGGTTGCACATCTCTATTGGGGTGCCTTTACAAAGTGATAGAAGCATTCGTCCCGTCCGAATGGAGATTGAGTACGGACAAGACAAAGAATACCTGCAAAATAAACCTCACAACAAACCCGTAGTATTAAACTGACTCGAATAAAAGACTCACTGATTCAAACTGACTCTGGATAAATATGCAAGGACACGTACCCAATGGGTGGCGAACACATAGACATGAATGCCACGACAAGGTGGATCATCAGTTACAAATGGTTCTCCAGTCTCCCATGGTCATGGTGATGATCGGTAAATGATATGATGGATGGAGGATGAGAGATGATGATGTGGAGGGTGAGGTGGTTGTTTATGATAGGAAATATGATGATGAATGATAGTGAGTGGTGGTGGGAACGGGTGCGGAAAAGGGGTGTGGAAAACCATGGGAAACAAAAGATGTAGGACAAAATTAGGTTGCCCCACGTACCGCGGAGATCCAGGGGGCACTCCTCGCGTACCGTGAGGAGTTGGAAGCTTTGCGTACCGCTAGGGTAGGTTAAAGTCAGAAAGTTTTGAAATTTTTTCAGTTTTATACTTAGAATATTTTTGACCTCCTAAAAAAACTTTTTCACCCAATTTTCCCCAAAACTCGTTCCAATGATAAAAACCAATGTAAAACATACATGGAACTTCGTTCCCAGTGATTTTCCGTGCCAAATCAAGCGCGAATCCCTACAAGACACGACACACACAAAACACAGTACCGAAAAATACAGAAAATGACACTGACACGGACCACGTAAGCATACAAACTCTACATCTCGGGCACTTGCCCAAGACTCAAGCACGCCTATCAGGAGGCTTCTCCTTGATTCTAACCGGCGGTCTACCTCCTACACCAACTCAGCAACTTCACATTCCTCACACCTAATGAACTCATATCACATTTTGCACACAAATCTTTCCACCACATTTTATATCTACCCGGTCCGAATGTAATATGCATCAAATACTCAAGTAGTTTATCATCCCTAGACATCCCCACACTTGGGTTTTTCACTCTCTCTAACTCACCGACGTCTCTCAACACACGAATTCTCTCACGGGGTGGCCTAGACCTAGGAGTATTGGAACTAATGGTCGGGTCAACACTCACCCTCACGACGGTGCTTAGCCGTGGTTCAGGAATGGAATTAACTATGGATATGATCTCTAAACCTCCACCGGGATCTCCGGGATCATCAACACTCTCTTCTAACTTCCCCACACTTGGGGTTTTGCCTATGATTGCATCTAGCTCTGCCATCATCCCCAGCAGATCATCAGGCATCTCATCGTCGTATTCGTCCGGCTCATCCAACAACTTCTCTAACTCTATCGCTCAATCGGATGGTTCTTCTAAATTAGGGGTGGGTTCACTAACTTCTAACAGTGGATCAGAGTCCTGATGATAGTCCATCAAGGAATCAAGCATGCATACGAAGTGGCTATGCTCGCCAACATCCTCCACAGACTGTGTGGCATCAAATATTAACGACTCATTCCCCACACGTAGTGTGAGTCTCCCGTCAAAGACATCGATTATCGCCTTGGCGGTGCGAAGGAATGGGCGCCCTAAGATGAGTGGGACTCCGTCATCCACTTCCATATCTAGAATGACAAAATCCATAGGGAAGACAAATTTGCCTACTTTCACTACCAGATTCTCCACAATTCCCTGTGGATACTTGACTGAGCGGTCAGCCAAGGAAATGCCCATGCGCATCGGCTGTGGTTCGCCTACGTATAGCTGCTTATAAATAGAATATAGCATCAGATTTTTGCTAGCACCTATGTCGACCAACGCGTGGTGCAAGTGCAAACTGCCTAGGTGACATGGGATCGTGAAACGACCCGAATCTCCCAGTTTCTCTGGTAGCTTGTTCTGCACCACCGTAGAGCATTGCTCACTAAGTGAGACTTTAGAGACCTCCTCGAGCTTCTTCTTGTTGGAAAGAAGATCTTTAAGGAACTTTCCATACTTTGGCATGCGCTGGAGGGTCTCTATCAGCGGAAGATTGACCTTTAGCTGTTTGAACAAGTCAAGGAAGTGACTGTGTTCCCAAGCTTGCTTGAATGGCAGCAAACGTGCTGGGTAGGGAACACGAGTCGGGTTAATCTCGGGAGGTCTGCATCTTCGCCCCCTTGTTCTTCTCCTCTACCTTCTCGGCAGGCACCTCAACTACTATCTCCTCGTCTACCTGCTCCTCGGCCATCTTGGCATCGATCTTAGCGAATCGAGCCCTCCAGCCAATCTTCTTGACCTCCTCAGGTGACAGAATGTTGTACAAACTGGAGTGGGAGTCATCCTCTGCAACGTCTTTCTCCTCCTCACTCCTGACCGACACGGACATCACTGAAGCGTTGGAGCCTGAAGATTGACCTCCCTGTCGATCCTTTAGACTCTTAGCGATGTCCTCAACCGTGCATTTCAGATCATGGAATGCCGACTGTTGAATCTTCAATAGAGCGTCGCGGCTATCCAATCTCTGCCTAGCATTGAATTAAGTGCTAGCTTCACAGATGGCTTGATCATGACTAGAGAGGAGTTGAAGAAAAAGGATAACACACACCAAAACATAAACGAGCAAAAATGATCCGAAAATAATTTCAATCATAAAGATACTCGTTTTTCTGCTCCTGAATGCCATTTATGTAAGAAGAAACATTACGACAAATGTTATGCAAGGCCTTTTTGCAACACATGTAAAATTCCTGGGCACTCAGCTGAGAATTGTTACAAAAGTAAGAAGCCCATTGTTTGTTACGGTTGTGGAGAATCGGGACATATCAAAATCCAATATCCAAAGACAAAGGAAGCAGGACCATCTGGAGCTAAACCTGCAGAAGGCGTTAAGAAAAACGCCAGAGCATTTGTTCTAAATGCCAATGAAGTAGCCAAAATACCGGATGTCATTACCAGTATGTTTCTTGTCGAAAATATATATGCAAAGGTTTTATTTGATTCTTGTGCAAATCAAAGCTTTATAGATGTTAAATTCTGTAAACTATTAAATAAACCTTTAGCTAGATTAGAAAAATCTTACGAGGTCGAAACTACTAATGGAGATCTAGTTAGAATCTCTAGTTCCTTAGATGACTGTAAGATTTCTCTATCTGGACATGTCTTGTTTATGCAACTGTTGCCTATGACATTAGCTGGATTTGACATTGTTCTGGGAATGGATTGGTTATCTGCCAACCAAGCCCAAATATTTTGCGACAAGAAATCCATTGAGATTCGTGTGCCTGATGGTAAGACAATTACTATCCAAGGAGATAAAAATTCCAATCCAATTGGAATAATATCATTCCTTAAGGCAAAAAAATGTCTGAACATAGGATGCCTTGCATACCTTGTATAAGTATTAACTAAGAAGGAAGCAAAGTTTTAAAGGATGTACCAGTAGTATCCGAGTATCCGGAAGTATTCCTCCAGGGAATTAACCTCCAGAAAGAGAAGTTGAGTTTAGAATTAACCTGGTACCGGGAACAGCTCCAATAGCTAAAGCACCGTACATATTAGCACCAAATGAAATGGCGGAACTAAAGAAACAATTAGAGGAATTATTAGATAAAGGATTCATAAGACCGAGTTCTTCACCTTGGGGAGCTCCAGTGTTACTTTTTAAAAAGAAAGACGGGTCAATGCGAATGTGTATTGATTACCGTGAACTGAACAAGGTCACAATTAAGAACATATATCCTCTTCCTAGAATTGATGATCTGTTTGATCAACTTCAGGGAGCGTGTTGCTTCTCAAAAATTGATCTTCGTTCAGGATACCACTAGTTGAAGGTGCAAGAAGAAGACATATCCAAAACTGCATTCAGTACAAGATATGGACATTATGAGTTCACTATAATGCCATTTGGACTCACTAATGCTCGAGCAGCATTTATGGATATGATGAATTGAATCTGTAAACCTTATTTGGATAAGTTTGTTATCGTATTCATAGAAGATATACTTATTTATTCAAAGAATAAGGAAAATCATACAAATCATTTGAGAATAATCCTTGAGTTACTCAAGAACGAGAAATTGCATGCCAAATTCTCAAAGTGTGAATTCTGGTTATCTGAAGTACAATTTCTTAGGCATATGATAAATGCCAATGGAATTCAAGTGGATCCTACTAAAATTGTAGCAATTACTGAATGGGAAGTCCCAAAAACACCAACTGAAGTTCGGAGTTTCTTAGGTTTGGCTGGATATTACAGGAGATTTATCCAGGACTTTTCCCGAATTACATTCCCTCTTACTTCCTTAACAAGGAAATATGTGAAATATGAATGGGGACCAAAGCAGGAAGAAACTTTTGAGCTATTAAAACAAAAACTAACAAATGCTCCAATACTGGCTTTGCTAGATGGAACAGAAGATTTTGTAGTCTATTGCGATGCTTCACACACCGGTCTTGGTAGTGTGTTAATGCAAAGAAACAATGTCATTGCATATGCATCTCGGCAATTGAAAACTCATGAATGGAATTATACGACTCGTGATTTGGAGTTAGGTGCTATAATTTTTGCGTTAAAATTATGGAGACACTATCTCTATGGAGTCAGATTCACTGTGTTCACTGATCATAAAAGTTTGAAATATAAATTTGGTCAGAAGGAGTTGAACATGAAACAGATAAGGTGGTTAGAAATCTTAAGTGATTATGACTGCGAAATCTGTTATCATGAAGGCAAAGCTAATGTAGTAGTCGATGCCTTAAGCTGAAAGGAAAGAGAAAAACCTAAAAGAGTACGTGCTTTAAGACTCGAATTAAAATTCGATCTCCTTGAACAAATTAAAGACGCACAGAAGATAGCTTTAGAAGAAGCTAATATAGAACAAGAAAATCTGGGAAAGATGGTTAATCTATTAATCAAAGGAAATGATGATATTCTTCGTATGAACGATCGAGTATGGGTGCCTATGATAGGAGGTCTTCAAGAGCGAATTCTTGAAGAGGCTCATAAATCAAAAAATAACATGCACCTAGGAGGCGACAAAATGTATAAAAATCTGAGACCAGATTATTGGTGGATCGGTATGAAGAAACACATCGCTTCCTATGTTGCAAAATGTTTGACTTGTTCACAGGTCAAAGATGAACACCAAAAACCATCTGGACTATTGCAACAACTTGAAATTCCTGTTTAGAAATGGGAAATGATAACTATGGATTTCATTACCAAACTTCCTCGAACCTGTCGTGGGAATGATACTATCTGGGTTATCATTGATAGACTAACTAAGTCTGCCCATTTTCTTCCAATGAAAGAAACCTATAGTATGGATAAGTATGCACATTTTTATGTTAACTAAATAGTAACATTACACGGTGTGCCACTATCCATAGTGTCAGATAGAGACAGTCGATTTACATCTCGATTCTGGCAAAGTTTCTAGAAAGCTCTTGGAACGCGATTAAATCTTAGCACTGCTTATCATCCTCAAACGGATGGTTAGAGTGAAAGAACAATAAAAACTCTCGAAGATATGCTTCGAGCTTGTGTAATAGACCTTGGAGGAAGTTGAGATGACCACTTACCTCTAATGGAATTCTCATAACAATAGTTATCACGCCAGTATCCAAGCTGCCCCATTTGAAGCCTTGTATGGCAGAAACTGCAGAACTCCGGTCTCCTAGGCAGAAATTGGAGAAAATCAATTGTCAGGACCTGAAATAGTTCAGGAAACAACTGACGAAGTGTTACAAATTCATGAACATTTGAAAGCAGCTCATGATAGACAGAAAAGTTATGCTAATAAGCGTCGTAAGTCATTAGAATTTTCTGTGGGTGACCAGGTAATGTTAAAAGTCTCACCCTAGAAGGGTGTAATACGATTTGGAAATGAAGGAAAACCTAGTCCAATATTTGTTGGACCATTTTAGATTCTGAAAACAATCGGACCGGTTGCCTATTAACTTGACTTACCAGCAGAAATGAACGGTGTTCATGATGTCTTCCATGTGTCAAACCTGCGAAAGTGTTTGGCCGATGAAACTTTATTAATGCCTCTACAGGATGTAAAGGTGAATCCAAATCTGAAATTGTTGAGCAACCTCTGCAAATTGAGGATCGTCAGATCAAAATGTTGAAAATGAAGAGGCTGGTGTTGGTAAAAGTAAGATGGAACTCCAGACGTGGACCTGAATTCACGTAGGAACTGGAGAGAGAAATGAAAAGGAAATACCCACATCTATTTCAATGAATCTCGAGGATGAGATTTCAATAAAGGTGGGGAGGATGTAACACCAGGCCAAATCCGAGGTCCTCTTTTACCAAAATGGAAACCCTAGGGGTTGGAATTGCCAAATTCCTAAGATTCAATGGTTAAAAATGAAAATTTGGGAAAGCTGATTGGTAGCGGACCGCTACCGTATTCCATAACGATCCGCTACAGGCTTCAGGGTTGGATGGCGGACCGCCACCACTTGTGTAACGATCCGCTAGTGTCACACCCCGACCGATGGCGGAATCATCGAGGCGGACAATGGAATGATTGTTCAAAAGCACATGATAACTAAAATGTTGCATAATTCATTAATTAAATTTAAAGACAACAAAGATCCAAATACAATACATTTCAAATAACCTAGTCTAGTTCAAAACATTGATTTATTTAACTAGGTCCATAGTTCTTAAGTGGAGGAATCTTCGGCAAGCAATCACATATCCAAACCTGAAACATTATTTAAATCAAGTGTCAACTAAAAAGTTGGTGAGTACATAGGTTTTGTAGTTCCGATAAGTAGTAGATAAAAACGTTTTGCAACTCATTGTTTATCTTGTTAAACATAGTATATATATGGTGTATCATTTATCTAATCATAATTCAAACCTTGATTGACGCGCTTGAACATAGCATAACAGCTAAGTCCGGTATGTTTGAATATAGTTACCCACTATATCCGGTATGTTTGAATATAACACGCGGCTATATCCGAGCATGCAGTAATAAACACCCTAACCGGGTGGGCTGGTCAGACACAATAGATCTATTAATATTACTGTTGGTTTTCTTGTGTTTAAAGTAAATGTATGTACACCCAAGATAATAAGCATATAGTCCACATGTATAACACGTATAAACAAAGTGAGTAGCATGTATAATGTTTCACCCCAAAATGCGTAAAAATGTAAAATAGGGGCTATGTAACTCACCTGGCTAGCGGATGTTTTAATCCACGAGTGCGGGTGATAAGGATGTTGAGAACTAAGCACGTTGAATCCCTATGTGGATAAATAGGTATTATTGTATGTTTTGTATGTGTGTATTCGTATTTAAATGTGTATAGTTTTATAAATAAAATCATTTCTTAAGATTTATTTGTATAAAATATTGTAGTAAGAATGATAACGATTTTTGTAAAACTTAACTTATAAAAATATATTTTTAATCTCGTTAAAATATTATATTTTTAAATAAGTAGTTAGTATTTTTAATGTATTTATAAAAATTTCTTTTTATTTATATCATTATTATTATATATTTTTTATGAGTTAAAACTATTTTAACAAGTTTATAAAAATATAGGATATTTTTTTTATAAAAATTGGGTGGGTTAAATATGTATAAAAAGTTATTTAATGGTTTCAAAAATAAACGAACGAGTTAAACAATCCGTAATAGTTTTATTGTATAGAGGAATTATTAAATTGAGATAAAATAAATAAATAAACTAAAAGTTTTATAAAACAGAATAAAAAAATGGGCCGAAGGCCAACCGGAATCGAACCCGTGACCTACAACACAAGCACACACACGCATAACCAGCCGGGCTACTGCCCATCGCTGGTTATCAGTGTATCGTTTAATTGATAAGCATATACACGAACTGGTCGCTGGTTCTCGGCAACCGGCAAACCGTGTCCGAGGACACTGGTTTGCCCGGTAACTCAAGGTCTGAGGTCGGGTTGTCGATTAGAGCCGATGGCCAGATGATAACAGAAAGTAAAGGAACAATTTTGAGACTCTTACTTGGTCGCGAATGGTCTGGACGACAGGGCCGATGGTCCAAGAATTCCAAGATCGGTTAGCTATGCTTCGGGGTGAATTAGGTTCCGAAACTTTGGTCACAGCTTCACACAGTGGCGACGAACACAATGCCGCCTCAATTTTGAGTGAGAGTGGGTGGAGGAGAGGTGGCGAGCTCGAGCAGGTTTGGCAATGGCCTTTTATAGCCGAGCTCGATCCCGATGATGAGACAAGCAATTGAGCACGTCCAGACACTCGTATGGACGAGACGAAACTATCGAGCTATCTTGCAGGTGTGGAGGTTGACTATCGGGGCCGAATTCATGGCGTGGACTATCGGCCACAAACACGATCAGACTTTCTGTATGTCGGGGAGACAAATTGGTCGAGGGCTTTTGTTCGCGTGGGGACGACGAGGTCAGGGAGACCAGATTCGGCTGTCGAGGTGCAGGGAACAGGGGTGTCGAGGAGTCGCCGGAGAAAAGCTCGGACCGTCGGTCAATGGGGAAGACGACCGGAATTACGATTTGGGAAATGGCAGAATTGGTCCCTAAAGTTTGATTTTGTTTTAATTCGACCCCTGAGATAATTACGGATGAATCCTTGTAGTTTGATTTGTACAGTAATAGTCCCTCAACTGATTTTAGCTTAAAACCTTCTAGTTTGAAAAGTTTCAAAACAACCCCTTAACTTTTATAAAAATAATTAATTTAATTTCTTTTAATTTTCAAATATATTTTATAAACTTATATTATAAATAATTTTTATAAAAGTTAGTTATCTTATTTAAATAGGTCATTTTATTAAACGTGAAACTTTTAAATTTAGATTTTTATATAAAATTTTATATAAGTTTTAAAACTTATAAAATTTTAATTAATTTAAATCCGTAAAATGAAAATACCTATTTGTATAAAACTAAATAAAACACTCGTATTTTATTTAATTTGAGAATTATTACACGATAATTATATTACAAGTGCGCGAATGAAAAAAATCCGAAACGTCACAGACTCCCAATGTTAAAGGAATTTCTCCCCGAAATTCAACTAGTGGAGGCTATGAAAAGAGATGTGGATACTTGGTCTTCATTTGGTCTTCATGTTCCCAAGTGAACTCGGGTCCACGTTTAGACTCCCAACGGACCTTGACAATGGGGATGCGACTACGCTTGAGTTTCTTGACTTCTCGGTCCATGATTTCTACGGGTTTTTCAACAAAGTGCATTTTCTCGTTAATACGCACTTCATCAAGAGGGATGTGGAGATTTTCGTCGGCTAGACACTTTTTCAAATTAGATACATGAAAGGTCGGATGAATGTTGTTGAGTTCTGAAGGAAGATCGAGTTTGTAGGCCACTTTTCCTACCCTTTCGAGTATCTTGAATGGACCCACATATCGAGGTGAAAGTTTTCCTTTCTTTCCAAATCGGACTACGCCTTTCCAAGGTGATACTTTTAGGAGAACCATATCCCCAACTTGAAATTCCAAGGGTTTTCGTCTTTTATCGGCATAGCTCTTTTGCCGACTCCTTGCTACTCGAATGTTGTCACGGATAAGAGAGATTTTATCGGTGGTCTCTTGGATAAGCTCAGGACCGGTGATTTGTGCTTCACCAATTTCGTTTCAACAAATCGGTGAACGGCATTTCCGTCCATAAAGAGCTTCAAACGGTGCCATGTTAATACTTGTGTGGTAGCTGTTGTTGTAGGAAAATTCGATCAGTGGTAGGTGAGAATCCCAATTGCCACCAAAGTCAATGACACAAGCTCTAAGCATATCCACGAGAGTTTGGATTGTTCGCTCGGTTTGTCCATCAGTTTGAGGATGGTAAGCCGTACTTAAGTCCAAACGAGTACAAGGCGCAGATTGTAATGATTGCCAAAATCGGGAAGTAAAACGTGAATCACGATCGGAGATAATGTTCAAAGGGATTCCGTGACGACTTACGATCTCATCAATGTAGATCCGAGCCAATTTCTCGACTCGATAGTCCTCACGAATAGGCAAGAAATGAGCAGACTTTGTGAGTCGATCGATAATAACCCAGATACTATCGTGCCCACTAGAAGTGCGTGGAAGTTTGGTGATGAAGTCCATAGCGAGGTTCTCCCACTTCCACATGGGAATTTTTGGTTGTTCGAGGAGTCCGGAAGGCTTTTGGTGTTCGGCCTTCACTTTAGAACAAATTAAGCATTTTGCCACAAAGAGGGCAATTTCCTTTTTCATGCCGGGCCACCAATATTGCTGACGAAGACCCATGTACATTTTGCCACAAGAGTTCTACACCACATGCCATCTCTTGATACATGTTTCCCTCGGTAACCGAGGTGTGTTATGCTTTGAGAATACGGGCTTGGATATCGTTATGGATACAAACACTATGAAGCATGATACGTTCTTTACGACTCAAGGCGTCGGCTACAACATTTGCTTTGCCGGGGTGGTAGCGAATCTCGCAGTCGTAATCGTTAAGAAGTTCAACCCATCGTCGTTGCCTCATATTAAGCTCTTTTTGATTGAAAATATGTTGGAGACTTTTGTGGTCGGTGAAAACCACGCATTTGGTGCCATAAAGATAGTGTCTCCAAATTTTCAAGGCGAAAACGATAGCACCAAGCTCGAGATCATGGGTCGTATAGTTCTTTTCATGGATTTTGAGTTGACGTGATGCGTATGCAATTACTTGACCATGCTGCATAAGAACACAACCAAGACCTTGGTTGGATGCATCGCAATAAACGACAAAGTCGTCATTACCACTAGGAAGGGTTAGAACAGGAGCATTGCAGAGCTTGAGCTTGAGAGTTTGAAAAGCTTCCTCTTGCTTGGGTCCCCACTCGTAATGCTTACCTTTGTGAGTCAAGGCAGTGAGCGGGACCGCAATCTCGGAGAAATTTGAGATGAAGCGACGATAGTAACCCGCTAGTCCAAGGAAGGAACGAATCTCGGTAGGAGTCTTAGGAGTACTCCAATTCTTTACCGCTTCGATTTTTGCCGGGTCCACATGAATTCCCTTATCGTTGACTATGTGTCCCAAAAATTGAACCTCCTTTAGCCAGAATTCACACTTGGAGAATTTGGCGTATAGTTGTTCTTTCTTCAAGAGCTCCAAAATCAAACGAAGGTGTTGTTCATGCTCCGCTTTCATTTTAGAATAGATGAGAATGTCGTCAATGAAAACGATCACGAACTTGTCCAAATAAGGTTTGCATACACGGTTCATGAGATCCATGAAGACCGCAGGTGCATTAGTCAAACCGAAGGGCATGACCATGAACTCGTAGTGACCATATCTAGTCCGAAAGGCAGTCTTCGGAATGTCTTCATCGAGGACACGAAGTTGATGGTATCCGGAACGAAGGTCAATCTTGGAGAAACATGTTGAACCTTGAAGCTGATCGAAAAGATCGTCGATGCGGGGTAAAGGATAACGGTTCTTAATTGTAAGCTTGTTGAGTTCACGATAATCGATGCACATTCGAAACGATCCATCTTTTTTCTTTACGAACAGCACGGGAGCACCCCAAGGTGAATGGCTCGGGCGGATGAATCCTTTAGATGAGAGTTCTTGTAATTGACTTGCGAGTTCTTACATCTCGGAAGGTGCAAGACGATAGGGAGCTTTTGCCACGGGAGTTGCTCCAGGCACAAGGTCAATACGAAACTCTACTTGTCTAGGACGAGGAAGGCCGGGTAAATTTGTCACACCCCGCCAAGGCGGAAACGCGAGGCGTAACTTTCATGGTTTCCAAAGCATATGATTACCGCAAACACATACATGATAAATGGATACATAAGCAAGTTTAAAGTTTTACATTCCAAAATGTAAATTGAGTTTATAAAAAGTGAAGATTTCGCAAATATGACTCTGTTACAATGAGTTATACAAGAGAAATCCCCCAAAAGTTGTATCCATCGTGCATGCATGTAATCTACATTGCTAACCTTGCGATCACGTTCAATTTCCTGAAAAACATACTTAAAATTGTCAACACTAGGTTGGTGAGTTCACAGGTTTAAATCAAATAGATCTTTGTAAAATTCAATTGTTCGTAAATAGTTCCAGTTGCATGTGATAATTAGAATAAGAATTGTTGACCCATTTGTAAACTAGCTAGGAATACAAATAATATGTTCCTACATGATCCGTAACCAAACCATGACAATTGTACACGCCCCTAATTTCGTTATCCGGTTCTATGCGGCCATAAATCCTCCAGATTGTGGTTAGCGCGGCTAACCATGACCGGGAGACGTCACTCTCCATAGTACTATTCATAGGACCCTAGGCTACAGTTAATGGTTACTAAATTGTTCCAGGGGACTTTAGCGGCCTAAAATCGTTTAACTCATGTAAACATAAAAGTCGAGTCTTATTATCTTGTTATCACATAAAAATAGTTGTAAGTATGTTCTTCCCCCAAATATTGAAAACAGTAAAAAGGGGCCGTGAAACTCACCTTGAGTTTGTGTATGTTTAGCAACGATATTTGTTCTAGTCAAACTTGACTATTCGTACCCTAATTACAAAAGGGTAATTCGTGTTATGATGGAACGTATCATATGTAAATTGTTCACCGACTTAATAAGTCCGGTTGCTTTTGTTTAAATATCTTCTTAGTTTTTCAACACTTGTTTCGTTATAAGAACAATTCCAAGTTACTGCCCAATGGGCATGAAACAGGTATAGAAACTATCTAGTTTCGATTGAACAGGAAAGTTGTCGAAACTACCTAGTTTCGAATGAGTAAACTGGGTATCGAAACTACCTAGTTTCGATTGGGTAAGAAAGGTATCGAAACTACGTAGTTTCGATTGAGCAATAGGTATCGAAACTACCTAGTTTCAACTGAACAATAGGTATCGAAACTACCTAGTTTCGATTAAGTAAACAGGTATCGAAACTACCTAGTTTCGATTGAGCAAACAGGTATCGAAACTCGTAGTTTCGATTGAGTAATAGGTATCGAAACTACCTAGTTTCGATTAAGTAATAGGTATCGAAACTCCTAGTTTCGATTACTGAAATTTTAAATTGACAGAATCAGTTTCAAAACTTTATTCATACATATACGCGTATATTCATGTTTTAAATCTTGAATTCGACACACTTTTCTGGTTATTTTACTTACGTTCGAATAAACTGTATGTTTAGCTACGGTTTAAAGAAAAAATAATATGGATAGTATCGAATTTTTACCTCTGGACAGAGATGATGATTTTGTGCGAAAAGAATGGATGAGTTCTCTGAAACCTTGAAAACTTCACTTATCTTAAAGTGTGGAAACGACGATGATCGGTGTTGCTGCCGTAAGATGAGATGAAATGAAGACAAAGAGAGAAAAGAAAGATGAATTGATAGACAATTGAGGGGGGTATGGCTTTTATCTGAATTCTCGCAGGCAGATGTATGGGCTTTTAGTATAGATATTTAGGATGTGAGTGAAGTAGGAAGATGGAAATGGGCTTCTCTGAATTTCGGCCGAGAAAGTCAAGGAAAGTGGGTTGGGTTAATTTGTATAATAATTAGATTTAAGTATTAATTTATTAATGGTATTAATATCAATTAGAGTTTTAAAGGGGTAATTTAATTCGGTTTAGATTCTTCACGGTATTATAAATTTAACAAGTTTATGGCTCGTTGATGAAAAATATTGAAATCTTGGATTGTATAATTCGTTGAGGTGATTATTAGTAGGTATACGTACCTAAAGGTGACGCTACATGATAGCATTTTCGAAAGAGTTCGTTAGTTTACTTTTACGTATATTATATGATTTATTCTAAAAATAAATTATTGACCAATCGTAAAATTTGTGTAGCATATACGTCTGGATATTTAATTTAACCACTCTCGTTCGTATTAGTCGGTTTATATGACACGTGAACCGGTAACTCCTAGAATTACCAAAATATGAAATGAGACAATGTACGGTTTTTGTTAGACCTTAATGTCCTTGATTGTGAAATTAAGTAAATCTCGAAAACAATTATAATGTAAACTCGTTTATAACAGGTACAGATATTGACCTGAAATGTCGGGTGTCACATTCTCCCCATGTTAACAGAATTTCGTCCCGAAATTCAATTCGTGCCATCTTGAACTGGTGCATCCTTAAATATTTTGTTTTCATTTGGTCCTCTCGTTCCCATGTATACTCAGGACCACGTTTTGAGTTCCAACGTACTTTAACCAGTTTGATTCGACTACGTCTCAGTCTTTGAACTTTCCAATCTGAAATCTCAATCGGTTCCTCGATGAAATGAAGTTTATCATCAATGTGAATTTCATTAGGCAGTATGATTAAAGTCTCGTCGGACAAACACTTTTTGAGATTCGACACATGAAATGTATCGTGTACGTTGCTTAGTTCTTGTGGTAGCTTGAACTTGTTAGCTACAGGGCCAACCCTAGCCAGTATTTCAAACGGTCCAACATATCTAGGGTTGAGTTTACCACGGTTACCAAACCTTGCAACGCCTTTCCATGGTGAGACTTTTAACATTACTCGGTCACCAATTTGAAATTCTAATGGTTTCCGTCTGTTATCAGCATAGCTCTTTTGTCTGTCTCGGGCCGCTTTCAGACGGTCCTTAATTTTGAAGATCTTATTAGTGGTTTCCTGGACAATCTCAGGACCTGTCAAATGTTTTTCACCAACTTCCGCCCAACATAGCGGTGAGCGGCATTTACGACCATATAAAGCTTCAAACGGAGCTGCCTTAATGCTCGTGTGATAGCTGTTATTATAGGAAAACTCCGCTAACGGTAAATGAGTATCCCAATTTCCTCCAAAATCAATTACACACGCACGTAGCATATCCTCTAAAGTTTGAATGGTCCTTTCGCTTTGACCATCTGTTTGTGGGTGATATGCCGTGCTCATGTCAAGACGTGTGCCCATGGCTTCTTGTAATGATTTCCAGATTCTAGACACGAATCTGCTGTCTCTATCAGAGATAACAGAAATTGGCACTCCATGCCTAGCCACAATTTCCTTGATATAAAGCTTTGCAAGTTTCTCGGTTTTATCCGTCTCTTTGATGGGTAGAAAATGAGCTGATTTTGTCAAACAATCGACAATTACCCATATCGCGTCATACCCGCTCGACGTCTTGGGTAATTTCGTGATGAAATCCATAGAAATCTGTTCCCATTTCCATTGGGGAATTTCGGGTTGTTGTAACAAGCCAGATGGTTTCTGATGTTCGGCTTTTACTTTTGAACACGTTAAGCATTTACTGACATATGTGGCAATATCTCCTTTCATATTGGACCACCAATATAATTCTTTTAGATCCTTATACATCTTATCTGAACCCGGTTGAATGGAGTACCTGGACTTGTGGGCTTCATCCATAATCAACCCACGTAAGTTACCGTTACTCGGCCCCCAAATTCTGTCCATGAAGTAAAACGTATCATCTGATTTAGACTCCAATTGTTTGATCATTCCGCGTAGTGCCTCATTTTGGATGTTCCTTTCTTTGAGTGCCTCTTGTTGTGCTATTCGGATTTGAGTAGTAAGACTCGTATGAATTGTTAATCCGAGGGCACGAACACGAAGAGTTTTAAATCGTTCTTTGCGACTTAAGGCGTCTGCTACGACATTGGCTTTCCCGGGATGGTTCTTGATATCACAATCATAGTTGTTTAGTAGTTCTACCCAACGACGTTGTCTCATGTTAAGTTCTTTTTTATCAAAGATATGTTGGAGACTCTTGTGATCAGTAAAAATAGTGTATCTCGTACCATAAAGATAATGTCTCCAAATCTTGAGTGCAAACACAACTGCACCCAACTCCAAGTCGTGGGTCGTATAATTCTTTTCGTGCACTTTTAGTTGTCGTGAGGCATATGCGATGACTTTGTCTCTTTGCATTAACACACAACCAAGTCCTTGGTGTGATGCATCGCAATATACGACAAAATTGTTGATTCCCTCCGAAAGAGATAAGATCGGTGCACTACACAGCTTCTGCTTTAGTAATTGGAAAGCTGACTCTTGTTTGTCACTCCAATCATACTTCTTTTCTTTCTGGGTTAATGTGGTTAAGGGCAGGGCTATTTTTGAAAAATTCTCAATGAATCGTCTGTAGTAGCCGGCCAAACCCAAAAATTGACGCACTTCTGTCGGAGTCTTTGGTGCTTCCCAGTTTTTGATCGCTTCTATTTTAGATGGATCAACGTGAATTCCTTCCTTGTTGATGACATGTCCAAGAAAATGCACTTCTCGGATCCAAAACTCACACTTAGAGAATTTAGCGTAAAGATTCTCGTTGCTGAGTAGTTCCAAAATTAATTTCAGATGATGTTCATGATCCTCCTTGGTTCGTGAATATATTAAGATATCATCAATAAATACTATCACGAATTTATCCAAGTATGGCTTGCACACTCGGTTCATGAGATCCATAAAAACAGCTGGTGCGTTCGTCAAACCAAACGGCATAACTAGGAATTCGTAGTGGCCATAACGAGTCCTAAATGCCGTCTTTGGTACATCTTCTTCTTGGATTCTTAGTTGATGATACCCCGAACGTAGATCGATCTTAGAGTAGAAGCTAGAACCTTGTAGTTGATCGAACAAATCGTCTATTCGAGGAAGTGGGTATCGGTTTTTGATTGTAAGCTTGTTTAATTCTCGGTAATCAATACACATCCTAAAGGTTCCATCCTTTTTCTTTACGAATAGGACCGGAGCTCCCCAAGGTGAGAAACTCGGTCTTATGAAACCTTTATCAAGCAACTCCTGGAGTTGATTTGATAATTCCTGCATTTTAGAAGGTGCTAATCGATACGGCGATCGCGCAACCGGGGCCGCTCCTGGTACCAAATCGATTTGAAATTCGACTTGTCTCGGTGGTGGTAATCCAGGTAAGTCTTCAGGAAAAACTTCGGGGTAATCTTTAACGATTGGTATGTCTTCAAGTCGACGTTCCTCGAGTTTCTTCTCGACGACGTGAGCCAGGAATACGCAATAGCCTTTACGTAGGTACTTACGAGCTTTCATGCAGTTTATCATCCTCAATGTCACTCCACTTTTCTCACCTTGAATCGAAAGAACTTCTCCGTTCGGGAGGGGAATATGAACAATCTTCTCAAAACAAACAATCTCGACGTGATTCTTCGACAACCAATCCATACCAATAACAACGTCAAAACTTCCCAGGTTAACGGGTAACAGGTCTATACTAAATGTGTGGTTTTTCAAAAATAGAGTACAACCCTGAATGACTTATTCGGTTTTAATTAATTTCCCGTTTGCTAATTCAATTGTATAATTTTGGTCTAGTTTGCTGGGCTTAATACCGAGTAGGGACTTAAAGTCATTTGACACAAAACTCATATCAGCACCCGTATCGAAAAGTATAGAGGCATAGTGATTATTTATCGGGAACGTACCAGTGACAATGTTTGGATCTTGTCGTGCGTCACCAGCCCCCATCACGAATGCTCTTCCACGGGCCTGATTATCGTTTCGGTTCTTCAACTTTGGACAGTCTTTTCTAAAGTGCTTTGGATCTCCACACTCAAAGCATCCTTGATTCATCCTTCCTGTTCCTGGTTTGACCTTTCCTGCTACTTGATTAATCTTATTAGGATTTGCATTGGTCCAACAGTTATGGGCTAGATGCCCATACTTTTTACACTTTCCACATTGGGTACACTTTTCACTGTGATGATATCCACACTTGTCACACTTCGGTCGTGTTCCAAGATATCCATTTTGTTCCACAGTGTTGACAGCATAGGCTTTCATAGTTCCAGGTCTCTTGTAAGTTTGATTCTTGTTTTGATTACATGGTTTTCCAAACCATTTCCTCTTTTCCCCAGACCTTCCTTCCTCGGTATCCTTCTTCTCAAACAAACCATCACGCATAGCATTATCTCTTAGCTTGAAAGCTAGAATTATAGCGCTCTTGGCATCCATAGGGTTCGATGAAGTCACCAGGCTTCGGATTTAAGGTGCAAGACCCCACAAATATATTTCAACCTTCTTGTATTCTAGGGTAACCATGTGTGGAACCAAACTTGCTAACTCATTGAATCGGTCAGTGTAACCAGCCACATCGTCTCCTATCATTTGTAAATTCCACATTTCAGATTCGATCTTTTGCAACTCATTTCGAGGACAGTACTCCTCGATCATCATGGCTTTTAGGTCTTCCCATGACAACTCATATGTTGTCTGCCTTCCCAAAGTCTTTACTTGTGAATTCCACCAGGTTAAAGCTTTATCAGTGAGCGTGCATGTAGAATACTTCACCATGCAGTCAGCGGTGCATTCACTAATATCAATCACCGACTCCATCTTTTCTATCCATCTCATTAGTCCAACTGCACCCTCGGTGCCATTGAAGTTGCGGGGTTTGCAAGATAGAAAGGCCTTGTAGGAGCACTTCCTATTTGGAGCATCTGTAGAATTACAAGTCATAACGTCATTAATTCGGATCATGACTATGTGTTACAGCTTATTTATTCTATTACCTCCGGAACCTCCGGCTGTACCGCTACCTCCTGCACCTCCTCCGCCGGTACCACTGCCGTTTCCTCCTCCACTATTTCGATTTGCCTCATACTGCTCCATGGCAGCAGCTACTCGCTGTGCTATGAGTTGCTTCACGTTTGGGGAAATCGTCTCGTTGTTGTCACCAGTAGTATCACGGGGTGTCCTACGCTTAGGTGCCATGACGTTCTTTCTAACATATCAATTAAAAAGAAACAACATTATATAATAATAATGATAGATCATGACATAAGGATACAACAACATCAATTGTAAACAACCATCATTACAACATAAACCATCACATACATAGTTAAAACATGCATAGTACATTGTTCCAAAGACAAGGATACAAAAGGGATGGGTTCTCATGACCACATCAGTACCAAAGTTTTAAACTACATAATGTGCTATGGGCACAACCCGCCCATAATAGGTTTAAAAGAAGAAGTGGGAGTACAACCCAATCATCATGGCATGTCCTGCCATGACAAAGCTAGCCCTAGCCATAAATTCTGCAGCCAAACCTTTCTTCCAGCGCCTCCACCATGTCTCGGACCGTGAGAGTGAACTGCCAGTCCATATCAGTTCTCAGCTCTAGATAGTCAGTGGCACCCTGTATGTCTCGGGTGCTGTCCTCCAGAGTCTGTACTCGAGATCCGAGCCCTTGACGTAAGCGCGTGGTTGCATCCCCATGTGCCCGAATATCATTTAGGAGATCATCAAGACGCTCCTCGTGCGTATGAACGCGTGCTACTAATGTAGGCACTGTGAGCTCCATGGCTTCCCCAGTGTGGGGTAGGGGTGTTGGGGAGTTGGAGGACTCTCCGAGCTCAAAGGTAGAGGGAATTCTCTCCATCGTGCCAAGGTACGGGGCATCCAACAGATAGTCCCCACCGTAGGGTGGTAACAGGGTTGTTGCCTAGGTGGCTCCTCATCCGTCTCCAAGTTTTCCGGGTCACGGGCTGCCAGGGTTCTCTTGCGTGGAAATCGAACCTTCTTCCTAGCACTCTTTACCATAACTGGCCCTCCGCTTTTCTTTCGGTAGACGATAGGCGGTTCTCCCAGGGCAACATTGGGTGGTGTGGAGCTGCGAACTTGTACTCGATTTTTGGGGCATGTGGCGGAAAGTTCCTCGTTGGATTCAGGGTCAGAGATGAGGTCAGAGTGTGACGACATGCTTGTGACTACAATATCCATATGACCAGATGAATGGTTATGCAATGCTTATGCAATGAAAATATTTTTGTGAGTCATTTAAATTATAGACTAGGTTCCGTTTTAGACTCCTAGTTCGCTATAATCAATGGCTCTGATACCAAATCTGTCACACCCCGCTAAGGCGGAAACGCGAGGCGTAACTTTCATGGTTTCCAAAGCATATGATTACCGCAAACACATACATGATAAATGGATACATAAGCAAGTTTAAAGTTTTACATTCCAAAACGTAAATTGAGTTTACAAAAAGTGAAGATTTCGCAAATATGACTCTGTTACAATGAGTTATACATGAGAAATCCCCCAAAAGTTGTATCCATCGTGCATGCATGTAATCTACATTGCTAACCTTGCGATCACGTTCAATTTCCTGAAAAACATACTTAAAATTGTCAACACTAGGTTGGTGAGTTCACAGGTTTAAATCAAATAGATCTTTGTAAAATTCAATTGTTCGTAAATAGTTCCAGTTGCATGTGATAATCAGAATAAGAACTGTTGACCCATTTGTAAACTAGCTAGGAATACAAATAATATGTTCCTACATGAGCCGTAACCAAACCATGACAATTGTACACGCACCTAATTTCGTTATCCGGTTCTATGCGGCCATAAATCCTCCAGATTGTGGTTAGCGCGACTAACCATGACGGGGAGACGTCACTCTCCATAGTACTATTCATAGGACCATAGGCTACAGTTAATGGTTACTAAATTGTTCCAGGGGACTTTAGCGGCCTAAAATCGTTTAACTCATGTAAACATAAAAGTCGAGTCTTATTCTCTTGTTATCACATAAAAATAGTTGTAAGTATGTTCTTCCCCCAAATATTGAAAACAGTAAAAAGGGGCCGTGAAACTCACCTTGAGTTTGTGTATGTTTAGCAACGATATTTGTTCTAGTCAAACTTGACTATTCGTACCCTAATTACAAAAGGGTAATTCGTGTTATGATGGAACGTATCATATGCAAATTGTTCACCGACTTAATAAGTCCGGTTGCTTTTGTTTAAATATCTTCTTAGTTTTTCAACACTTGTTTCGTTATAAGAACAATTCCAAGTTACTGCCCAATGGGCCTGAAACAGGTATAGAAACTATCTAGTTTCGATTGAACAGGACAGTTGTCGAAACTACCTAGTTTTGACTGAGTAAACTGGGTATCGAAACTACCTAGTTTCGATTGGGTAAGAAAGGTATCGAAACTACGTAGTTTCGATTGAGCAATAGGTATCGAAACTACCTAGTTTCGACTGAACAATAGGTATCGAAACTACCTAGTTTCGATTAAGTAAACAGGTATCGAAACTACCTAGTTTCGATTGAGCAAACAGGTATCGAAACTCTTAGTTTTGATTGAGTAATAGGTATCGAAACTACCTAGTTTCGATTGAGTAATAGGTATCGAAACTCCTAGTTTCGATTACTGAAATTTTAAATTGACAGAATCAGTTTCAAAACTTTATTCATACATATACGCGTATATTCATGTTTTAAATCTTGAATTCGACACACTTTTCTGGTTATTTTACTTACGTTCGAATAAACTGTATGTTTAGCTACGGTTTAAAGAAAAATAATATGGATAGTATCGAATTTTTACCTCTGGACAGAGATGATGATTTTGTGCGAAAAGAATGGATGAGTTCCTTGAAACCTTGAAAACTTCACTTATCTTAAGGTGTGGAAACGACGATGATCGGTGTTGCTGCCGTAAGATGAGATGAAATGAAGACAAAGAGAGAAAAGAAAGATGAATTGATAGACAATTGAGGGGGGTATGGCTTTTATCTGAATTCTCGCAGGCAGATGTATGGGCTTTTAGTATAGATATTTAGGATGTGAGTGAAGTAGGAAGATGGAAATGGGCTTCTCTGAATTTCGGCCGAGAAAGTCAAGGAAAGTGGGTTGGGTTAATTTGTATAATAATTAGATTTAAGTATTAATTTATTAATGGTATTAATATCAATTAGAGTTTTAAAGGGGTAATTTAATTCGGTTTAGATTCTTCACGGTATTATAAATTTGACAAGTTTATGGCTCGTTGATGAAAAATATTGAAATCTTGGATTGTATAATTCGTTGAGGTGGTTATTTGTAGGTATACGTACCTAAAGGTGACGCTACATGATAGCATTTTCGAAAGAGTTCGTTAGTTTACTTTTACGTATATTATATGATTTATTCTAAAAATAAATTATTGACCAATCGTAAAATTTGTGTAGCATATACGTCTGGATATTTAATTTAACCACTCTCGTTCGTATTAGTCGGTTTATATGACACGTGAACCGGTAACTCCTAGAATTACCAAAATATGAAATGAGACAATGTACGGTTTTTGTTAGACCTTAATGTCCTTGATTGTGAAATTAAGTAAATCTCGAAAACAATTATAATGTAAACTCGTTTATAACAGGTACGGATATTGACCTGAAATGTCGGGTGTCACAAAATCCTCGGGGAATACTTCGGGAAAGTCTCGAATGATCGGAATATCTTGCAATTTCTTACCCTTGTCTTTCGTGTCAACTACGTGGGCCAAGAAGGCAACGTACTTTTTCCGTAGGTACTTTTGTGCCAATGTGCAAGACATGAGTTGAAGACCACGACATGGTTTTTCACCGAAAATAACTAACGTGTCGCCGCCCGAAGGGAGAGGTATACGAATGCACTTTTCGTAGCAAATAACCTCGGCATGGTGCTTGGATAACCAGTCCATGCCAATTATAATATCGAAGCTTCCCAATTGCATTGGAAGGAGATCAACAGAGAATTCATGATTATTAAGCTCGAGATTGCAGTCGCGGATTACAGAATTTATAGTAATAGATTTTCCGTTTGCTATCTCCACGGAGTAAGAATTGTCAAGTTTCGTTCTTTGTTTAGCAAGTCGAGATTCAAAGATAAGAGACACAAAACTCCTATCGGCACCGGTATCAAATAAAATGGATGCATAATGATTGTTTACGAGAAACGTACCGTTTATCACGTCGTTGTTTGCTTGAGCCTCATTAGCGTTTATATTAAACGCTCGTCCTTGAGGACCACCTTGATGATGAAGTTTTGGGCATCGGTCACGGAAATGGTTTGGGTCTCCACATTCGTAACATGCCCGACCATTGAGAGGTGCCGGATAGATTGGACAGTTGACTGGAGCAGCTTGATGGACGGGAGGACGGGTACGACAAGTAGTGACCACATGTCCATATCGTCCGCAGCTTGAACACAATCGGCATGGTAAGTTGGCAGGATGATGGTACTTGCAGGTCTGGCATTGGGGATGTGGGCCTAGATAAGGTTTCGGGTTTTGACCCAAAGGGGCCACTTGAATAGCAGGTACAGCGGGAGTTACGGCTGCGAAGTTTTGACCCTTTCGTTTCTTGTTGCGGTTAGAAGACTCGGGTTTTACATCTTTGAGGGCCGCAAGAGTAGAGACAACCTTCTTGGAACCCTTTCTTGTTAAGGTTCCGGCTTTGACATGGTTGTCGGATAGTGTAGCGGATAGACGGATAGCAGCTTCAAGTGTAGGAGGATTGCTTCCTAACACAGCATCTTGAATTTACATAGGCAGCCCGCCTATGTATTTTTCAATTTCCCAAGCAAGGGGAGTGATCATATGAGGCACCAATTGGCTCAGCTCTTGAAATCGGGTGGTGTAAGCCAGATTATCCCCGTTGTCTTGGGCAAGATCCCAAAACTCAGTCTCGAGCTTCCTCATTTCATTTCGAGGACAGAATTCATCAGTCATGGCTTTCTTCAGATCATCCCATGATAAAGATGTAGCAACCTCAACACCACGAGTGCGTTTCTCACCGTTCCACCAGGTGAGGGCTCTCTTTTGAAGTACACTTGTGGCATAGCGAACCCGAAGATTATCGGGGCAGTCACTGTTTAGGAATGTGCTTTCCATGCTTTCAAACCATTGCAGTAGGCCGGTAGCACCTTCAGTCCCGAAGAATTTTGTAGGATTGCACGAGTTAAAGTGCTTAAACGTGCATTGAGGTGGGTTGGTACCACCATTTCCTTGGATGTTGTGAGACCCGTCACTGTTGTTATTGGCTTGAGTCATTTGCCCCACCAGCTGGGCAAGGAGAGTAGCAAGATCCGGGTTGGAAGTGCTAGAGTTTGCACGTCGAGGAGGCATTCTAACACCATAAGAAAAGACAATGATATTTTAGATAAGATGGATATATATGAATTATAGTGGGAAATAATGTAAGCAGAAAAGCGGGGTTCATCATGGCGCGTGACAATACATGTGCATTTATTTAAAGTTGATGGGGGAAAACTAAGCCATCTATTCCAGATAGAACATGATGTTATAGGTCATTATTCGCGTAATAGGAATTACCGGGACTTGCATGCACTACAAATTGTTATTACGTGTGCACCCGTAATAATGATTTGCTTTGCATGTTCGTCTAGTTCTTCCTATCTTGCTATAATGTCCCCAAATTTTGAGTTTAAGTTCGGATCGTATCCTTGCGAATACATTGACTTATCAACGTTAAATAATTCCTCAAAACTTTCAAGGAGACATGCTTTAGCCTATAGGTAAACACTCACTTCAGGAATTCCCAGGAAAGCATACGGGTCCGTTTATTTGGATTTATACGAAATGCTTTCCTAGACAGAAAACCCAATGTACAGGTGTCACCCTTCCAGATTGCACGTGTCCTTTACTAGTTTCAAGAAATTAAGTCGTTGACGAGATTTTCAAGATTTTAATAGACTTGAGAGTCTATGAGTATAAAATGTGTAGGAGTGTTGCAATTAATATGGATTAGGAAAGAGTATGGATAAGGATGGGTAGTGTATTTGTTTGCATAAGTTTGTTTGTCAAATGTGTATGTAAAGTATGTATCATGTATTTAAGCCTTGTATGTATAAGTCTCATGTACCAAACTTGGGAAAATTCAAATAATACCTAACTACAAATAATTCACATAACAATTAATCATTTAGCACATAACACATAAAAGGGAGTCCTATGGTTATAGTCTAGGTCATTGTGTCTAATAACCTAATTCCCTATAACCATGGCTCTGATACCAATCTGTCACACCCCGACCGATGGCGGAATCATCGAGGCGGACAATGGAATGATTGTTCAAAAGCACATGATAACTAAAATGTTGCATAATTCATTAATTAAATTTAAAGACAACAAAGATCCAAATACAATACATTTCAAATAACCTAGTCTAGTTCAAAACATTGATTTATTTAACTAGGTCCATAGTTCTTAAGTGGAGGAATCTTCGGCAAGCAATCACATATCCAAACCTGAAACATTATTTAAATCAAGTGTCAACTAAAAAGTTGGTGAGTACATAGGTTTTGTAGTTCCGATAAGTAGTAGATAAAAACGTTTTGCAACTCATTGTTTATCTTGTTAAACATAGTATATATATGGTGTATCATTTATCTAATCACAATTCAAACCTTGATTGACGCGCTTGAACATAGCACAACAGCTAAGTCCGGTATGTTTGAATATAGTTACCCACTATATCCGGTATGTTTGAATATAAGACGCGGCTATATCCGAGTATGCAGTAATAAACACCCTAACCGGGTGGGCTGGTCAGGCACAATAGATCTATTAATATTACTGTTGGTTTTCTTGTGTTTAAAGTAAATGTATGTACACCCAAGATAATAAGCATATAGTCCACATGTATAACACATATAAACAAAGTGAGTAGCATGTATAATGTTTCACCCCAAAATGCGTAAAAATGTAAAATAGGGGCTATGTAACTCACCTGGCTAGCGGATGTTTTAATCCACGAGTGCGGGTGATAAGGATGTTGAGAACTAAGCACGTTGAATCCCTATGTGGATAAATAGGTATTATTGTATGTTTTGTATGTGTGTATTCGTATTTAAATGTGTATAGTTTTATAAATAAAAACATTTCTTAAGATTTATTTGTATAAAATATTGTAGTAAGAATCATAACGATTTTTATAAAACTTAACTTATAAAAATATATTTTTAATCTCGTTAAAATATTATATTTTCAAATAAGTAGTTAGTATTTTTAATGTATTTATAAAAATTTCTTTTTATTTATTTATATCATTATTATTATATATTTTTTTTGTGAGTTAAAACTATTTTAACAAGTTTATAAAAATATAGGATATTATTTTTATAAAAATTGGGCTGGTTAAATATGTATAAAAAGTTATTTAATGGTTTCAAAAATAAACGAACGAGTCAAACAATCCGTAATAGTTTTTATTGTATAGAGGAATTATTAAATTGAGATAAAATAAATAAATAAACTAAAAGTTTTATAAAACAGAATAAAAAAATGGGCCGAAGGCCAACCGGAATCGAACCCGCGACCTACAACACAAGCACACACACGCATAACCAGCCGGGCTACTGCCCATCGCTGGTTATGAGTGTATCGTTTAATTGATAAGCATATACACGAACTGGTCGCTGGTTCTCGGCAACCGGCAAACCGTGTCCGAGGACACTGGTTTGCCCGGTAACTCAAGGTCTGAGGTCGGGTTGTCGATTGGAGCCGATGGCCAGATGATAACAGAAGGTAAAGGAACAATTTTGAGACTCTTACTTGGTCGCGAATGGTCTGGACGACAGGGCCGATGGTCCGGGAATTCCAAGATCGGTTAGCTATGCTTCGGGGTGAATTAGGTTCCGAAACTTTGGTCACAGCTTCACACAGTGGCGACGAACACAATGCCGGCCTCAATTTTGAGTGAGAGAGGGTGGAGGAGAGGTGGCGAGCTCGAGCAGGTTCGGCAATAGCCTTTTATAGCCGAGCTCGATCCCGATGATGAGACAAGCAATTGAGCACGTCCAGACACTCGTCTGGACGAGACGAAACTGTCGAGCCATCTTGCAGGCCTGGAAGTTGACTGTCGGGGCCGAATTCGTGGCGTGGACTTTCGGCTACAAACACGATCAGACTTTCTGTATGTCAGGGAGACAAATTGGTCGAGAGCTTTTGTTCGCGTGGGGACGACGAGGTCAGGGAGACCAGATTCGGCTGTCGAGGTGCAGGGAACAGGCATGTCGAGGAGTCGCCGGAGAAAAGCTCGGACCGTCGGTCAATGGGGAAGACGGCCGGAATTACGATTTAGGAAATGGCAGAATTGGTCCCTGAAGTTTGATTTTGTTTTAATTCGACCCCTGAGATAATTACGGATGAATCCTTGTAGTTTGATTTGTACGGTAATAGTCCCTCAACTGATTTTAGCTTAAAACCTTCTAGTTTGAAAAGTTTCAAAACAACCCCTTAACTTTTATAAAAATGATTAATTTAATTTCTTTTAATTTTCAAATATATTTTATAAACTTATATTATTATTATTGTTATAAATAATTTTTATAAAAGTTAGTTATCTTATTTAAATAGGTCATTTTATTAAACGTGAAACTTTTAAATTTAGATTTTTATATAAAATTTTAATTAATTTAAATCCGTAAAATGAAAATACCTATTTGTATAAAACTAAATAAAACACTCGTATTTTATTTAATTTGAGAATTATTACACGATAATTATATTACAAGTGCGCGAATGAAAAAAATCCGAAATGTCACAGCTAGCCGCAATCCCTCGAGCTGACACATGTCCGATGACTCAGTGTAGGTTTCCGACGCGTATACTCATAGCAGACCGCAACGCCCCCCGTAACGGTCCGCCAGCCGCAATCTGAGGTTAGGTCCAATCAAGAAACAACCCGTAGGGCTGATGCAAGCCCTGGGCAATAGCGGACTGCTACCACCCAGGCTAACGGTCCGCTACATGTGCCTTCGGGCAACTATAAATAGAAGCCCAGGGCTTCTCATTTCTGCACATTCCAACCAACACCAACTGCTCCCAACTTCCTGGAACGACCCTACCTCGGTTCTCGTGCCCTCATTTCGGTAAAATATCTGACTTTCGCTTATTTCCACACTTTCATTTGTTTCTGTATTCGTACGTTAAGATTCTAACTTAACTTAGAACTTGCTTTAAGGTTTACACTAAGCTTACAGACTACCTTAGATAAGATCAAGCTAATGATAAGGTGAATATGTTTATATGTCTTTTATTTTCAAAACTTTGAAAGTTTTACGTTTACGAAATGGCAATACTGGTATTCAAAAGTTTGATGCATAAGGGCGTCTACGTAAAACATTCAGGCCATAAGTATACGTAAAACTTGATCAAGGGATACACGCTTTATGGGTGAAATCCCATATTAGGGCTGATAATTGTCTGTAGCTAGATGTAAGACGGGGTCTCAGTTAAGGGACATCACAGTAAGTAAGTCTGGTAATGCCAGCAGTCCTTTTACGGAAATTATTAGTGTATACAGTGGTTGTACACTCAGGTGAAATAGTTCTGCTGGATGGTAGACTATACCCGCATTATGGTTAACTGTTTTGATACTTTATTGCCAAATGAAACTAATCATGTTCACCAGCGTTCGCGCTGACGTTTTATTTTCCAAATGTTTTTCAGGTAATCAATGATTAAGGCTAGTCCTATGGGATAGTTTTGGGGATGAAGGTGTACATAAAATATTTGGCAGAGTTATGTGTTAATAGCATGGAGATAACTCTGCGGTGATAAGAAACAAGAGGAGATATTTAGGATGACGATTTCCTAAATGTGGATACTCCCTTGTACATAGGGTTAGGTGCCGGAAGGTAAAACCCTTAGACACCAATGCTGGTATAGCTTGGTATTGGACAGGGTTAATTCCCGAGGCACAGGCCAACTACCTTGTGGCTCTAGTTTTACCCTGCTTACGCAGGTGACATGTAAATGGTCTTGGATCATGGTTTTGTACAGAAAAGGGGTATTTAAATCCCTAGTGAAATGAAATGGTATTTTATTTATCCTCGGATTTGGAAAATATACAATATCAACCCTCGGGTTGAGATTTATTACAAGTCCGATCCAAAAGTATTTCCGCTGTTAAACTAACTCTGATTTTTTAATTAAAATAAGATTGGAGGAGCCAATATGGTCACACGCCCAAGGTGTCCTGAAATCGGGGTGTGACACTAAGCCGACGTGTTTTTTTTAGCCTGTTATATGAATTTCCTTAGCCCAATTGATTTTAGCCTGTTATATGACTATCCTTAGCCGGCTATTTGTCTTTGTTTAGCCCACTTGAATATATAAAAAATAGTATGACTTTGCTATATGACTTTCCTTAGCCCACTTGATTTTAGTCTTTGTTTGTATAGTTCAAATGTCCATTTTGATAGTTTTCCCAATTAAAAATGAGGGATGTATAGGCAACAAATTGAGTAATTGTAACTTGGCTTGTAAGACTCACTTGCTTCATGATATAAATAACAGTGACGTCACATTCGATTTGCAAATATAAAGAGGGAGTTGTAGGTTTCCACATTAAAATAGTATGACTTTGCTATATGATTTTCCTTAGCCTATTTGATTTTAGCTAAAAAATAGTGAAACATTAATTGTGTAAGCTAAAATCAAGTCGGTTAAGGAAAATCATACTATTTTTTATGTATTCAAGTAGGCTATACAAAGGCATATAGCCGGCTAAGGAAAGTCATATAGCAGGCTAAAATCAAGTGGGCTAAGGAAAGTCATATAGCAGGCTAAAAAAAACATATCAGATTAGCCTGCTTGGAAGTGGGCTTTAGCCGTCTTGGGAATCAGCACCTCCACGTGTCAGTTTCTGGTTGGCTGAACATATGAAAAAAGCTGGTTTGGCACGGAATTTGAAGCCGGCTGAACTAGCCTACTTCAGCCGGCTTCATGCCTAAATGACCATATCGAAGTAGTCTGAAAATGTTTGTCCATTTTTGTAAGTTTGATCGGTCAAATGTCCATTTTGGTAATTTTTCCTATATTTAATTGAGTTTGAGTTGTGTTAGGATTAATATAAGGTTTATTATAAATAGATGGTTAAGTATTAATTGTAAAGTGTGATTTTAGTTTTAATTATTAAAAAAGAGTGATCTTAATTAGGATCAAACTTTGTGTTTGTATTCTTAGGCATGATTTCTTAACACGTCATAATTAAAAAAAAGTTTTATGGGCCACGCGCAACCGTACCCCGATCTAGGGACACCTGTACACACAAACAATAAAAGAGAAATCCTCACGACTATAAACAGTATATTTTCAAAACTTATAACTAAAAAATCATAATTCGTAACCAACTATAAAAGAAAATTTTTATAATCAAATAAAAGAGGTGTACTTTGGATTATAAAATAAGTACTAAACTAATCAATTTAACTTGGATATCACATGGGCACTTTTGTAAACTACTTTTATGAACAACTTAGTCAGAATATTTAATTTTTATGTTATGTTAATTTATAAAAACTATATAAAACAGTATAATTATATTTCTTAAATTTACTTCATAATTATAGATATTTTATAAAATTGCAGGGTTTTTTAGATTTTACAAGTACCTTTGAAAATGATTGGTAAGATAAGAGAGAGTACACAAAAATACCTTTAGGCTTTAACTAGTTAACAAAGCAAATGGTCCAAATTGGATTAAGGGACCACATACAAACGATTAATGAATATGATATTTTCATATTTAAATATATTTATTATATGTGTTAATTGTATACTTTATTTTTTTGATTTGTTGAATTTCCTTTTAAAAATATAATAATAAGTGGTTAATTTTTAGTATTTTGTATAATAAATAAAATTTTATTTTTTTTATATTGTATATCGTTTGTATAAATAGATTACAAGAATACATAAACATATCATAATTCAATTTCATTTGTACAACTACAAGAATAAAACATGAATAAGAAGAATCATATTTGGTTAAGGTTACTTGATGAACAAGGTTTCCTTTAATAAGATTCAACGAATATTCGTATATGTCTCCTAGGATACAATAGTCGGAGCAGTATTTGCACTGCTGGAGATGAACTCACTAGTTTGAAATAACATCTAGTTTTTTGTGTGTTAATCTTTCATGGAATAGAACAAGATATGATATGTGTTTGCTAACGAACTAAAGAAGCCGAGAATCGCCAAAATTACATCAAAATGAGATGTTTTTAATCCACTCATCCCAACAAAGATTAAGAAACCACAAAAACAATGTCTTTCATCTTTCGCAAATAACTTGATCTAATGAATATCTTTCATGTAATAGAACAAGATATGGTACGTGTTTGTTAACGAACAAGAGAACATGTAATGTAAGGAAGTGGAGAGACTTCTCCTCTCCATTTTCTGAAATATTATTTTTTTATTGTTTTTGGGGTCTTGCGTAACATGTGTTTGTATAGCAAAAATCAAAACTACTAAAAGAAAATGTTGATTGTTGGATGAAACACAAGTTTAACTTTTCAAGCCATTTCAAACTTATTTGATGCATATGAGTTAGGGATGACAATGAGACAGATATTGGTAATCCTAAATTCAAACATGATTTTAAAATCATGTCTCATACCCGTCACGAATTTGTATGCATTAACAGATTACATTATATTTTATTCAACATGTATAATACACAGGTTTTAAAAACATAATTTTTTTTATTACCAAGTATATAACATTATATTTATTTAACCTGGGTACATGATATTCTAACCAAATATATATTAAACAATGATATTAAAAGGATCCATACAGATGATCTATATGCGTTCATCATTTTTCTTATGTTCGTAGTCAACACAATTATATTGGAAGGCTCTTCTTTATTCTAAATTGTAATTACGTGATGGCAAATCCTTATGAAAATGCAGTTTTGATCACAAGGTTCCTAAATTAACAAAAATGGGAAAAAGTTCTTTTTTCTTTTTTGTTGTAGTTTGCGGAATTGCGTTGATTTATAGATTTAACGAGGTTATAACCCCGTGTATTACACGGGATGAATAAATATAAAATTATATACTTAATAATAAAGATTTAGACATTACATATTTATGATATATTAAATAGTTTTTTAATACAAATTTTATGAACGTTACATAATTATTTCTTAAAAAGGTTTTATAAAAAGAATGAAAGAAATGTTTAATTTATAAAAATGTTTTATGAACAAACCTATTTTTTTTAAATAAAAACGTTTTATAAAATGAAATATAGAAATCATTATTTAATAGGAGAGAGAGGCGGAAAACAAAAAATTACAAAAACAATTAAAGAAATTTATGTAATTAATAGGAGAGAGATAGACGGGAAAAAAAGGTTTTGGATAAATAAGAGAATGACATGTGGTATCAAAAAACTTTATTTATTAGTATGTATAGATTTATGAAGAACCGGTAAAGTAAGTGAGATATTATTGGAGAATTGGATAACGTGTGAAGCTAAACACGAAATAAAAAAAACTGATTTAATTGGTTTTAATCAAAACAACGTACTTTTAATGGGTTTCACATGCAAAGTTACATGTATATCTGCACCATATTCAATTTTTTCATAAAATAATATTTTTTTAAATGAAACTCTTTCATTTTGGACCTAAACCCTATATTTTTATAAGCATAGAGCTTTAGAAAATATTGTATTTTTGCTACAATTAACACAAAAATAAAATAAAAAAACATCAAATTATTTTTTATACTAAATTAACACGTGTTTATCAGTACCATATTCATTTTTTTTTTCATATATATAATACTAATAAAATAATATATTTTGAAATGAAACTCTTTCATTTTGGACCTAAACCTTATACTTTTTATAAACATAGAGCTCTAGAAAATATTGTATTTTTGGTAAATTAACACAAAATTAAAAATCATTTTTTTAAACGGTAAAGATTGTGACATAAAAAATTATAAATAGATTCTTTGCTTCTTAAATATGAGCGACTCCACTTTCTTTTCTTTGTGATTTTTAAAAGTTGGGTTTGACAATAGCGAGAAAAACAGGTGATCTTTACATTATCTTGTGATTAAGATTAAGGTTAAGGTTAAGTTAGTTGTTCGTTGGGTGAGATGTGCCTAAGAAACCTATTTTTTTGGACCAACATTTGTTGATTATTTATATGTAATGTGATACATGCCTTTTAATATAATAGTACAAATTAAGTTAAAACATAATAAAATTTTACTAAATTATTATTTTATGTAATACATTATTATTTATATTTTTATGTAAAAAATGTAATTTTATTAATAAAATTAGATGACATAATTATAAATAATTTTGATAAAAAAAATAGTCACATATACACAAATGTTATCAGTGTTTGTGTGTTTTCCTTTTATGTTTGTACGTACGGGTGAACAAAAAAACCGAATTAACCAAAAAAATTACAAAAAAAAAAACCAAACTAATATAAAAATTGACAGTGGTTTTGTATTTTTTGAAAACCAAAAATCACGGTTCGTTTTTGGTTTTATATGTTTTGAAAACCAAAAAAACCGAACCAAACCGAATATATACATGTAAACTTTTATAATATAGTGTATGTATGCATGTTCTATAATATACATTATATTGTGTTGTGTACTTCTATGTTTCCCATATATGATAAATTTTTTAGTGTTACGCATATTTGTATCAATATATGTTAAGATTTATGTTTGTTATCAAATTTGTGGATTATAAAGTTTATTTTTTAATGTTAAGTAATTTATAAGAAATAAAAAAATTATGTAGCCCAAAAACTCTAGGTTTAAATGTGTTTCAAACCCAAACTCATTATTTTGGGCAACTTTTTTTTGCCCAAATACTTCAACCGCAAATGACAAAAACCAAAAAAACCGAAACATAACCGACATAGTCACCCACTTTGAAAACCAAAAATCAAAAAAACCAAAACGATAGATTTTTAAAAACCCAAAAACCAAACTTTTGATTTTCGGTTTGGTTTTAATCCAAAACTGATTCATGTAGACCCTGTTTGTATGTGTGTTATTAGTGTATTTGGTTTGTATGATTAGAAATGTGAATATGTTTAAAAGAAAAAAAATGATAGGAGAACGTGATTCTTTCAATAAAAAATTGATTTTGGGGGTAATGACTGAAACTTTGAAACGATAATATTTTTTCTGAAGCTAAATTTATTTAATTTTACAACTCTTATTTAAATTCATGACCTTCTTAAACTATTATAATTTGTATTTAAAAGTTATTTTAAAATTAATAAAAAATAAGGAGGAATAAATATAATTCATTTAACCAGCACTGATATAGTACATGTTACGTAGCCGTCGAATTTTTCTCATTAATTGTATGAATTTTTTTTTTTTTTTTGTTAAACTTGTGTTTTTCTTTAAAAAATTAATATACGTAGCGTGGTCATATAACTATATAAGTTTCATATCAACTAAACTCATATAAAAAGGTCCCCACACGATGAAACCATATCGAAACCAACTATAGCGAATGGTACAAGTTTTCAACGGTTTAATCTTTATTTATAGATTTAAAAAGGGGCAACTTCACACAATAGTAACCAAGTTTTTTATCTGTTTCATTTTAGTCACTCAAATTTTTTTTTTGTCTCATTTTAGTCATTCAAGTTTTCTTATCTGTTTTATTTTGGTCACTCAAACTTTTTTTGTCTCATTTTAATCACTCAAGTTTCAAATGTTGTTTCAATCTTGTGAAATTACCATGTTACGAATTATTTTTTTTGTTATTTATTCTATCGATATAGTGAAAATGAAATCCAAAAAGAGTAAACCAACATTTTCATCATATTAATAAAACAAAATAAAAAAAAGTAGCATGTTAACCTTGTAATTGTGCAATATTAGAACAAATTGTGAAACTTGAATAACTAAAATGGGACAAAAAAAGTTTGAGTGACTAAAATGAAACAGACGAAAAACTTGATTGACTAAAATGAGACAAAAAAATTTGAGTAGCTTAAATAAAACAAATGAGAAACTTGATTACTATTTTCTGAAGTTTTACCAAAAAGTGTTACTGGCGAGTAACGTTCTGACGTACAATTTGACTTAAAATCATTTAAAATTCAAACTTAACCACCCTTAAGTATGTAAATATCTACATTGGCTTCTGATCATGAATTCAAAAAATAATTTATTTTTTTATTTAAATTAATTATCCATTAAGAAAGATAAGGATGATTACAATAAAGTGACAGGTAAACGGGCAACAAGTTGCCACAACCCTCTTTTGGATAGCAAAACCGATCCTAAAAAAAACAAAGTTTTGGGTCTTAGAAGTTGAAAAATTACTATACACGACCCGTTGAACCATTTTCAGAAATTCCACCGCCTTCGGAGCCATAAAATCAAGTGTGTAAAAAGCAAAAGAGATAAAGAAGTGTTATTCTCTACACAAATAATAACCGAAGAAACTGTGTTAGTGTTATGATGGTTGTAACAAATGGTAAAGATGGGCCTTGTATGTGGTCCAGTGGATATGGGTGATGATGACTGATGGGTGGTGATAGCGATTAATAATTGTTTATAAATAAATTCATAATAAATTTAAAAAATAAGATTAAAAGTTACGTTAATGAAAATCGCTAGAAATTTATTAAAAAAAGCACTTGGTTAACGAGTTTAAGTTGTTTAAACACATAAATATAAAGATTATTGTATAATTATAAGGAGAAAGTTTTTTTAAGTAAAATAGAATATTATGTAATCTATCATACTACTATATAATTTATATTTTATAAGTTAGTCTACGTGCGTTTACAAATGAGGTGTAATTTATAAAAAAGTTCGTTTAATTACGCAAATATTTGCACAAAATTACATTGTGGGGGCCGCACATCGTATAGGTTCCTACTAGTACTTCTAAAATGATCTTATTCACATTAATAAGATGTTATTCTATTTTCTATTATTTATAATATACATTTATACATTTTTAATTTCTCATGTATTTATGTTTTTATATTGATATATTTTAAGACACAGTTTATACCGTTAAACCTAAAATAAATTATTCGGTGTTATTACAAATAAAGAAGGAGAAAAATTATAAAAGAGAATATTAAAATTTCAATCAATATTGATATTATATAAAATAATTTGATTGAATTACGGAAAATCGATACTATTATGTTTTTCATTTGCCTGTCTTCTAAAACAACTGATTTAGCTTTCAAAATGAGACACCATATAAAACGATATGAAAAATGGAAAATAATCTGGAGTTTGGTTGCGATATTTAACTTGGTTAATAATTATTTTATGTTAGAAGTTAAATTCTTTAACCCGTTTAATTTATATTTAAAAAGTTTACAGCTAGTAGCTCGCTTGAAATCAAACGTGGGCTCGGCTCATGGCTCGTAGCTTACGGTTCGGCCAAGGTAGGGTTGTCTAGTGGCTTGCTCATTTGGTTCGTTTAAATTTAAGCAAAAACTTTAATATATATATAAATTTATAACCCCAATTTGTGGCAATGTTTTAACTTTTAATAAAAAACAAATTGAAAACCTTTTAAAAATATGAGGCAGAATAAGTAGCGATTATTTAATACCTAATTCTAGTTCTAATATTGATTTCTTACCGGAAGTAGAACTCGAAAGCTCCTGAATCCCAGCATGGGTAATGGTGAACTACCAGTTATTAGAACTTGTTTATGCATTCAACTTAGATTATAAGTTATGCATTTTAAGTATGTTAAAAATATTACTTTTTATTTTTTATATATTAATATGTGTAAAAAGCATAAAATATAAAAATAAATAAAACAAACGAGCCACGAGCTGGCTCGAGCTTTACGAGCCGAACCCAAGTTCAATATTTCAGCTCGTTAAGATAAACGAGGCGAGTCACCTTCACTCGGTTTTGAAATGAGCTGCCTGGTTTGGCTCGTATACAACTATAGTTTAATTACATGGGTCATGTTTGTGTCTAATTAAGCAAGTTGACTAGTCAATTCATTTAAAAACAGAATAAAAAAATATTTTTATAAAGTCAAACTATCAACATGTTTAACCCATTTATTAAAACCCTTCAATTTCTTTTAACTCGTTTAAATAAACGAACTACATGTGTCAGATTCAGGTTACACATATTTTTCGTGTGTCTGAGTTAGAATTAATATCTTGACATGAACAAATATATGGGTTATATTCGAGTCCATCAATTAAACCCTTCGATGCGACAAAGATATTAATATTTATTATTTATGTACTTTTTCTTTAAACGACACATATTTATGTACCTATTATTAATAAACTAGTGGGTTACCATCCGTGCTTCGCGGCGGGTTTGAAACGTAGATAAAAACAAGCAAATCGCGACGGTACATTCTACGTGACGTTAAAAAAAACACGTTGCAGCGGCATATTCGATATAACGGAGAAGTTACCTCGTATACGAAAGTGAAGTTATTAGAAATTTTTTTACACCGAAACGTAGATAAAATTAAGCCATAGACAAACAAAACCTTTAAAAAAAGTTATCTTTTACGAAATAAATAAACGTACACGAAACTTTATATAAAAAAGGTAAAACTTTTACGCAAACCCACGCATTAAAACAAAATAGTTAGTAATATTCCAAAAAACTTTATAAAAAAACGAAAGCATAACAAAGTTTATATAAAAAAAAGTTAATCGGTAAAATTATAGGAAATGAAAACAAAACCTTAAAAAAATAACGAGTTAAAAAAGTTCATACCGGCGTTGCACGCAAGTGTTTAGATAACTTTTAACTATCACGCGCAACTATGTTACAATTGTGTGTGTTACCCATGCTCCATAGCGGGTTCAAAACGTAGATAAAAATAAGCAAAATACACAACGGCATATTAGTACTAACCTCGTGAAAAAGTGCACGTCAAAACAATGGAAACGTCGATAAAATGAAAAAAAAAAAAGTAAAAAGCAAAGTAAAAGGGAAAATTAAAAATTTTGATTTAACTTTTTTAATCTTCAAGGGTTGTATGGTAACTTTTTAAAAGTTTAGGGGTATAATTAAAACTGGTAAAAGAAAAGAAGAAAAAAAGAAGCTAACTAAAGTTTAGGGGGTATATAGTAAATATTTTTTAGAAGAAGACAAAATTACATTCAGCTTTGTATTGTTGTACCATTTGCATAACCTCTTTTCATTATGCCTTTTGTAATACTCAATGGTAGAACTAGATCTAGAAACAAATTTTATTTGAGGGACAATATCATTATAATGTTATTATGATTAATAGCCCATGCCGTTTTGGCTTTGTTGCACCGGTTTATCTGAATAGAAGTGGTGTGAGTTGTAAATACAGATTTAGATGGTATTCAAAAGTAAAAATTTATTATTAAAAAATAATTAAAAAATATATTTTAAATTAAAATAATAAACAAGTTACTGTTAACCTAGATGTAATAAGAAAAAAAGAACACCAGAAAATATGAACAAAACAATTTAACAAACAACAATTCAAACTCAAATGCCTATCTTCTAGACATTTAAATGACTAGATAATATTTAAGCTACTAACGGATAGTTCTAAACATTAAAGTTAAATACTAATTAACTAAACTATTTTTGAATCACCCGTTCAACAACAATATCCGCCATGGCTGCAAATATATCCGTTGCAATATGAAAGAAACGGACTTTCGTTTCACATAAACATCCGGATTGCCCCGCCAAGATGCAGACTATCACAATTTCGTTCCAGCCGAGTCAGACAAATTCAATTTCATCATCATAGCCTCTTAGTTATAGCATAAGCAATTGCAAAATTCCCAAACACCACAAAAAATCTCTATTGTAAACTGTAAAGAAATAAAGATTAAAGGTGGTATTTAGGGTGAACAAACATCAACATATTAGCATCCAAAACCACACAAAAATCATCATCAATTGTATTTGAAGACAATTCTTATACCGTGTACTGAGAACTAGGTAACCTAAAATTCATGAATATAAAATGATTAGCACACCTCGAAAGAGCCTTCATCTTCTCTCCCAATGTTGTAGAGAAACAGATACTGGTGTCAATATCTTTCACAAACCACAATCATGGGTGTCTGTTTGGATGTTGATATGCCATCCCATTCAGTCACCGAAAGGTGGCGCACTTGATCGAGATAGAGGTGTACAATAAAAACCGGGTATTAACCCGTACCTGAACCCAATCAAGACCGCTTTAACTATACCTTGTTCCTACCCGACCCTACCCGCCATGTTTAAATCGGGTTGTGCATTTTGGCCTATACCAGGGTTGTACCCTTACCCAGTTTGAATCCCTGGTTCTAGCCGTTGGGAGCTCCTCTTTTTGTTTTTTTTTCAGCCGTTATATGATGGCTAAAAAGCGGTTGGAAGTGTATTTTTTTGTGTTTTGATCATTTTAACCCTCATGAGTTAGTTTAGTCAATGTTTTAGTTTAGTCACAACACTCCTCTCTGTTTTCTAAAACGTCAAAACACTCGAAAAAACGCTCTCAAGTCTCACATCTCAAATAACTAGTGAAAGTGCACAATCATCAGTTAGTGTTGGATCTTCATCTTGTGAAAACATTGTGATATTTTATCATCAAATAGGAACAAAGAGGTTTGGGACCATTTCGATATGTGTCAAATGTCAAATGGACCTAACAAAGTGAGATGCAAAAAATGTGGTAATATGATGAAAGCCGATTCAAACACGACTTTGAGAAAACAATTGCAACAGTTTTGCAAAGCGGTGCAAGAAATGTCGGATCAAGGTCAAACTACAAATGTCAAATGATGAAAATATTTGGAATTTTGACGTGGGTGCGGTTCGAGATAGGATGAAAAGTTCGTGAATCAATAACCCGCGCTTGACAAAGCTTATTCAACAAACCTTTCAACCGCGTTATAATCACGTAAGTCATGCTACCCTTAGAAGTGACTGTCTTAAAATATGGTAAAATGCTAAAAAAAGAATTGATTTATGGTTTTGAAAACTTAGAAACCGGTGTAAATTTAGCTTGCAATGATTGGTTGACTTCACACGGTTTATCAGATTCGTACCTTTGTCTTACCGCTCATTGGGTGGACCCCAAAACGTAACAATTGATTAAATGTATGATTGCGTTTTAATTATTTAGGCATCCGCATACCGGATCAATTCTGTTTGAAACGGGTAAACCCCGATAAGTCCATAACTTATTTTAAGTTTTAGATTATTTAATAACTTTTAAAACAGAAAAGAAAGTTTTTTTTCTATATCGTTCGTTAATGCCACGAATAATACAAATGCGGTTGCTAAACTAAAATTAAAATATCAACCGATTTGAAACGATGTTTTTTTATAGTCAATGTGTTGCACACATCATTAACTTGGTTGTGCAAGACATGCTTCAAGAAAATAAAAATATAAGAGAATTTTTTAAGCAAAATTGTGTCGCGAGATGGGTTCCTCTTTCTTAGGTCCTAAAATGTTTAAAAACTCTTTCTAAGGTCCTAAAATGTTTAAAAACGTTATACAACAAAAAAGCAAGTCTAAAAATGTTTCATGATAACCTTGCCATGCTTCATTGGGTTGTCTTTTTCGAATGAAAATTGGACAATTATTGAACAACTCACTGATTGATATGCGCGAAGTTTTCAAAACTTTAACTTCTATTATCCTACGGGTTCTTTAGTTCTTAAACAACTCTTTTTAATGTGTATGAAATTGTCCGAGTATAAAAATAAAAACGCAATGTTTAAGAAAATGATAATCTCAATGAAAGTAAAATTTTTATAAATTTATAATATCAAGAAAGTGAAATTTATAATATTTGTTTTATTTTAATTAGGTTTTCCAAGTGTATATATACGCAAGTTTTTATGGTGTTACTACAAAGTTCACTTGATCCATAACTTTTATTTACCGTTGATGGGAACAAAACATGTTCTTCTTTTAACTGGATTTCATACTCATCTAATTATATCTTAATCGAATACTCTGGCGGTTGTATGACAAGTTCTAAACATAAAACAATCGTATAATAGATACAATATTACTATTTGACATTATTTATGTAAAGGACGTTGACAACACATCTTTACCTTAGTCATTTCTCAATGAAAAACATATAGTTTTCTTTTGCTTTCATGTACATTAATTAATCTAGAGATTCACTTTTTTTCTTGTATCACTATCACAGAGCCAAAAATACCGAGGGAATGCAAGAAAAATAAATTTACAACACAAATGGCAAACCTGAAAAAAGATTAAAACCTGTGAAAACCATCATGTTATAAGGGAAAAAAATGCGGTCACTCAAGAATGTGTAAACTAACTTACCGAATACGGTTTTGGAGGAGGAGATGTAAATCTCTTTAACTTCCTTCTCAAATAAAAATAAAAGGATTTTTAAAAGGCAAGAGGTTAAACCAATATAGAAAATAGAAACACTCAATTAATGATGAGGACTCCAAAGGGTTTTGGAGGAGGGTGAGGAGAAATCCAATCCTTCAATTTCCTTATCAAAGAAAATCATCAGCAAGTGCTGAAACGGTTTCTTAAAAACCAAACTTTCCAAAAAAAAAATAGAAGAAACCGGGTTAGAGTTTTATTAAGAGAGAAACCGAGTTATGGTTTGAGAGATTGTAATCAGTTTTCAAAGTTATATTTTCCGATTAATATTTGATGATGTTTTTTATTCATGTTATTGGTATTCGAGTAGGAAGAATAAGTACAAACAAACTTGGATAGAGCGGTTACAAAATCCCCTTTTACTTATGTAATTCTTTGTTTTGCCGTCTAGCGTCTTGCTAGTCGGTTTTAATAAAATTGCCGTTCCAAAAAAAACCAAACTTAAGTTTCGAGTTTAAACATCAAGAAAACCAAAATAACCGAACCAGTCTTATGATTTGAACCATGAAAGACTGACGTGTAATAAGAAGATGGGCAAATATTACAAAAACCCAACATACTTTTTTCTTTTTCTCACAAAAGTCACTCAACATAACTTTTACATATTAAAGTCCCCATACTTATTAAATTTGAATAAACAAGTAAAATTTTAGAAGAAAATAACTTGAAACCTACATAGTCGGTTTAATTTTGCTTATGTGGAATATTTTTTCTTTTAAACACAAAAAAAAAAAAGTTAGTGTTGGATGTCACTTCTCATTTCCCATTACCAGAGCAATCAAAGCCCTAATTAAGAAAGGAAACGAGACGACAAAATTATCTATCCACAACGGAAACAACATGAAGAAATTGGAAGCAACTGCAGCCACAACAAGTGGGTTGCTTCCTACGTTGTCGCAAGGTTGCAAATAACAGAACGTAATGATATTATTGTAGAAAGAAATCGAGAGCCAAGCCTCGTTAGTTTTCTCCATATTGGATGCATGGTTGTCCGCATAAGTGTAACATCCCGAAAATAGTAAATAAGTAAATAATAATACGATAGAGATTTAAACGTCATAAAACGAAATGAGAACGGATGGGCTTGTGCTCGGCTCCAACGGGCCGAGGGAAGCCCAGGTATAAAAGGGGCAAGGCAGCCCACTAGCTCATTCCACCTCCATTTCACCACTTCTAGAGAGAGAAAGGGAGCCCGGGTCTAGAGAGAGAAAGTCGACGGATCGTCACGAGATTAGAGGAGCACGTTACAGCTGAGCTTGTGAGCAAAACCTCCGAATCAAAACTTCAATCCAGGTAATGATTCATACATAATCTGAGTTTTTGTTCATTTTGGGGTTTCTCGAGTTTTAGCTAAATAGATGATGTTTTTACGGATGAAACTTGATAATAAGCTTAGAAATAGCATCTAGAACGAAAACCGCATGTTTTGATCAAAGAAAATTGTAAGATTGGCACGATCGGGTTTGCATGCAAGAACTTCGGATTTTTGGTCCAAGAACCAGGTCCTGCGCACTTACCAAGTGCGCAGGAGGGAATCCCTGCGTACTTACCAAGTACGCAGGATGCAGACTCTGCGTACTTACCAAGTACGCAGGAGGAAGGCTCCTGCGCACTTGCCAAGTGCGCAAGAGCAAGTCCCTGCGCACTTACTAAGTGCGCAGGCAGCAGGTTGGTTAAGTAAAGTCAGTAAGTTTAGAATGATTAAACCATTAAAGTCGGGGTTGAGTCTAATGTGTATTTAACTACCTAATCCAGATCAGAAGTGACGCTGTTGGACCTTTGTTTAGGACAACGTAGAGTAGCTCATCAGGTGAGTTCTATGTGCCCCTTCTATGTTATATGCAAATGTTTTCAAATGTTTTGGGGCTGAGATGTATACACTAAGTGAATAAATGTTATGAATGTCAATGTGATCATATGTGTTATACAAGTATATATATATATATATACCTATACATGAAAGAGAAATTATGAATAAAGAATGAAAAGCATGATTATAAAGAATGAATGAAAGTATAACACAATATGAAAGAATGAAATCCTGCTTTATATCCATGTATATATTGCTTGCCATGTACAGAAAATGTTATGGACGCTTCGATGATAACGGCTACTTCGGTAGACGGACGACCATGTGATTATTTTACAACCGGGACAAGTGCGTTCCTTCATCAGCTAGGACGTACGAATGCCATTAATGGACGGTCGAAGCAATTGGCATATTATAGTAGAACGGTTGTATAAATAATAGTCGCATTGGAAACGGATACCTTCGGGTAGACGGGAGAATTACGGCCTACGACGGTAGGACGGTTGTAAGTCATGACGGACGGACAAAGGTTGCCGGACGGTTGTAAGAATAAAATGACGGACGGCACTAGTTGCCGGACGGTTGTAAGTATAGGCGGGCCATGACGATGGACCGCGGCGATTGTCTTTGTGACATTCGTAAGCAAATGACGGGTTGATCACCCTTATAGAGTATGACCCATGAAATTAAAGAAAGAAAAGAAAGAAAAGGGTGAATGCATATATATATATATATGAAATCACAAAAATACAGAAAAGAAAGATGAAAGAAAGGCAAAAGTTATGAATACGTATTTATATGAATGACTATACAGTAATGCATACTTATAAAGTAAAGAAAAGAATGTTTATATCAAATCGCATTAAACTAGAACTCACCAGCATTAGCTGACTTTTAGTATACATTTCAGGTAAAGGAAGAAAAGGTCGTGCGATGGCGTGAAGGTTACCCGGCACAAGACTGACATCCCACTTTTGTTTGTTAAGACAATGTTGTGTTTTTAATTGTTAAGACTTCCGCTGTTATGTAATGTAATTGAATGATGAATGTTTTTAATTTAAGTTCAGTATTTATGGCTATGTTTATGAGTAAATCCAACAAGTGAGGTCACCCGGGAAAGGGGTCTTACAAGTTGTTATCAGAGCAATAGTTTGAGAGATTTAGACATCCCTAAATGTCTAGACTCAAACTGATTATGGGACCAACGCACGGATGTCAGTATGGGTAACCAACGCTAACGCCAGCACGGTAAGTAAGAATAAAGTTAATGCTCCTGCATAAGAATAGATACCATAACTTAGAAAAAATAGATGTTAATGCCATGACTGATTAGAAGAGTTTTGAACCCGAAAAGCAATGTAAATTAGTAATCATAAACCGGTCACTGTAATTAAGAATTTACCTTGCTCGTACTGTTCCAAACTATGATCTGAAGAAATGACATTGATGTATTCCCTTTATAACTATCAGGAAATTAAGGATTATGGCTGGTGGAGGAAGAACGGGACGCCGAGGCGGTCGCACTGGCCGAGTAGGTAGACCTCCATTGAAACAAAGACAGGAAGAGGAAGAGAGTGTGCACGCAGAACGCACTGAGAGTGTGCACGAAACAGATGTGACACCAACTGGGAACAACAGTCCAGGGCCTATACAGTTGGAACCTGAAGTCAGGGATGCTATTGCCCGTGAAGTCGTGCTCACTTTGAAGAAGGTATTGCCCGATCTACTATCCGAGGCATTAAAGAAAAGTAAAGAGGAGGATGAAGGAGACAATGAAGAGAAAGTATATGATAGTGATGGGGATGAAATAAAGATAGGATCGAGCAATCGTGGGTGCACTTACAAAGGTTTCAAGGACGGAGACCCACCCAAGTTCGATGGGAGCAAAGATTCAGTGGCAACGCTTGAATGGATTGAGAGGATGAGTGCTGTAATCAACATCAGCGAGTGTCGACCAGACCAGGCTGTTAAATATGTTGCTCATTCTTTCACCAATGAGGCCCTAGGTTGGTGGAGGAACATCCAGAGGACAAAGTCCCCAAACGCTCTTGCAAGAATGACATGGGAAGAACTGAAAAAGCTGGTAATTCAAAAGTTCTGTCCCCAGAACGAAATTGATCGAGTGGAAAATGAATTCCTAAACCTTAAGGCTGGCAACAAGACACACCGCCAGTATACTTCTAGATTCAATGAGTTGGCACAGCTGGTACCCCACCTGGTGGAGACAGAAGAGCGAATGATCAAGTATTATGTGAAGGGCCTACCTCAAAGGGTCCGTGTCCACGTGAAAGCCAACCTACCCTCGACCTTCGAGTCGGTAGTGAATCTGAGCGGAATCGTCTACGACGATTATGCCAATGAGGACCCACCAACAGAAACCCAAAAGAGAAAGTGGGAGAACCCGTCTAGAGGCACCGGAAGAGGGAACGTAACAACTGAAATTAAGAAACCAAGGTCGGATAACTATGAAGCCTGCAAGAAATGTGGAAGACAACATTTTGGCGAGTGCCGGGTCGGCACTACCACCTGTTACAGGTGTGGGAAGGCGGGACACTATTCTCGTGACTGCTTAAAAGACACTAAATGTCAAGGATGTGGACTGTTTGGTCACCTGACTAGGGATTGCAGAAAAACCAGACAATCCGGTGCGGGAAGGGAAAAGGAAGCTGAAAAGGAACAGCCAAAGGCTAGGACTCGAGCCTATGCACTAACTGAAGAAGAAGCAAGAGGAAACCTTGATGTTGTGTCAGGTACGTTTCTAGTAAATGATGAAAATGCTGCTATTTTATTTGACTCTGGTGCTAGTAAAAGTTTTATATCCAGTGCATTTAGTCGTAAACTAGATTGCACTATCAACACCATAGTAAAGGCCTTTAGCGTACAAACTGCCGTTGGTAAAAATTCGGCAGTATTCCAAGTAACAGAGGATTGCATAATAGAAATAGAGGGTCATAAGTTCCCTTCTAGATTATTCCTTCTCACCTTAGGAGGATTCGATATAGTATTGGGAATGGATTGGCTAGCTGCCAATGAAGCTCAAATCATATGTAAACGTAAGAGGATACACCTCAAAGCTCCAAGCAGCAGTCCAATTACGGTTTATGGGGATTGGAATTGCACGATACCGAACGTCATCTCGATGATCAAGGCCGAAAGTTACATGAGGCGCGGTTGCGAAGCTTATCTGGCATATGTTATTGATGATAGAATGAAAACTAAAGAACTCAAGAATGTACCCGTGGTGTGCAACTTTCCGGAAGTATTCCCTGAGGATCTACTTGGGTTGCCACCCGATCGGGAAATAGAATTTCAGATTGACTTACTGCCAGGAGCTGAGCCCGTTGCCAAAGCCCCCTACCGATTGGCTCCGTCAGAAATGAAAGAGCTGATGTCTCAACTACAAGAATTAACAGAAAAGGGATTTATTAGACCGAGCATCTCACCATGGGGCGCTCCAGTACTATTCGTAAAGAAGAAAGACGGCAGCATGCGCATGTGCATTGACTACCGCGAACTGAACAAGAGGACAGTAAAGAACAAATACCCATTGCCTAGAATAGACGACCTTTTTGATCAACTGCAAGGTGCGAGTTGGTTCTCAAAGATCGATCTTAGGTCGGGTTACCATCAGTTGAAAGTAAGAGAGGAAGACGTACCAAAGACCGCGTTTCGCACGCGTTATGGGCATTATGAATTTCTCGTGATGTCCTTCGGATTAACTAACGCACCAGCAGCGTTCATGGATTTGATGAATAGAGTGTGTCGACCCATGTTGGATCGATCGGTGATAGTTTTTATAGACGACATACTGGTATTTTCGAAAAGCGAGGGTGATCATCACTGTCACCTAAGAGAAGTTCTGGAGGTGCTAGAGAAGGAAAAGTTGTACGCAAAATTCTCCAAATGCGCGTTTTGGCTTAGGGAAGTCCAATTCCTAGGTCATGTGATAAACCCAAACGGCATCATGGTAGATCCTGCAAAGATAGAGACAGTAAAGGAATGGAACATCCCAAAGACACCAACAGAGATACGAAGTTTTCTTGGATTGGCAGGCTACTATCGAAGGTTCATTCAAGATTTCTCAAGGATAGCCTCGCCACTAACTAAACTGACACGGAAGGAAGTGAAGTATGAATGGGGCCAAACCCAAAACAACGCGTTTGAGGAACTTAAGACACGATTAACTCAAGCTCCAGTCTTAACACTACCTGAGGGAAATGAAGACTTGGTAGTCTACTCTGACGCTTCGGGGCAGGGTTTGGGTTGTGTACTTATGCAACGAGGAAAGGTAATTGCTTATGCCTCACGGCAACTAAAGATTCACGAGGTTAACTACCCAACGCACGATCTAGAGTTAGCAGCAGTGGTTTTTGCGTTGAAAATATGGAGGCACTATTTGTATGGAGTTAAATGCACCATCTACTCCGATCACAAAAGCCTGAAGTACTTCTTCGAGCAAAAGGAATTAAACATGAGGCAAAGGAGGTGGTTAGAGCTGCTGAAGGACTATGACTGTGAGATATTGTACCATCCAGGCAAGGCAAACGTAGTAGCTGACGCTTTAAGTAGAAAGGAAGAATCGGCACCTATCCGAATCAAAGCGTGTCAGCTAATAATAACGCCAGATTTGATGGGCGAAATAACAAAGGCACAAGATGAAGCACTGTTAGAAAGAAATGTGAAACGGGAAAGAATAGTAGGACAACAAGGGAACTTAAGTGCAAATACATACGGTGTACGAACTAGGTTTGGCCGAATGTGGATACCTAAGATTGGCGAGCTTAGAGCCAAAATACTCGATGAGGCCCATAAGTCTCGTTATTCTATCCACCCCGGGACAAACAAAATGTATCAAGACTTGAAGAAAGAATACTGGTGGCCTGGCATGAAGAATGATGTGACAGAATACGTGAGCAAGTGCCTAACGTGTTCTCTAGTTAAGGCCGAGCACCAGAAACCATGCGGTAAAATGCAACCTCTACCAATACCGGAATGGAAGTGGGAGGAGATCACGATGGACTTCATTACCAAGCTACCACGAACAGCTAAAGGCAATGACACCATTTGGGTGATCGTCGACCGCTTGACGAAAAGTGCTCACTTCTTGCCAATACGCGAGACTTCTTCGTCTGAAAAGTTAGCAGAAACATTTATCAAGGAAATTGTAAGTAGACATGGTATGCCACTATCGATCGTGTCTGACAGGGATACTAGATTCACATCAAGGTTTTGGAAGAAGTTCAATGAAGCGATGGGCACTAGGTTGAACATCAGCACCGCTTACCACCCTCAAACCGATGGACAATCGGAAAGGACCATTCAGACCTTGGAGGACATGCTCCGGGCCTGTATCATTGACTTCGGTGGGAGTTGGGACAGCCATCTACCATTGGCAGAATTTTCATATAACAACAGCTATCACACAACTATTGGCATGCCGCCGTTTGAAATGTTGTATGGGAGGAAATGTAGGACCCCAGTTTGTTGGGGGGAAATTGGACAGAAAGATTTTGCAAGTCTCGAAGTGGTCAAAGCTACTTCCGAGAAATTTGATCAAATCAAAGCTCGAATGAAAGCCGCAAAGGACAGGCAGAAATCATACGCGGACAAGAGGAGAAGGGATTTAGAGTTTCAGGTAGGGGACATGGTACTGTTAAAGGTATCACCGTGGAAAGGAATCATCCGATTCAGGAAGCGTGGCAAACTGAGTCCAAGGTTTGTCGGACCTTTCAAGATTCTAGCAAGAGTGGGTCAAGTTGCTTACAGACTCGACCTACCCGTCGAGCTTAGTGGAATCCACCCTACGTTCCACGTGTCGCACTTACGCAAGTGCCTAGCTGACGACACAGCTCACATACCTTACGACGAGATCGAGGTGGATAACAGTTTGAATTATGTAGAGGAACCAATAGCCATCCTTGATCGAGCTGAGAAACGACTACGCAATAAGTCGATTCAGCTAGTCAAAATACAATGGAAGCACAGAAAAGGATCAGAAGCCACATGGGAAAAAGAAGACGAGATGAGGGGACTATACCCTCAATTGTTTGACGTATAAACAGTTTCGAGGACGAAACCTCTTTAAGGGGGGTAGACTTGTAACATCCCGAAAATAGTAAATAAGTAAATAATAATACGATAGAGATTTAAACGTCATAAAACGAAATGAGAACGGATGGGCTTGTGCTCGGCTCCAACGGGCCGAGGGAAGCCCAGGTATAAAAGGGGCAAGGCAGCCCAGTAGCTCATTCCACCTCCATTTCACCACTTCTAGAGAGAGAAAGGGAGCCCGGGTCTAGAGAGAGAAAGTCGACGGATCGTCACGAGATTAGAGGAGCACGTTACAGCTGAGCTCGTGAGCAAAACCTCCGAATAAAAACTTCAATCCAGGTAATGATTCATACATAATCTGAGTTTTTGTTCATTTTGGGGTTTCTCGAGTTTTAGCTAAATAGATGATGTTTTTACGGATGAAACTTGATAATAAGCTTAGAAATAGCATCTAGAACGAAAACCGCATGTTTTGATCAAAGAAAATTGTAAGATTGGCACGATCGGGTTTGCATGCAAGAACTTCGGATTTTTGGTCCAAGAACCAGGTCCTGCGCACTTACCAAGTGCGCAGGAGGGAATCCCTGCGTACTTACCAAGTACGCAGGATGCAGACTCTGCGTACTTACCAAGTACGCAGGAGGAAGGCTCCTGCGCACTTGCCAAGTGCGCAAGAGCAAGTCCCTGCGCACTTACTAAGTGCGCAGGCAGCAGACAGCAGGCAGCAGGTTGGTTAAGTAAAGTCAGTAAGTTTAGAATGATTAAACCATTAAAGTCGGGGTTGAGTCTAATGTGTATTTAACTACCTAATCCAGATCAGAAGTGACGCTGTTGGACCTTTGTTTAGGACAACGTAGAGTAGCTCATCAGATGAGTTATATGTGCCCCTTCTATGTTATGTGCAAATGTTTTCAAATGTTTTGGGGCTGAGATGTATACACTAAGTGAATAAATGTTATGAATGTCAATGTGATCATATGTGTTATACAAGTATATATATATATATACCTATACATGAAAGAGAAATTATGAATAAAGAATGAAAAGCATGATTATAAAGAATGAATGAAAGCATAACACAATATGAAAGAATAAAATCCTGCTTTATATCCATGTATATATTGCTTGCCATGTACAGAAAATGTTATGGACGCTTCGATGATAACGGCTACTTCGGTAGACGGACGACCATGTGATTATTTTACAACCGGGACAAGTGCGTTCCTTCATCAGCTAGGACGTACGAATTCCATTAATGGACGGTCGAAGCAATTGGCATATTATAGTAGAACGGTTGTATAAATAATAGTCGCATGGGAAACGGATACCTTCGGGTAGACGGGCGAATTACGGCCTACGACGGTAGGACAGTTGTAAGTCATGACGGACGGACAAAGGTTGCCGGACGGTTGTAAGAATAAAATGACGGACGGCACTAGTTGCCGGACGGTTGTAAGTATAGGCGGGCCATGACGATGGACCGCGGCGATTGTCTTTGTGACATTCGTAAGCAAATGACGGGTTGATCACCCTTATAGAGTATGACCCATGAAATTAAAGAAAGAAAGAAAAGAAAGAAAAGGGTGAATGCATATATATATATATGAAATCACAAAAATACAGAAAAGAAAGATGAAAGAAAGGCAAAAGTTATGAATACGTATTTATATGAATGACTATACAGTAATGCATACTTATAAAGTAAAGAAAATAATGTTTATATCAAATCGCATTAAACTAGAACTCACCAGCGTTAGCTGACTTTTAGTATACATTTCAGGTAAAGGAAGAAAAGGTCGTGCGATGGCGTGAAGGTTACCCGGCACAAGACTGACATCCCACTTTTGTTTGTTAAGACAATGTTGTGTTTTTAATTGTTAAGACTTCCGCTGTTATGTAATGTAATTGAATGATGAATGTTTTTAATTTAAGTTCAGTATTTATGGCTATGTTTATGAGTAAATCCAACAAGTGAGGTCACCCGGGAAAGGGGCCTTACAATAAGCGCCCTAAAGGCGTAGAGGGCTCGCCCGGAGCCTAGTCACAAAGCGCAAGACACGAGGGTCTTTTTAGGTTGACTCACGTGCGACTCTAACTCACCAACTAAAATTAGCCTTTGTCCCAACGTTGTAGCGATTCGAAAGTGAAGATGCAGAAAAACGAGATCGTAATCAACTAACTCTTTATTTATTACAATAAAAAGTACGAGAGCTTGAAAGCCTTTATATAAGGTGAATAATCTAATTTGGGATTTGGGAGATGAGTGCAAATGGTAACCTTCCTCCTATTTATAATTGCTAACTACAAGTCCTAGTACATTCAAGGAATTTCATAGCCTAGAAATTTCTACACAATTTTTAGTAATTTAAAACGAAGATTCTAGATCACTCTTAGGCAGCTTTTATAGTGATTTCTATAGAAAGAACATGCTTAAAGTCTCCATAGTTTTCTAGAATTTTTCCCAAAGTCTTGAAGCACCAATGATTGTTCTAGTAGACTCTTGAAACACAACAACAATGAGCTGAATTTTGGACGAGTCATGACGCAAGGGTCATTAAATGATAATAATAATAATAATAATAATAATAGTAATAATAATAATAATATCAATAGCAATAGCAACAGAAATAACAATCAGTGACGGAACCAGAATTTTCCGATCGGGGGGTCAAAATATTTTTTATTAAAAAAATTCTTTTTATTAATCCAAGTTTAAATTATTTTCGTTTAAAGTTTTCAATATTACCAACTAGCTTAGAACCTGTGTACTGCACAGGGTGAAAAAATATTAACATATAAAATTCTTAAATCTGTATATATATTTTATAGGTGGAAAAATGTATTACATATAGTAACAATAGTAAACAAAATCCAAAAATATGTAAAAATTAATATATAATTGAGTTTCAAAAATACATTTATTATTGTTCAATGTAGCATGACTTTTATTTATTATTTGATTGAAAACATAAGCTAGATAATTAGATATCAAAATTTCTTATTATAAAAGATAGTTTAGAAAAAAAAATGTTTTATTAGTATAATTAATAATTAAAAATATATATATATTATTATGAAAAAGATAGAGATGTATTTAATAAGAGAGATGCGAGAAAAATAATTATGAGAATAAATATAAAGCCGACACGTGGAGAGAGAAACTTTTATTTATTAGATAGTATAGATGCGCTCGTCGTAATGTATGGGGAATCGACACACTTACTTTATCAATGTTTTCAAACTAATTTTATTCACGATTCAACCGCTCCGCCACAATGCGCAGGGTCTTAATCGGATATATATATATATATATATTTTAACTTTTGTTTGTTGTTTTTCTCAACTTTTATTATTTTTTTAAACTTTTTGTTTGTCCCGCCGCGATAACACATTGTTTACATTGCGTCTAAATTTATATTTAAATTTTGTTAAAAATTAGTCAACCCCATCGTGAAGCAGCCGTGTAACCCACTAGTTATAAAACATAGGATAATATATAAAAAAAAATACTAAAGGAAATAAAAGATTTAAAGAAAGTTATATTAGACTAATATAAAGAAAATAATAAGGAAAATCAAAACGACTTTAACTCGCGAAAAGAACTATCCAAATGCAATGTGTTGGATCCAGCTGTGCACCTGTAGCCTATCACCCTCAGGCCTCATTTATTACTCATCTTCTTCGTAAACAAGAAAAAGCCTCGGCTCTGTATTTAAGCATAATCTCTCTGTCGCCGGAAAATAATAAACCCTTCTTATCATGTTGTTTTTAATTTTCTATAAACTTATACCACTCTACTAAAGATATTTTGAGGGTCAAAGTAAAAAAAATACCAAATTGCATCTATATATGCTCTATAATAAAAAAGTATGATTTCGAACACTTGGCAGCTTGTGTTCAACCTGTTCCCCTCTAAACTCATGGATCCAAATCTGGTAAAAAGCACGGATCCTAGACCCACTTGTCTTCATAATCACCGCAAACCCTAATATTTCCCCAACCGCCATCACCACTTCCACCTTAATTTTCAAATTTGCGATCAGAGCACAAAAGTTTCGATTTCAGAATGCCTATTGATTAGAAGCTATGAAAGGAGGAGGAAGATCGGAGATGGAGTTCACCGACCTCGATGTTGCTGCTGACTCTATAGACGCCCCTATAATGTTTCCATCTCGTGATGGACATTCTAGGGTTTGTTCTTTAATTTTATGCATCAGCAAATCCCTTCGTAAGCTTCATTTAATTCCACTAATCTTATCAAATCTCAGTTTCTTTTTCATGAATTTTGACATTTTTTTGAATCTTTGAGTATATATGCTTGAATTGCCTAAAAGTTTAGTTTAAAAAGTCATAAATTAGATATATGTGTTTGCAGATTCAAGTATCGCAAATCTTACTTGGATAATTTAAGGGTTCTTTTCCTTTGAGTGTAAGATATCCTTGAGTTTTTAATCTAGAAAAAGAGAATGATTGTCTTATCAAGGAAGGATCGAAGATCGTCTAGTGGTTGGAATTGAGATTGGCGTCGCACGCCTTGGGGTGGGGTTGAAATGGCCCAGGTCGATGCTTTGGTAGATGATCTAAAGGAGGTCTCTTGGTCGTCGCAAGCGGATACTTGGATCTGGAATCTGGATATTGATGATCGGTTTTCTGTCAAGGGAGTTAGAAAAGTCATTGATGAGTTTTTTCTTTCTGAGAGTGAGAGAGAAGCATACTTGATGGAACCGTTATATTCCGAGTAAAGTTAATATTTTAGCGTGGAGAGTTGTGATGGATCGGCTACCAACTAGATCTAATCTTAGTAACAGGGGGTTGTATGTTCCTTATATTATGTGCCTGTTATGTGACTTAGAAGTGGATACAAGGGATCATTTGTTTGGGAATTGTTCGGATGTGGATTCTGTGTGGAGGGCTATTGGTCATTGGCTTGAGGTGTCTTGGCCGGGTTCAAAAGATCCGTCTTCATTGGGTCCATGGCTTGAAGATCTAAGAATGGTTAAAGCGAAAAAGATTTGGTGGAGGCGGTGATCTTCTCGACTTGGTGGTGTACTTGGAGATTTCGAAATGATATTATTTTTCAAAAAAAATATTATCAAACGGGAGATATTATTTGATTTGATTGTTGCTTTTGTGTTCCTTTGGTATTCGAGTAAGTCTAAAGCGGGTTGGACAGGGTGCTTTAAAAATCCACTTCTTCACATGTAATGTTTGAAGTCTCCGGCTAGTGCTTCGCTAGTTGGTGATTTCCGGTAGTTTCTTATTTATATATATTTTTGGCTGTTAATTTTTTTAAGGGAGATTAATTGCTCTCATTCGATCTCTATTTTGCTACTTTATGTTAAATGTGTGGGCTTTGGCTCCAAGTTGTTTATTTGGGGTTCATAGTTGCTCCACGTAATTGATTTGGGGTTAAGAGGGTGTTTGGGAGTGTGGTGGAAAATTGCTTATTAACTTTTTAAAAAGTCAATAAGTCATTCCAAAAGCCAGTATTTCTTGGCTTTTAGTCAATAAGTCAATAAGCACTTTCCCATTACACTTTCAAACACCCTCTAAATTTGTGCATGTTTATAAGATATATTGAGTTTCAGTTTTACTAGAAAAAATTATGAATTGCAGTAGTAAAGTGTAAGCTCTGTTGTATGCACCTTTGAGTACCACAATACAAGAGCATGTTTATTCAATTTGATCTATAAAATTTGTGGTTTGGATTTGGAAAAGTTGAACTTGAGAGTTTAGAGTAGTTTGAACTTCAGTATTTTGTAGTTTTAACGAGTTTAGTGAGTGCTCAGGAGGAAATGATGAAAATGTTTGTAATAACTACATAACCTTATTAATGATGCTTGCGTATATGCTACTGTAACAGTTTAGTATGTAATTGTGAACTTGAGGCGCTGTGGAAAACACATCAAGGTGATGAAGAGTAGAGGTGTTCAATAGAACCGGATCCAAATCTGATCCGGCGGATAATCCGGAATCGGACCCGACAGGAACCGGACAAAAAAGAACCGGACCAGATCTTTTTGGAACCGCCGGATCCAGAACCGGTTTCGTGGTTTTCAGTGGACCGAAAAATCGGACAAAAACCGGACAAAAAAGGTCCGGACAAAAATCGGACAAAAAAACCGGTTCTAGCCGTTGGGCTGAAAAAAAAACTAGCCGTTTTTTTTTGTTTTTTGAGGTTTTTGAGACTTGAAACTTAGTATAAATAGGTATTGGGGGTATGAGTTAGTTCACCACAACATTGTATCTCTCAAAACTCAAAAACGCTCTCAAAACGCAAAAAAAAACGCTCACTTTTACGAAAAAAAAAACGCTCTCATGGCTTCCGCAAGAACTCAAAATTCGGTTGGTGGCTCTACTAGCGATGCCACGGTGGTGACGGTACTTCCTTGCTCCCGAAACCAAGAGATATGAACTTATTTCGATTTATGCGAAATGTCGAACGGTCCGCAAAAGGCTCGTTGCAAACGTTGTGGTAAAATTTTGAGTGCTGCGGGAAATAATACTTTGAGGAAACATATTGGTAGTCACGCAAAACACACTCACGGTGAAGATCAAACTCAAATTGGTAGGGATGGAGGAGTTTGACAATACAATGTCGAGAGGGTTCGTAAGAGAATGACACATTTCGTCATTCAAGAAGGCTTGTCTTTTGATCACTTTGATAATCCGCGCTTGACGAGGATGATACAAGAGACGCTTCAACCGAGTTATACAAATGTAAGTCGTTCTACTTTGAGAAGAGATTGTTTAAAAATGTGGAAAAGAGCTAAAAAAGAATTAATTTTAGGCTTTGAAAATTTAAATACCGACATTAACTTAACAACGGATGTTTGGTCCGCTCCACATGGTTTACCCGAATCGTACCTTTGCGTTACCGCACATTGGGTTCAACCCTAGTCGTGGCAATTGATGAAGCGTACGATTGCGTTTGATTATTTTGGATATCCACATACCGGTGAAAACTTATTTTATATTTTATAATCGGTAATTCAAACTTATAAAATCCAACCAAAAATATTTTCAATATCTTTTGATAACGCTTCAAATAACACAAACGCGGAGGAAAAATTAAAAATAAAATATGAACTGCCTTGTAACGGTGTTTTCTTTCATAGTCGATGTGTTGCACACATCATTAACTTGGTTGTGCAAGACGATCTAAACGTCCAAGAAATAAGAGAAGTGAAAGAAAATTTTAAAGTGATGTTACAGGAAGTTTGTAGCACAAGCTAAAAAAGATATATAAACCATAGAAACTTGTGCCAACAAACGGATTCCATCTTTTTAGGTCCAAATTGGGACGTACCTACTAGATGGAACTCGACATGGAAAATGTTTGAATCGGCCTTAAGGCAAAGAGTTACTTTAAAACATTTTCATGATGAACTTGTCCAAAAGAAACGTTATTCACAAAAAAATGATAATATAAGTTGGGATATGATCGAGAAACTAACTAATTTGCTTGAGGTTTTTAAAAATGCAACTACATGTTTATCGGGAGTTTATTATCCCACATCTTCGCTAATACTTCAACAATTATACTTAATATGTAATAAATTAAAAGAGTTTGAATATCATGGCACTATTTTTTTTTAAAATGGTAACACCTATGAAAGCTAAATTTAAAAAATATTTTTTTGAAAATGCCGGTCGTTGTTACATGTTCGGCCGCCTTAAACCCAACTATTAATGTAACCGGTGTTGAAACATTAATTGGGTCAATATCGGACGATTTAAATATGTTCGAGGAAGACCCAAATTTTGAATCAAATGCAATAAAGGATTTCAATTCAGATTTTAATAATATGTTTGATTATTATTTACGCAAATATGGTGGAAGTGGTGATCAATCAAACATACATGAATCAATGGGTTCGGGTTCAAGTTCTAGTAGTTCAAGGAACCCGATGCTAAATTTATTTAACACTTTAAGAAACGAAAATACTAAACGAGCTCGTGGAAGCACACCAAGTAGCGAGTTTGGGAGATATCAAGCAATCGATTTTATTTCAACTTTAAGATTCGAAGAGTTTGAAAACTTTGATATCTTGAGTTGGTGGCAAGGAAGGGAATCCCAATATCCCGTTCTAGCCGCAATGGCCCGTGACCTACTAACCGTCCAAGCTTCCACGGTAGCTTCGGAATCTGCTTTTTCTCTTAGTGGCAGGGTTTTATCTATTCGAAGAACGAGGCTTACACCGGAATCTATGGAGATGTGTATTTGCTTGAAGGATCATTTGGATGCCGCCTAACGTGTACAACATGTTGCAAAACTAGAAGACGAGCTTGACATTGAACAAAAAATACACGAATTCGAAGTAGAACAAGGGGCGGCGAATCCACTTTCTGACGAAGAACAAGCTTATGATGAAGCCCAACGTATCTCAAGCGAAGAAGATTGAAAACCGATGTTATACGAAGACTAAGACGAGTAGACGACGAATAACGAGTCATAATAAATAATATATATTTTGTGATTCAATTATGTTTTTTATAATTTTTTTGTACGAACTATTGTTAAATCACTTAAAAAAATATAAAAAACAAATAAAACATGTATTTTATAGTGTATCTTTGTTAATTTTTAAATTTTTTTTTTTAAATCCGGTGGAACCGGTTTTTTTTTGTCCGGTCCGGTCCCAATAGGTTTCAACTCTCCACTCCCTTAACCGGATTCGATCCGGAACCGGTTCCAATGTGTCCGGTTGTTGACCAAGTTTGACGGATCCGGTCCGGTTCCGAACCGGGTCCGGATCCCAAAAAAATCCGATTTGTTTACCTCTAATGAAGAGCGCCTTATGTAGTTCTGGGCCAAAAGTTGGTCAAAGTTAGTGTCCTTAGAAGGTTTATATGTAAAAACAACATAAGGTTGATAAATAGGTTTTTATGTAAAATATATGAGAGATGTATTTTCTGATTGTAAACAAAGGTTATTTGGTTATACATAGACGCGTGCCTCGGAGCGCCTCACACTTTTTAAACCAAGATTATGAATTAAAGAAGACGAAATTACATAAAACAACCTTTAGGTATATACCAAATTACACTCGCAGACCTTAATCTTCATTAATTACACTGGACACCATTTATCTATATGGTTTGTATCAAGTTATAACTTTTAGACTAATCGACGTTAGATTTTTCAGTTAAATGACATGTAAATGACTAATTTACCCTTCATTCTTATACTAGGTTAAAACCCACGTATTACATGGGTTGAATAAACACAACTTGTTATAAAACATTAGTTCTTATGTAAACTTGTAAATTCTAAAAATGTTATATAGTTATTTTTTTAAATGTTTTATAGAAAAGAATGAAGAAATGTTCAAATTATAAAAATGTTTTATGAATAAACCTATTTTTTTAAAATAAAAAACGTTTTATAAAAGTAATTTTAAAAATCATTACTATTTAATAGGAAACAAAAACTATAAAAAAAATTAAAAATTTTGAATAATTAATAAGAGAGAGAGACGGAAAAAAAATATTGAGGATGAATGTGTGAGTGACAAATGTCCACTCAAAACCTTTATTTATCATATAGTATAAACTAGCTTAGACCCCGTGTAATATACACGAGGTGAAAAATATCAATATATAAATTTCTTAAGTTTTATTTATATGTTTTACATGTGTAAAAATATATTACATATAATAAGGATAGAAAAAAAAATTCAAAATATTTAAAAATAATATATAATTGGGTTTAGAAAATTCGTCAATTCCTATTTAATGTAATTTGACTTTCAATTACTATTTGATTGAAAATAAAAGTTATATAATTAGATTTCAAAATTTTTTATAATAAAAGATAATTTAAAATAAATGTGTTTTATTACTATAATTAGTAATTTATTAAAAGATATGGATGCATTTAATAAGAGAGAGAGGCAGGAAAATGATGATGAAATTGAATATGAAGGCGACACGTGGCATAAAAAACCTTTATTTATTATGTAGTATAGATTAACAAATTAATATATATATATAGGGGACGGTTATCTTACAAAGAGCCTAAATCGTACGAAGGGCATCCAACCGTCAGATTAATATGATCTAAGGTTGGGGATAACGCGGTGGCATAAACGTAATTACTTTGAAAAAATAACGCGTCGTCCAGATAAAAAGGGCATAAATGTCAATTTTTTTTAAAATAGTCACACTTCATGCGTGCTTTTTTTAAGTAATCACGTTTTTACATAACTTCTTTTTACGTAATCACGTTTTTTCATAAAAATTTTTACCGTAATCACGTTTTGTGTGATTGCAACTAATTTTAAACATGAATAATACTAATCAAAACTATTGTCTTCAATCTTATCTTCTTGCTTTTAAGTCAAATTATCGACAAAAACATTAATCAAAGTTTCTATCGAATGTGTGTGGATCTGGAAATGAAAACGGATAGGAACAAACAAACAAAACTAACTGAAAAATCTAACCTCTGTTAATCTAAAGGTTATAATTTGATACAAACCATTTTGATAAAGAGTGTCTAGCGTAATTAGTGAAGATAAAGGTCCGCAAGTGTAATTTAGTATATACTTAAAGGTTGATTTATGTAATTTAGTCATTAAAGAATTAGTGGTGTTTTCTATAGGTGTTGTTTCCAAGATTATGAGACTACTTTTATGTATGTTGTTTCCATGAAGGTTATAATATTTGGATAAAAGGTGTTTTAGGTCAACCCAATTCAATCTGTACATTTTGGAACAAAATACCCGTTTTGACCCGTTACCCAACCCTTCCCGACTAGCCCATTTTATGACATGTCATTTTAAGAAAAAAATGATGATAGTTGGGTTTTCAGAATGTTGAAGTTGAAGCAGAACATGTAAAGGATCGTTCAGTGGAAACTCTTGTCATTTTTTAATGTTGCGACGTGTTTTTTTATCTGAATACCGGTATAACTTCACACGTTTATCTCTACATACTTTATCATGTCAATGTCACCACTGCGACGCACGACACCATCATCTGGTTATTCATATTTATTGTACGAGATTAGATTTGGCAATGTTGACCCAAAATAGGGGTAATGAGTTGGTTTGAGTAAATTTTAGGTTGAATTGCGTGACACCATAATATAGAACATGTTGAAATGGCTAGCACCTTAACACATTTTAGGTCTCGTCTAAAAACTATGTAAATTTAGAATGAGTTCAAACTAGATAACAATGGGTCAATGATATGTTTGACGAGAAAATCACTTAGGATTACCACTTACACCACCACCACCTGCCTCTTGCACCACCATGACGCCACCATCCAACAGCCGCGAGAAAAAATATAACAGATTTTGGTACTTTTTTTCCCCTAAAACCAATTTCAACCGAGCCACTTTTTTTTATTAAAACACATTCTAATCCGAAGAAAATTGATATTTTTTAAAAACGATCCGTTTTGACCCGAACTCATTTTGGTCATAACCTGAACTCATTCTAAACCAAAGCTGTTCTGACCCGTTACCCAATCTAACCGGCCTATTTTGCCAGGCTTATACGAGTTATTACATTATTTACTTGTAATCGTAAACTTTAAAAATAACTTGAGACTTTGGTAAAATAAAAGAAAGTAAAAGGATCAAGATTGCAAGAACAAAAACCTAACCATAGTTGAAGTTTAGCGGAGAAGTAGATGGACATGGACCAAGGGTTTAAACTTTAAGAACTTCCATTAAGCCGACAATATTCCACTTTAGCGTCAAAACACATTCAACCTCCCCTACAAATTCGTACCAAAAACTCCTGAGCTGTTGAATCGTGAAGTTGAAAAACCTAATCATCGTGTGCTGCTGTAGCTGAAATATTTGAATGATGTCGGGAAAGATTGCATTCGGAACCATGAAAGGATCTTTGACACATAAGCTGAAATCAATGGCGGTTCCAATTGCCAATCGCAGCCATTATTGTTCTTCTCCTACTGCCAAACCGGATCTTCCTCGTTCTTCCAGAATGGTAACTTTTCTTTGGTTCGCCGAATGTTTTCGAATTAAAATTTAAAAAATTTGAAAATTCATAACGTGTCTAGTTGATACGTTTATTAATGGAATTGGAATGTAAAAATACCTAAAAAGATAAAATTTCTTTAAAATTAATAAAATGTAAAACAAAAATTCAAATTCAAATATATTTAAAAAATGTTTAAAGATACTGAGATGGAACGAAAAGCAGCTAGGGTTATTATGTAAATTATAAACATTCTTGAGGTTTCTTTTAAAATGTGGAGGGATTCTGAATTCCATCGATTGAAGGATTTGCTTGAAATTAATTCCAATTCCACTTCATTCCCGTAGCCAACCAAACATGCAAAAGAATGAAATTTAAGTTTCAATTCCATTCAATTCCCATGATTTCCTGCCAACCAAATAGGCTCTAAGGGGCATTTGGTTCGCATAATACGTTGGAATTTGAATTGGAATTTAAAGGATTCGTTTGAAATCCATAATGTGTTGGATTAGCATATTGTATTGGAAAAATACCTAAAAGACAATATTACTCCTTAAAATGGGGAGGGATTCTGAATTCCATTGAAATGAGGAGGGATTTTGTATTCCATTAGTTCAAAATTTGAAATTCTATTTCCTTCCTTTAGCCAACCAAACATGCAAAAGAATGGAATTTAAATTCTAATTCCATTCAATTCCCATGATTCTTGCCAACTAAACAGGGAGGGTTTTGAAATCTGAAAAATTGGTATCTTAAATTGTAGGGAAGATTACTCAGTGGAGCCGTTATCGGCCTGGTTGGAGGAGCTTATGCCAGCACTTTGGATGAAGCAACATTCAGGTACTTAAATCTGAATATGTCTAACTCACAGTCATGGTTTAAAAAAACGGTCGAGGCGCCTCGAGGCGAGGCGGTAGAAAAACGAGTCTGAGGCGTACGCCTCACAAGGTATTTTGGTACGTACGCCTCACTAGGACTGAGGCGGTCGAGGCGGGCTGAGGCGGGGCTGAGGCGGTGAGGCAGTAGAAATGGAAAATTTTGACTTTTGACTGGACTTTTGACCCATTTGAGCTGTGTATATCGTTTTATTAACGAAATACACAACTCAAATGGGTCAAAAGTCCATAATTAGCGTCTGGTTCTCCTTAATTTGACCTATTTTCTCATTCTTCTCCTTAATTTGACCTAATTTCTCATTCTTCTCTCACACATCACACCTAGGAAAGGTTTGGAAGGGGTTGATGTAGTCAACAAACAAGATACAAACATTGTTTGATGTTTAGTATTTTATTTTTTGTAAGATATATAATTTTTATATTTATTTTTTAATTCCGCCTCGGGCTTACGCCTCGAGGCTTACGCCTCGTGAAGCGAAGGGAAAACGCCTCGAGGCGCGTTTCCGTTCTTTTAAACATTGCTCACAGTTTGTCATATGGTTCATGTTTCATTGCATTTCATGTGCCACTATTACTATACCAATATGAAATAACCTATATTCAGGGTTGGCTCAACCTTTTTGGACCTAACGCAAATTCTAAAACCGGGGCCCTTTTCGTTAAAACAAAAAGTAAAGTTTTGATTAGGATCCTAACACGTGGGAATATGACGACACACCACACATGTTTTTTGTATACGATTTCAAGAAGATACACAATCACACATATTAGATTTAGTGTGAATTTTAGTGAAAAGAGAGCCCTTTCGAGTATACTGATTCTTTGCTCTGCTTGTCAAAACCAGAAAATTAAACTAAGTTAAACCATAGAACATTGTTATCAAAGGCGCAAGGCGAGGCCTCGCTTGGGGCTTAGGCGCAAGGCGCAAAAAAGGCGAGGGCCCGAGAAAAGTAATATTATGTATTGAAAAATAATATTATTTTTCAAATAAAATAAACAAAAGCTATTATATAGCATTTAATATCATCTAATTAGTACCAAAATGTTCAAAGTCATATACCAAAATCAACAAATACCTAGGAAATGAGCTTCAATAGGTATTGTGGAAGCTTTTATAAGCTCAACCATAATCTAGGAAATAATAATAAAGCAAAAAAAAAAAAAAAAAAAAAAAAACAAAATTGCGCCTCACTTACTTGATATGCGCCTCAGACAGAAAGCCCAAACCCTGCGCCTCGCCTCAAAACTGCGCCTAGGCGCCCGAGGCGAGGGCTTTTAACAACTATGCCATAGAAATTAGGGGAACCTTATATATGGGCCTCAAGCTTCAACTTATTTTTTTGTACAGTCAGCCGCGCTGCATACATTTATTGTTGGTACATAATGTTTTTGTTGCATTTCACGTTGTAATCAACTATATACTAATCATGATATCGGTTTACATTGACCGTTATTTATTCTTGTTTAATTTCGTTAGTTTTGGTTGTTACCCTTCTTGATGGACAATTCTGCAGTGGCTGGTTATTCTCAGCAAGCAAAGTTGCAAATCCATTGTTTGCATTGCTGGATCCCGAGGCTGCTCACCGTCTGGCTATCACTGCTGCAGCTCGTGGGTGGGTCCCTAAGGAAAAGAGGCCAGATCAGCAAATACTAGGGCTTGAAGTCTGGGGAAGGAAGTTTACTAATCCAATAGGTCTCTCAGCTGGATTTGATAAAAATGCAGAAGCCGTTGAAGGTTTACTTGGGTTAGGTTTTGGTTTCGTAGAAGTTGGATCAGTAACTCCTCTTCCACAAGAAGGCAATCCAAAGCCTCGAATGTTCAGATTGCGAGACCAAGGGTAAGAATCAAATGGCTCTCCTCTTGATGTTTACAATCGCGATTGATGATATTTTCTATAAAGATTGCATTCTTGAGGATTATGTTTCTGGTTTTTAACCTGTCATCGTGCTTTGTTTGTGGGCAGTGCCATTATCAACAGGTGTGGTTTTAATGGTGATGGAATAGCTGCTGTTGCAAAAAGGTTGGAGGCCCAACATGAAGTCAAACAGGGAGGGGAAACGGGCTCGGGGATTCTTGGAGTCAATATCGGAAAGAATAAAACCAGTGAGGATGCTGCCGCAGATTATGTTCAAGGCGTTCGTTCACTATCCCAGTATGCTGACTACTTGGTAGCTTCCCTTTTTCAACTTGATTTTTATTCGTTTGCTGCTTATGTTGGATCTTTATATATTGTGTTATTGAACGTTTTATTACGCCCTTCATGATTTCAAGTTATAGGCTTCTTTACTGTAACTGAATTTGCATTGGCGTTTGTTTCATCATGTTATAGGTAATTAACGTGTCATCACCCAATACCCCTGGACTCCGCCAGCTTCAAGGAAGAAATCAGTTAAAGGATCTTGTTAAGAAGGTTTGAGATCCAGTCAAACTTCTCATTTTAATCTAATTGTCTGCTAATTTAGAGAGAAAAGGTTATAAATCCATCAGTTTTTTATTTATAATTAAAGGTTAAAGCAGCTCGTGATGAAATGCAATGGGGTAAAGAAGGCCCCCCTCCACTACTAGTCAAAATTGCTCCAGATTTGTCTAAGCAAGATCTTGAAGATATTGCAGCGGTATTTATATCTGTAACATAACACTTTTTCTTTCAAAATTTAGGGTTCTTAAGTGTTCTGTTTTGATATTGTAGGTTGCTCTTGACCTCAGCTTGGATGGTTTGGTATGCTTCTCCATGCAAATGCGTAAATTAAGTAATATTCACTTACATTTATATGTTAAATAGAGGGAAAAAGTAGTTATAAAATGTCGTTGCTTAAACATTGCTGCATGCTTATTCAAGAAGTAGGTATTTTTCACTTCAGTTCTAGAAAGATCATGAATCTAGTTGACATTGGTTCAATCTCACTAATTGAAAGTTTTTTTTTATAGATTATATCAAATACAACAATTTCAAGGCCAGAAGTAGTACAGATAAACCCTGTGTCAAAGGAAAGTGGTGGACTGAGCGGGAAGCCACTTTTCAGTTTGTCGAATGACGTACTCAAGGACATGTATATTCTAACAAAGGTACAGTTGACATTATAGTGTATGCCCACCGTCGTTTTTCCCTACAAACTTTTTACGACATATGGGCTTGTATGCTATAAATCATCCATTTTTTACAAAATTTAACATCTGAAAATATATTATGTATTTTGTTTTTGTAGGGGAAAATTCCTTTGGTTGGCTGTGGAGGTGTGAGCAGGTTTGTGTTTCATTTTCATTCTGAGTTTTTGTCAATGAGTACAGGTTATAACTGTAACATTACTATTACTTACCCAATGTGTACTTGATTTAGTGGTGAGGATGCTTACAAGAAGATAAGAGCAGGGGCAACTCTTGTTCAGCTGTATTCAGCATTTGCATATGGTGGACCTGCCCTTATACCTCAGATAAAGGTATATCAAGCTGTCTACTTCTAACTTGTGGTCTGATTTATGGATATTGTGATTCAAATACCAACTTGCACATAATGCAATGAATACAAATCACCTCCCCCCTCCCTTTAGGGCGGAAGTAAATAATATAAATGGAATAAATGAAGTCTGTATTTTCATTTTGCAGGATGAACTTGCACATTGCTTAAAAAGGGACGGTTTCAAGTCAATCTATGAAGCAGTTGGTGCAGATTGCCGGTAATCTTCATGAAGCTTTTAGAGTTTTAGTTTGAGAATAACGATTGCATTAATGCTTCATTTCAAAACATTGTGTTAGATTTATAGGTTTTTAACCAATTGGAATAATTATTTAAGAATGTTACTATGGGCAACATGGTTAGTAACTCAAGTTATTTTTCATGTTTATTTCTGTTATTTAACATTTATATTTATTACTTAAAAACAGACTATTTGTATGATCTCATACCATATTAAAGAGCTAGGGTTGTTTCGATGTCTAGTTTGGCTGGCTTGACGCATGCGGGATTTCGGTCAAACAATAACCAAGATTTGACATTTTTATAAACCAAACCGTAATTTAGGCTGAACTGGCTAAACCGATTTGGTTTGAGTTATCCTTTCTGGTGATTAAAAATAGTGTGTGAAATGTATACCATACAAAATAAAACACAAGTTGTAGGCAACATGGATTTTATAAAACACCATTAAATTTTAAAGTTAATGACTGTTGAAACACAAGTTTTAAATCTTGCTTGTAAGAACAGAAATTGGTAATTTCACTTGGGGGGGGGAGTGGCTAGGCACATATGGAACTCCTGGGATGCCAAAACATTTTATGTACTTGGAGAATGACTCTTGACCGGCCTACTAGTCCATTATGTGGGGAGAACAATTATGCAATTAAGTTTCAAAAAAATGGGTTTTAGTGAAAACAGTTATGAAATCATAACATGATTTTAATTCATAGTATTCAAAGGCACGCCCCTAGACTCCCATACGAGGCACAACAATGCCAGTTTAAGTGCAATAAGCAGCGAAGGCGTGTCTACATGCCCATGCGAGGCGCAACAAAACTAGCTTGAGTGCAACAAGCCGCAAAGGCGCACTAAACCAGAAAAACACGCCTGAAACAAGAAAAAACATGTTTGAACCAGCCCAAAAGTAGTTTCAAAAGGTTTGAACCAGCCAAAAATCGGTCTAAACAATCAAAAGTCAGTCTAAAACATGTTAAACCAGTATAAACCAATTGCAAAAAGTCTAAAACTGGCTTGCACTGATACCATTTAAGGGGGAAGTGTATGACTGATCTATAGAAGACCCAGTAAGAACCTCAAACACAAAGGTTTACTTGGCTTGAGAGGACTTAAGAGCCTCAAGAACTAGACCCTCTAGACTTGAGAGGACCCAAACTTAACCGGAAAATAAAGAATAAAAGGAAAATACTAAAAAATTTCTATAGTGAGAAAGTAGAGAGATGCAGAGGAAGATTTTATTTCTTTTCAAGGACAATTTACAAACTAGGGGAGCCTTTCTTATAAAGGGGATGAAAGACACCCACCAATTACATCATCCATGACATCGTACTCAATTATACACTTGTCTCGGACACTCGGGTGTGCGCTTTGCGGTTAGTTGACAACCACACCCTTTGCGCATTCATCGCGCCTTAAACCATTAACTAACATATTTTAATTGGTAAAATTTTTCAACATAAATTATCAATATTATTAGTATTCTTTTTTGTTTAATTTCCATTTTCTTTGACAATCGTTCTAACCATGTGGAAAACGGGGCGATATAAACTTAAGGATTATTGGATTTTAATAATCCCACCTTTTAGCAATTGGTCAATAATAATTCCAACTGGGAATATTTTTACCACCGATCCCTACTTTCAAACTATTTTTTTACATTGGACCCCCGTTAAAAAAAACTTAACGCCGTTAGAGTTTATATGACGTGGACATCTACAAACCGTCGGAAAGTTGAGCCAAGCTAGCAGTGGTCTCGTGTTGGCTTTTGAAACTGGCTTTGGTGGTGTTTAACTGGTCATCGTTGTCTCTGTTTGGACTTTCCGGACAAACAAGACCAGTTAAACACCACCAGAGCCAATTTCAAAAGCCACCACGAGACCACTGCTAGCTTGGCTCGACTTTCTGACGGTTTGTAGATGTCCACGTCATATAAACTCTAACCGGCTTTAAGTTTTTTTAAGTTTAATAATCGCGTACAAATTCTTCCCCCACAAACAAATGCACACTGATTCCCCTAAATACCAAATGAATTCGATCGTTTTACACTCATAACCAACGAAGAATCATCGTGTTCGCAGTTTTTGAATGATGACGGGAAGAATTGCATTCAGATTCGTGAAAGAATGTTTGACTCAGAAGCTGAAATCAATGGCTGTTGCCACACCCAGACATTATTCTTCTTCTTCTTCAACTTCTGCTCCTAAACCCAATATTCCTCATTCTTCCAGAAAGGTCAGACTTTTCTTTGTTCAGAACACACACACTACGTGTATGCACCACCTCCGTTAAAATAGGAATACTTTTTGACTTTTTTGTTTGATTTAAACCCTAAAAATGATATCAATAATTTTGTGTTTCAAAGAAATTAATGTTTTGGAAGATGATTAATTTGAGAAAAATGAGTTCTTGTTCCATGTTTTGAGAGGTAAAATGTTGAAGTTTTAAACTTTTACCATTTTTTGGTTTTTGCAAGTTTTTAAGGGAAGTTTTTGGGATGATTATGTGGAGACAGTTGTGGTACTTATAGGCAGTTATGGATCAGGGAAGTTATGTAAGTTTGTATGGATATATAGGGTTCTGAATGGAAGTTAATTTGAAACTGCAGGGGAGATTGCTTACAGGATCGACGATTGGACTGGTTATAGCTGGAGGGGCTTATGCCAGCACTGTGGACGAAGCGACATTCGGGTATGTGGTTTGGATAACTTTAGGGGATCGGGTCTTGTGGTATTGTTGTACCAAATGCTAATTATCGTTCACAGTTGGTCATTTGGTGCGTGTTTTATTGCATCTCATGTTCAGTTAAGTTAAACCGAAGTGATAAATTAATCCTCAAGTTGGAGCACACACATGAAACATGTCCAACCTCTCTCACATTATCACATATATGGGTAGTTTAGTTTTGGAACCCAAAGTGATTTTGTTTGGATCAGTAAGTTCTCCCTATCAAATTTATGCTGCAATAATGGTTGGAGATTCATGACCAATTCTAACTACCTTTTCTTGTACAAAGCACAATCAACTTCAATATGTTTTATGAGTTAATGGAAACTATGGTTAATAGAAATATGAGACGCAACCTCACTTATGGTCATTGAACTCTTTAGCTGATTTGAGACTCATGTTAATTACATGTAGTTTTAGCCGTGACTCAATACTCAAATTCCACACTATGTATAAGAACTGTCTTTTTTCTTGCTTTTCTACGATTATACATATTTAATACAAAGAAACAATTTTATGTACTATATCTTCAACTAGATGGAAAGCAAATGATTGACATATGAGATCCTTGTTAGATACAAAAGGTCTTTCCCGAAGAGTACCTTTGAGTTCCTTAAGATATGTAAAATTGCGTCTTGTGAAGATTGTGAGAGGAAGACATAAGTTTCACTAACCACTATTACTAAGAATGTAATATATGGTCTTGTCACGATGAGCATCACGACCCTAAAGCATGCCTTTTTTTGTACCTTATCACATCTTCTAAGAACTCTCTCTTCTTTGGATTTCCTTTGAGCATCACGACCCTAAAGCATGCCCTTTTTGGCGAGAATTGCATAAGCTTATTTTTGTCCCCTTTGTGCAATTGAGCAACTTAATACCTAAGAAGCACTTGAGATATCCTAGATCTTGGGTTTATAATTCCTTTATAATAAAAACTTTGAGAGCTGCGCACTTCTCTATACATAATCACTGATAATAACACTATCAATTTAGAACATATATTATCATCTTACCACATTGATGTCGTAGCTCAAGGCGCGTAGGCACACTTAAGGCGCAAAGGCCTCGCCCGGAGCCTAGTCACAAGGCGCAAAAAAAATCGAGGGATTTTTTAAGCTATGCGCATATTATAAAAATACTATTTTTGGGGGCTCTAGACATGCTTTAGCATGTTTTAGGCTTGTTTTGGGCTAGTTTAGGCTTTTTTAGGCTGATTCCAGACTTGATTAGGGGTTTTAGACTGGTTCAAACAAGTTCAGGCGATTTTTTGGCAAGAATCTGGCCGGAAAATGCACCTCATAGCCTGAAAGCGCGCCTATCCAGGTTAGGCACAATGCCTGCACTGTGCTACGCTTCTGCCTGAAGAATGAAGGTACTGAAGCTTGATGAGAGTTGACTAGTTGAGTAATATCTTCATTAGCCTTAATACGTCTCTTTGACAACTTGTTCTATTAGTATGTGAGGCACATCTACAAGTTGTCAATTGGATGAATGGAACCGAATCGCTTGGGTTTTGCCAAAGAGGATAAGCGGTGTTAATTTACTTACCTCAAAAGACATGAGGACGGTGGTTGTGAGGAAAAGTTTGAAAGTGTTGGGTTTTAGAACATGTATTCAAATGAAGATGATGATAGGAGATATGTGTATTACCCTCATCTAGGGATGGTTTTGGTATTCTAGTTATCCTTTATCCATGTTAAAGATAGTTTATAGCTATTAGAGGAACTTATAGTCGTTTTGTTTGTTTATTGACGTTGAAAATTGGTATTCTAGTCCCTGTCAAAGAATGTTTTTCACAAATATACCTCCAAATACCAATACTACCATTACACTCCCCAATGAATTAGGATTCCGTCTACTAGATTCTGTGGAGGCTTTGGCCGCAATCCACAAGGGAGCCGGTTTTAGTAAAGTTACATGGGAAGTTGTCATATTTACGTTTTCTTATACCCCCAAGTTATTTACCCTAATCTAGTGCTTATATATAGATTGGTAGGGCCTTTGTAACTCTTTGTATTCGAGCAAAAAATGATAATACCGCTAGTTCCAACCGGTGGACGTAGGCCACACTGATCGAACCACGTTAAATCCTCGTTATCTTTCAATCTCGTTTATTGTGTGTGTGTGCATGCGTGTGATCAGACCTAACAACTGGTATCAGAGCGCCATGCTCTTGATTGCACCACAAGTTATTCTGTACACTTGGAAGTTCTAGCAGGAAGTTTTTCTTTTGAGATAAACTGTCGAAATCTATAAGATACCTTGCTTGGGTGAAGTCTTTGACACATCTGGTCACCTACTAACTTATCACAACTTTGTATATGTGGGGTGAGTGTTATCATGTTTCCAAATGGTTGAGGTGGGATATTGTTTTTTTGAATTGAAAACAAAAACTAATTGTCTATGGTCTTCTTAGCTCTAGTTCTTCATCTTTCTGGTAATAAGTTGGATATAGTGGCAAGGGATTCCTTTTGTTAAACAAGAATGCAAGAATCTTTTAGCGATGCCCTTTTTCTGATTGGCATCTACCAAAGACAAAAGAGAAAGCAAAATAGAAGCAGATTATTTTATGCTATCAGTTTTTTTACCAGTGTCACAAAAGTTTCAGCTTTTAAGGCAAAGTATAAAGAGTATAAAGATTAGTTTAGTGGAGAAAATATGCTTTTCCAATTTTATTAGCTTTCGTTTATGTTTATTGATTGAGAGTAAGATATTTTTGCAGTGGCTGGCTGTTTAATGCAACAAAAATTGTAAATCCATTATTTGCGTTGCTGGATCCAGAGGTAGCTCACCGTCTAGCTGTCTCTGCTGCAGCTCGTGGGTGGGTCCCTAGAGAAAAAAGGCCAGATCAGCAAATACTAGGGCTTGAAGTTTGGGGAAGGAGGTTTTCTAATCCAATAGGTCTTTCTGCTGGATTTGATAAAAACGCAGAGGCTGTTGAAGGTTTACTTGGATTAGGTTTTGGTTTTGTAGAAGTTGGATCGGTAACTCCTGTTCCACAAGAGGGCAATCCAAAACCTCGTATTTTCAGATTGCGGGACCAAGGGTATTAATCAAATGTTATTCTTATTAACAATTACAAACCCAATCATTGTTTATTAATATTTTTGTTTTGGTGGGCAGTGCGATAATAAACAGGTGTGGGTTTAATAGTGAAGGAATAGTTGCAGTTGCAAAACGGTTGGGTGCTCAACATGGTAAGAGAAAGCTAGATGAAACATCAAGCACTGCAATATCTTCAAATGATGATGCCAAACATGGAGGGAAAGCGGGTCCCGGTATTCTCGGGGTCAATATTGGAAAAAACAAAACCAGTGAAGATGCTGCAGCAGATTATGTACAAGGCGTACATACATTATCGCAGTATGCTGACTACTTGGTACCTTCCCTTTTTTCTCTTGTTTTATTTATATTTGATCTTTAATAATTACTCCTACAACACTACTTAAAAGGAAACTTTTGTAGATAATATGTTCATGTTGCAGGTAATTAATATTTCATCGCCTAATACACCTGGACTCCGCCAGCTTCAAGGGAGAAAACAGTTAAAGGACCTTGTTAAGAAGGTTTGAAATTAAGTCAATAATGTCTCATTTTGATCTAATTGTATGTTGATTGATTGAAAGTTGGGTATAAACCATCACCTTATTTGGCTATTATTGAAGGTTCAAGCAGCTCGTGATGAAATGCAATGGGGTGAAGAGGGCCCACCTCCATTGCTAGTCAAAATTGCTCCAGACTTGTCTAAGCAAGATCTTGAAGATATTGCAGCGGTATTTATATTTTCTACATAGTACTTTTTCTTTTAAAATTTAGGGTTCTTACGTGTTCCATTTTGATATTGTAGGTTGCTCTTGCTCTCCGCTTGGATGGTTTGGTATGTTTTTGGTTTAATCTCACCAAGGATTTAAACAACAATCATGCATCTTTATATATATGTTTATTTTTTCTTGTTTGTAGATTATATCAAATACAACTATTTCAAGGCCTGAATCAGTGCAGAGCAATGCCACGTCGAAAGAAACTGGTGGACTTAGTGGGAAGCCTCTTTTCAGTTTGTCAACCGACATCCTAAAGGACATGTATATTCTAACAAAGGTACATTTGCGTGCTGGAAGTCGTATCTTTTGTTTCTTTGTCTTGTGATCATATTATGATTTGTTATTTCATATTTTCAGCAGTCCTTAGTGAAGTTGTCTGCAACATGATGCTTAAGAATACTCCAAGAGTATTTTGTTTTTTCTTTGACAAAATGAAACAAAAAGTTGTGAAATAATATTTTACTGTATGTTCAAATTTTACTAGGTGCAGTATATATACAGTTAGCTTTCTTAATTTAATCCCAATAATAATTATGAGATGATGGCCTAATTCGGCCACTTTCTAAAAATGATATATTGCCTAGTTATCTTAGGTGGTTAAGTTTCTTAATTTATTATAGTTGGTTAAGTTTCTTGATTAATCTTAGTTTGTCGCACAAACCTTTCTTAAGAGGTTTAACCTGATAGGAACTAGGAATTTTTATTAGATTAAAACAAGGAATAACAAGATAGTCGGCCCGATTCGAGAGGGGATAGTCTCCAAGTATATTTATCAAAAGATCCCTAAACCTAAACAATACTTGGATAAAGACTTAATCTTCACGACAGTTTCCCAACTTCCTCCCCCCACTCAGCCGCTAATCTGGAAATGGATTGACTTGGTAATGGGTCAAGGGTGGGGTCTGATTCTGATGTGCATTTGGGTTCGTATCATAACCACTCAAGTATTTATGGACATTTTCATTTTTATAAGTATTTGTAAATTCCATGAACTTTATGTTACTTTCATAATCTGCTTCGGGAGAGGGACTAATTGAATGTGGTGATTGTTCAGAACATTTTGTTCCGGTTTTTATCTGAAACATTCATTCTTTTTGTTACTAGGGAAAGATTCCTTTGATTGGATGTGGAGGCGTGAGCAGGTTCGTGTCTGGTTTACATCTTGTTTTTGTAAATGAGTATTTATTATAATTATATACTTACTAGATGAATCACTTCACTAAATGTTTACTTGATCTAGTGGTGAGGATGCTTACAAAAAAATAAGAGCAGGAGCAACTCTTGTTCAACTTTATACAGCATTTGCTTACGGCGGACCTGCCCTTATACCTCAGATAAAGGTATTTTGTTGGCACCAAATCATGAATGCTAAATATATGGACAATATATATTGATCATGTTGCTTATGTGCATTGGCTGCACTTGTTTGCCGTAAAACCAAAAAAAAATCTAGAGCTTATGGCTTTGTTTATTTATATTCGTAGAAGGATAAAGATCTCGGTTTAATCAAGGTCGTAAATGTAAAAAAAAGTGGTAAATGCCTGATTCCTTCTGGCAGAGGTCTCAGGTTTTAATCTGGCTTCCATTGGTTTGTCTTTGATTTGAAGGCCACCTACCTAGCGAAAGCTTGTCGCACCTCATCCTATTGGTTAACAGGGTGGTGACGGGTTCTCACGGTTATAAAAGAAAAGGGAGTCAGTAAATTTGTACAAATTTGTCATTTTGAAATAGCCAAGTACTTTTTAACAATGAAAAGAGATGTAAGAGGAATATTTTGAGAGCAAAGAGGGTCCTAAATCTGTATAATAAATAAACAACGCTATGGCCACATGTATATTGTGCAATGGAAGTTGTATATTTATTTAGATTTCACTTGTAACTTATTAGGAACTAAATGATATTGAATGTAATAAAATGAAAATAGGGTTTAAACCCTAAACCCTAAAATATGTATTTTTTGCTTTGCAGGCGGAACTTGCAGAATGCTTGGAAAGGGACGGTTTCAAGTCGGTTTATGAAGCAGTTGGTGCAGACTGCAGATAATCATATTCCAGATTATGACAATTTTGTGATGGTTTTGTAAAGATAAGCAAATGACTGAATGCATCTTCATAATCATATTTTTACACCTTCATCCTGAAGCTGTAGTTTTCAGGACATAGATTTATTATTTATTTTATTTTTTTATAAGATGTTTGAGAGAGTAGTTGAATGAAATTCACAATTTTGATTTTTGACTAATGCCCATAACATCACTGCTATATCAGTTTTATTTTTTCATAGGTTTTATTGTAAAATTGGGTGAAATGTGGGTGTAATTTTAATTAATTTTCTTCAATATTTAATTAAACAGCTAAACTGCACATAATCTGATATGAATCCTGTTACAGTAACAGATAGAAATTAGAAATTCAAAAGAAAGGATAGGTCTACGACTCGTTTCGTATTCAGATTTACCACTAAGTTAAACTGTAGGGTTGTGATGTCGAAACCAAAAATACAGATACACCACTATCGTGTCTAAGAACACCCAACGTATCACGGTTGAGCTAGGCAGCTAACAAAGACAATCAACTTAACTCTCACACATAAAGAGATAAATCAACACTAACATATTTTTTAACGAACTCACTGCTTTTTTTTTTCTTTTCTTCGATCAATTAGATAGGAATTACATGAAAGAAAATAACTACTTCCAATCCAAACATGGGGTAACCATCATGACCACTAGTAAAATAATTAAATATTATTATTATTATTATTATTATTATTATAACTATGTAAATATTTAGCTGGTGATTTTAAGAGTGTGGACGGTACAGTTCGGTTTTGAGCCACAACCATAACCAATACCAAAATTTTTGTTTAAGAACCGGTCTAGCTAGGAAGCAAATTTTACACAAACAAATTTTTAACAATGTTAGATAAAACAAAATAGTACTCCCTCTTTATAGGAGGTTCCCCATTGAAGTTCTCTGGCCATCGATGCGGGATGGAGATAAAATAACAAAACCTCTATTTTTCTTTTTCTCATTCGACGTGGGATGACAGTAAACCCAAAGTTTAAAAGGAGCCTAGAGAGTTGAAGGACAAAACATCCTCATTTTACTCCGTTAACTCTATTCAGTGTCTTAGAAGTGTCTTCAAATGTGGGTAAATTACCATCCCGTCCTCCAATATGTTTAATATATAAATAGTAGGGGTGTTCAATATTTGGTTTCAAACCGATTAAACCGAATTGAAACCGAAACCATTTAAAACCAACCCAAACCGAAACCGAAACCAAATATGTAATTCGGTTTTTGGTTGGTTTATGTTTCAAGATTTTGAATTCGGTTTAAACCGAAAAACCCGAATTGGATTATACCACTATTTTAATCCATATTTTATAGTTAACTCAATTAATTTATATCAATAACCAATACCCATATATATGAATTATAAATCATTATTTGATGAAGGTATGCTTTTGTTTAGATTTTCCTAAAATGTTGTGTTGTTTATACGGAATAAGTTATGGCTACACAAAAGAAATTTGTATTTTTTGGCTAATTCGGTTTGTTAGGTTCAAACCGAAAACCAAACCGAATTACAATGTGGTTTTAGGTTCGGATTAGGTTTCCTCAAATATGGTTCGGTTCGGATTGTGGATGCAATTAAAAAACATTCCAACCCGAACCCAAAAACCCACAACCCAACCTGATGAACACCCCTAATAAATAGTGGGTTGGCTCGCGCAAAACATCGGATGTCACCGATGCTCTTTTCAAGAGCGTAATCTAACCCGACCTACCTTATATTTAGGTATTATTATTATTATAATCAAACCTGACTTACAAGCTTATGAGTCGAGCCAAGCCTAGCTCGGGCTTAACTTGTTTACAAACCAAGCAGATCCAAGTCCAAAAGTGTACAATCGGAACGATTTCAAGCCGGGATTTTTTCAAACAAGATTCGAACCTCGGTTAAATATCCAATTTTAGCACTAAAAAATACTTGTTGTTTACCCAATCTAACCAAAAGGGCATGAAGAGCATCAAACACATGGTTCAACTTTGTAAGTAAGGAGACTTCTCTATTTATAGTGGTTTGTTTTATGATTAGCATGGGTAAACCAACAACGTGGGACAAAATGTAAAAAAAATATTTTGTTTAGATTTAAAGGATTAAGCTTTAGTGTACTTGTACGTTGTGTTTTAATAAGTGGTATTTAAGATTAGATAAAATTACCCTTTTACCACCAAATATGCTTTATATAGTAGTATAGATAAAGTGTAGCTATGGTAAATATACTTTATATTTAAGTGGGATACAAATATTTTATTATTTTGTCTAAGTAACACAGATAGTTGAAGGGGTTTAGTTTTTTTTAATAAAACATTATTGTAAAATTTAACTAGATGGGGTTAGTGGGCTGTACTTTAATTAATACAAAAATGAAACTATTGAACTAAAAAATTCAAATTAGACTACTAATGGAGTAAAATGATTATATGGATTAAACCATAAAGACTAAAGCTGTATTTAACTCTTTTTTATTAGAAAGTTTAGAGTAACAACCCTTCCTCTCCCTATTTAGATTTAAAACTTATCAACATCAGCAGCAGCAACAGCACCAACACCACCACCACCAACAACAGCAACAGCAGCAGCAGCAGCAGCAACAACAACACCAACAACACCACCAGCAACAACAACACCAACACTAGCAATAACAGCACCAGCAACACCAACACCAGCACTAGCACCACTACCACCACCAACACCACCACCACCACCACTACCACCACCACCAACAACAACTTAGGGCTGGTTGGCTGATATGTCATCATTTATACATATTTTACATACATAATAATCCCACATTATGGTACTAAATTGAATAATAACCTTGCAATTTGTGCTTAAAATACAAATATTTGATAATTGCAGGTTATTTGGTGTTAAAAATACAAATCAAGCTAAATCCTATCAAGAACACCAAGAATTCAAGCATCTAGAAGGTTCATTTTGACCCCCAAGAAGTCAAAATTGGTCAACAATAGTCAACAAGAAGCTACAAGACAAATCTGGGGAAAAAGAGAGGGATGCACATCCGTGCATCCCAATGCACGGTCGTGCATTGCCCCTCTCTGCTCCCCACGGCCTGGTACCGTATCCTCTGTACCCTGTTTGATTCCCTGGGCCTTTGCACGACCGTGCAACCCAATGCACGACCGTGCATTGCACATTTTGAGGTCTATAAATAGGAGGCTTGGGTTCTTCATTCCACACACCAATCCAGAGAGAAATTACACTCAAGAAGAGAGCATTCTCGTAGTTAGAGTAGCGAGTAGAGGGGATCTTCCTCCTTGTTCCGCAATAGGGGAGCCTACGAAACTCATCATTACGCTAGTCATTATGGCCATTCGTGGCTAAAACTTCTTTGTATTGCTAGGGTGAAGATGATGTTTGGTGCATGTTAATGTTTACTTATTAATGAAGTGGTATGTTTATGTCTTTAACTAATTCGTCCTCAAAAACCATCTTTTGATGGGCTTTTATTATTGTCTAAATCCGTCTTTATATTCGTGAGTGTCTTGATTTTAAAGAGTAAGATCGTAAAACCCTTTTTAATCAAACGAGCAGAGATTGATAAGCCAAGGTTTGGTCTATACTTCTAAGATCGTACGTATTTATACGAGATTATTATGCGATCAAGAATTGGTGAACTCATGTTGGGAACGGTACGTCTTTATACTTGGTCCCATTGTTACGCCGCCTCCCGGTGAGCAAAATATAATCACCTATTTAACTTAATATAAAGCATTTCGAGTCCGATGTCTTTATCCAACCCGGAGATGAGCATTCGATGGGTTGAGGGTAAATGTTGTCCCCCAACGGGAGGCACTACCACTTTTTAAAGAATATAATTTGCAAATCAAATGTCGTGAGGACGAGGCTCTAGCGGTGACCCGGGTCACAAGTTTGTAGTAGTCATACCATTGAATTAGTTAACTTAACATTATCACATACCAAGCTGATTCGAATCCCGAAGCAATACATCTTGTAATCTGATCATTTTCACCTTATTTACCTTTCTGCTATTTACTATTCTACTAGTTACATTTTTGTTACACACTTCACGCATATTTTTACTTTTATGTTATTTACTTTACCGTCATTTACTTTTCTGCTTAACAAGCACACAAAACCCACCTACTAATTAATCCGGCTAAACGATAACAAAAGTTGAGTATTGGAACTCGACCGTGTCCATTGGTTTGATACTTGGTTCTTACCTAACTATATTACGCTGCGATAGGTACACTTGCCTATTGTGTGTGTTTTAAGTTAACGTAATTATCATTTTACTTTATAAATTTAAAACCTGATCTCGTAAAATCAATTAATCTAAAAATATATTTAATTATATTTTTTTATATCCTATACACATGCTATCATTGGCCAAGTAAAAGATTTCACAAACATTGACAAGAAGGATATATCCCATCGGCAAGGTATTAGACACACTTGTACTGTCGCCCGTTAACCTGAAATGGGCACCTCAGAGCGGTTATATGCTTCTCATTAGCAAACATTGGAGATTGATTGAGAACATTGATGTTGTTGTTTGAACCGGCAACAACAAAGCATGCATGTCAAAACCATAAATCATGTGACGCAACTGCTTCGAGCATGATCGTTGGGTATTGGTGATAACCTGGGTGGTATTGGCCTCGCAAACGCATTGGAGAATTTCTCCAAACCCAATGTGTACAATCGATGCTGCCGAGCTAGCATCCCTGGAATGGCATGTCTATTTTCACGTGCATCGTACAAAAGTGCAATGTCGTCGCTAGTTGCTGTATGTAAAAATTCTTTACCATATAAAATAACAATAGCACTACAAAAGTGTTCTAGGCATTTACGTGAGGTCTTAGCAGACATAGCTAAATATTCATCGTATTCGTTGGGAGCATTATCGGTTGTGAGTTGACGAATCGTTGATGTGCATTTCTATAATGGCGTGAAACTTTCTTTCATCTTCGTGTCAAGCCCTTCTTGAAACCATTCAAAATTATCACGTATACCCGTAACAAAATTTAGAAATAAAACCTTTGACATACGAAATCTCTATCTAAACGTGTTTTCATCTTATTTTGGCTTCTCAAAAAAGTAATCTTTTATTAAAACCTTATGAGCCTTTACACGATCACGCTCCACATATCTTCTTACTGAACGTGTTGTGTCTTCAAGTTCGGATGCGACGGCTGCAACGTTGGTTAGAAATTGAACACCACTAGATTCGGATGAATCACCTAGTTGACGATAATGGGGGAAGAATAACACCGCAGTCTCATTTGTTGAAAAAAAAATAATGTTAAAAGTAGTAGAAGGATAGAATAAAAATGGAGTAAAAGTTAGGTTGAATTGTATTGTTTATATAGATTTAATGTAGTTAAATTTTTTTATTGCTCCCAACGGTCTAATGACCCACATCAACTGCTATCTCCTTAAATCACACGGGTTGTATAAAAAAACCTATATATATACCCTTATATTAAAAATATAAAAAATGTAAAAAATATAAATTAAAAAAACCTATATTTATACCCTAGTTCTCAAGCGGCACCACCACTTTTTTAAAAAACTTTTTGTTTTTTAATGTAAGAGTATTTTGGTCATTTTCAAAAATATTTTACAGAAAATGAATCGCCATCTACTCAAGGGACTAAACATGTAACGTTTTTGCATAATTTAAAAATTGACAATGCAATTTTTTAAACTTAGGTTTCAAATCTAAAATTTGAAATAGTATCTTACTTTTGATCTCTTCCCTCTTCCTCGGCAGCAGGATAGAGAGGGCTTTATGGTTTATGTCAGCCACTCTCTTCCTGCTTTAAATTACATTTCCTATTGATTTGTCCCCTGGACCTATTCTGAATTATCCGTCGCTACGCTGTTCCCAAGGACTAGCAGAATCGAAATAGCGAAATTCTTGGGTCATCTCAATGGGTTCAGAAAGCACTTACTCTTCAAAAAAATTGGTTATCAAATCTAAAATTTGAACATACAATAGGAATAATTATCTGTGTATTTAACTGATCATATAATTTGTTCTTTAGAATTTGTAACATGTAGGTAACCAACACAGCTGGTATTAAATCCCTAAAGGGACCCTATTAAATCCCTAAAGGGACCCTTTCTTTTGACGGTTTTTGCTCTGCCAATTATGTTTGCTTTTTTTAGAAACCAAAGTCCAAACGTGCCTCCTTCATGGCTTCATGTTTCTTTCTTTGTGGGCATGACCCAACATCAGTCACGTGTTTCAGTTTCAGTATGACAAATAAAGGAAATTTTGAACCACAAACAAATCACAAATGATACTTTACTATACTAGTGAAAAGAATTAAATTGTATTAGACAATTCATAACAAAACATATATCTTAAAAATATAGAAAACATATATTATTAAAAAGTAAGAGAACTTAAAACTTTAACCATTAATACAAAACTAGAAAATTAGCCCCGTGCTCCGCGGCGGCAAACAGTTGAGGCGGTGACATTAACATGGCTAAACACAAAAAACGTGGACTCGGTTGTGGAGATAGAAACATAGATAAAAGACGGTTATATAACGGAATCGATGTTTTTCAGTCGGTGTCGGTCTCATTATTCACGGTACCAGCATGTTACCGTTAGGCGATATAACCCACGACACCTAAAAATACCCTACATTGAATACGACTCTGTTTTTAACGGAATTTATAGCGGGACGTCAAGAAAAAAACTAACTAACGAATGAAATTTTTGAGGAAAAATCAGATTATATATACTACAGGGGATAAAAGCGAAACTTTATAAACTTGAGGAAATCAAAGTTCCAGTCTACAAAGTTAAGGGTGAAATTTGTATTTTCTTTAAAGTTGGGGGGTGTGTTGGTCGGTGGCAAAAAGCCACCGACACTTGTGATTAAGATGTATAATAATTACTAAATAGGATTAAAAGAAAACGTCCATGAATAGTGGTCACTCCACTTATTTTTGGACACGTAGCTTTTTTTTTCTTTCTTTTCTATCTTCTATAATTTCATTTTCAACCCTATTCTATATATAATATATACTTTTAACCCGTTTCATTTTCTATTAATTTTGTTTTTCTTTAATAAGTTTTGTTCGTCAATTTTTTTTCCAATATACGGAGGGAGCGACTGTTTTTAGTTTTTTTTGTCAACGTTCCGATATATTTTTTTTAAACGGAATTGTATTCAAAATCAAGTTTTTTTTATAACGAGTGTCGTTACCGTTGTCGTACCATGAAGAGCCAAAACTATTATGAGCGAATAACATCATTTTCGGTAATGATATTATTGGAACCCGTATCGGTATTCACTTTTATGGTTTTCGACGACCCGAACTGGTATGTTTTTATTTTTGTTTATTTCCTTTTTTATTATTTAGTTTTAAAACTAAATAAATTTATGTTTTTCTTTTATTAAAAATATTTTTACCGTTCCACTTACATTTTCATTTAAATTTTATTATGCCTGACATCCGCCGCGAAGCGCGAAAATAACCATCTAGTTAAAATAACCATCTAAACGAACGAACACGAACAATGCTTCGTTCGGTTCGGTTCGATTCGTTTACAACCCTAACTATAATAAAGGGTGATTAAATTAATTTACAAGCCAACAAAGTTTGTATCAAGTTTCGTATCACATCAAATCTTCTGTGCAATATACATAATGTCAATTTAAGAAAAAAAAATACAAACTATTTTATATGTTTTTTAAAAATAAAAACCTGAAAAGAAAATCAATATGATTTTGATATATATGTGACTAGGTTAGAATCCGGTGTAGTATATGAGTTGAATAAATGTAATGTTATATACTTAGTAATAAATATTTATGACATATTACATAGTTTTTAGAGTAAATTACATGGATAGTCCATGCGGTTTACCTAAATTTTGGATTTGGTCCCTAGGTTTGAGAAACTACATAGACAGTCCCAAACTTTGCACGCGTGTTACACAGACAGTCCCCAACTTGGATGGACGTTAGTTTGCTACGTTAAATACCCTCACGTGCAATCCACGTGAGGGTATATTTGTCTTTTCGCACCAATTGTTTATAAATGGACATGACGGGGTATTTATGGTTTTATAAACAATAGGTGCGAAAAGACAAATATACCCTCACATGGAATGCACGTGAGGGTATTTAACGGAGCAAACTAACGTCCGTCCAAGTTGGGGACTGTCTGTGTAACATGCGTGCAAAGTTTCCAAAATTTGGATAAAGCACGAGGACTATCCATGTAATTTACTCTAGTTTTTAATAAAATTTCTAGAAACGTGCTATATCATCACAATTAATAGCCAAGATTGTTTACAAAATCATTCATCCAACAATTAGAATCCAAAACCAAATAAAAATCAATACTTTAACAAATATTCATTGTCAACCTAGGTAGTATCAAGGATCTAGCCAAGCATCATGATCAAAACACTCAAAACAGAAGATTCAAACAAAGATAACATGGTTTCAAATTGGGAAAAGTAAAACAAAGAAAGATGACGTTAACCGAGTGACGTAATCGACCCAATATTCAATCTCCAACTTCAATTAGCCCTCCCAATTGATCCTAGAAGCTTCCTCCCACTTAGAATCACCAAAAAGCTCCGATCTTGACGTATGGAATCGAATAATAAACCCTGGAATCGACCCCAATCTTTTATACCTTGAAAATAGCTAATTTTACCTGTAACTGGGTTCCCTCGCGTACCGCGAGGACCAGAGGTTGATTCTCTCACGTACCGCGAGAGAAACAGGTCGCGCAAAACTTTCCTAAAATCCATATCTTCGCGTGCGCGAAGTTCTGAGGGTCCATGTTCGCGTTTCGCGAAAACTATGCTGATTTTTGGACTAATCTCGTCGAGCTACCCCAAATCGATATAAAATGGGCCCCGTAACTCATTTTCTAGCCCGAGATATGCCCCTTTTAAGATTTGACTTTTTCCCGACTTTTTCCGTTTCTCATCCCGTGTTCTCGTGCTCGTTTCTTTCCCGTTCTTGATCATTTAAGCTCCAAAGTGACCCGATTACCTACAAAACAAGACTTAACTCAATAATAACTATAAATGACTCGAAACGACTCTAAAACTATACGAAAACGACACGAAATATGACAGAAACGCATGTGTGCTTTGCAACACATCAATTGCAAATTTAACTCTAAAAATGAATTAATATTAGTAAAATATATTAAAAGATTGTAAAAACAATAAAAAACACTATTTTTTATTGATTTTTTCTATTTTTTACTTATATTACTTACTAGGTTATAATCCCGTGTATTACACGATTTAAACAAATATAATGTTATAAAATTATTAATAAAAAATTACATTTTAAAAAACCGGTGTTTTATATGGTTTGAATAAAATATAATGTAATCTCTTAATACATACACTCGTCAAAATATGTCTACTTTAACGTGACCGTTATAAATTATTTTAACTTAATTTTTTTTATGTAATTGATAAATGGTAATCTATAATAACAATCCATAATTAATTAAAAAGTATCCATAATTAACTGATTGATATTAAATATTTAAAAAAAAATATTGTTTTAATATAGTATTTAATAGGAGATAGAGGCAAGAAATCATTCTAAAAATTCACTAGAAGGTGACATGTATCACATAATTTTACTTGCTTATTAAGCAGTATAGATTTTTAAGATTAAGTTTGCAATAGTAAGTCACGTGGATAGCATATGAATTGAATTTCCGTTAAAAAACTAATTGCTATTAACATTAGTGGGTAAAGGCGTAACATGTCGTAAATATTTGGGTTAAATTTGTAATTTATAAAACCTGAGGGCCAAACATGTAATTTGATCAAACTACAAGGGTCATTTATGCAAATAATTTAATGTTTTATAAACAAACCTAATTTAAAAAAAAACTTTTTAGTATAGAAATCATTATTATTTAATAATAGTGGGAGACAGAAAAAAATTATAAAATAAATAAAAATATTTATATAATTAATAGAACAGAGACGCGTGAAAGAAAACTACGAATACATAGAAAAACAATAAGTGTTTCATTAAAACTTTTAGTTATCATAAAGTATCAAGATAGATTTGCTATGATAGACAGCTAGATACATAGTCTTTAAGTGGGCCAAATACTTATGCGTAAATAATAAGTGTTTCATTAAAACTTTTAGTTATCATAAAGTATCAAGATAGATTTGCTATGATAGACAGCTAGATACATAGTCTTTAAGTGGGCCAAATACTTATGCGTTATCCGTTTTTATATTTTCCTGATTTTTAAAATTCATTTAATTTAAAATACCGATCGTTAATGGCCAATCAAATGATAAGATATCCATGACTGTTTTCCGTATTTATCTGTTCGAAGTTTGGTGGACAATGTGACACTGTCGCTCATGTAGTCGTTTCTGTAGGTGGTGTTAAATAATAAAAAGGGAAATTCATTAAAATGGCCATTTGATCAAGATGAAAACCCAAAATAGCCATTGACTATTTTTTTTTACCAAAATAGCCAACCAAATCACGTTGTGCCATGTGTCAAAATGGCGAAAATTTGGGCCAAATTTTCGTCAAAAGCGAAAATTTTAGCCAAATTTTCGCCATTTTTTTAATTTTTCGCCAAAAAAGTTTGAATTTTCGCCAAAAAAAAAAATCAGATAAGTTTGAATTTTCGCCATTTTGAAAAATGGCGAAAAAATATGGCATATTTTCGCCATTTATTATTAAATTATAATTTAATTTTTAATATTAAAATATTATTATTTTTTAATATTTTTAAATTTTCGCCTTATTTTTTTTTATTTTTTAAAATATTTTTCAATTATTATTTTTTTCATTTTTTGTAAAATAATAAAATATAATTTTTATTTAAAAAACGAATTTTAATAAAATATTATTTAAAAAAATATTTATACCCCTCCCTACCATTCATTTTTTCACATTTCATCCGCTTAAACATTTTCTTCACTTCTCCACTTTATAAAATTCTTCCTTTTATCCATCAACTTACAACTTATTTTTATGTAATGTTCCTTTAATATTATTTTCGCCATTTTTTAAATTTTCGCCATTTTCAAAAATATCACCCCACCCAATCTTTAAAAAAAAAGATATCATTTTTCAAAAAAAAAAATATATATCAATTTTCAAATTTTGAATTTTCGATATCAATTAATACGATATCATTAAAGGATATCTTTCGCCATTTTTCAAAATTTGAAAAGGATATCTTTCAATTAAAAGATATCAATTAATACGATATCAATTAAAGGATATCTTCAAATTTTCTCCTTTTAAAAAAAAAGATATCAATTAATACGATTTTCATTTAGTTTAAGGAAAATTACCAAATTGCATATTGGTCCTAAAATAAAAAAAAATTAATTAAATAAAAACCGGCGAAAATTTGGGGCGAAAATTTATGGGAAATTTTCGCCAAAATGGCTAATTTGGTAAAAAAATAGTCAATGACTATTTTGGTTTTCATCTTGGTCAAATGGCCATTTTGGTGAATTTCCCTAATAAAAATCATATTTAGTACTAGGTAGCATGAAAGTCATATAATTACTTTTTTTTTTTAATAAAAAAAGCTTGTCTCTTTATTCACCACACCATCTATTAAGACACTAGATGGAACAAATTACATACAAAACCGATTACACTAATAATGCTTTCAAGTCATACAATACCTAAGTTTGTAGCCTCAAATCCAACAACCTAGCCCTTACATTCAAATTTAAGAAAGTTGTCTCCTGTACTTCCTCCACTATTTTTGTTTCAGAAAATGGATCCCCCCTGAATACTTTGTTGTTCCGGTGTACCCACAGCAGCCACAATGTTGTCATTATGACACCGTTTAATGCCTTCTTCCTCCGTTTTGGTACAACCAACTCATTTGTTTGAACCATCAACTCTCTAACCGAGTTACATGTGGTCACCTCTTGCATTCCCACCCATCTCCCAATCGACCACCATACCGATTTTGTAACTAGACAGGACACCAGCATGTGATCCGCTGACTCATCCGCAATCCCACAAAGTGGGCATCTTATACTTCCGATATTGACCCCTCTTTTAAGTAATTGATCTTTTGTCGGAATTCTCCCATCGATGGCTCTCCAGGTGAAGGTGTTCGCTTTTGGGACTACCCAATTGTTCCACCGCATTACTAGATTGAGATTGTGAGAGTTAGTCGCCTTGTCCAACTCCTCTCTAACCACCTTCACCGTGAACTCTGTTTCTCCATCTACCTTCCAGACCTAAGAGTCCTCTTTGTCTTTAAGATTGTAACTGCTGAGCAGATTTAATAGATCATCTGTTTCATTTTTTGTTCCTTGCTCAGTTGGAAGGTTGGTCCATTTCCAATCCCATACTTTGTTTTGACCGCTCCGTTTGTAGTGATTCAACACGCATCCTTGTTTATCAACTGCAAGACTATAGACATTTGGAAACAACTCCATATTACTATCGTTACCTAACATTTGGCGGTTGAAAGTTCATTAATTTTTATTTAATTATATAGAAACATGTGTAATTGTTATTGAGATTTAAGAATGAAAAACGTTAAGTTTATATTACACAAACCCTTCTTCCTAGTCCAAATTATTCTAGCTAGTTCTATTGTCTTTGTATTTTTATTTTTATTATGGTATTAGAGCTTCTAACGAACCTGATGACCAAATCCTTTATATTTGAATTTCTTTTCTTACAAATCAGACACTGACCCTTAATTTTAAATATAGGATAAAAAATTGCAGCAAAGTGTGTAAAAGAAAGAAGAATGAAGAAGAAAAGAACGAAGAAAATGAAGTTGAAGAAGAACAAAAAAGATGAAGACGAAGCGGAATTTTAACTTAAAAAAAAGAGGTTTGTTAGAAGATGAAACCATCAAGATTGTTGGAGCTACCTTTAATTTTTATTGTTATTTGTTTTTCGTTAGTTTGTTTCAAGCTAAACGTTACCACCAAGGTTTAACTTGAGGGGGCATGTTAAGAATATTAAAATCATATTTAGCAGTGGGTAACTAGAAAGTCATATAATTGGTACTATTAATTAGTATTTAATTTAGTAGTTGGAAGCCCCCATTAGTCTTTATTTAATTCTATACTAGTTTAAATCCCGTGTTTACACACGTGGTGAAAATTTAAAAAATATTAATATATAAACTTTTTAAATATTTATATATATATTTTATAGGTGTAAAAATATATTACATATACTAAGTATAGAAACAAACTCAAAATATGTAAAAAATAATGTATAATTGAGTTTCAAAAATACGTTAATTACCATTTAATTTAATTTGACTTTTATTTACTATTTGATTGAAATAAAAGTTACATAATTAAATTTCAAAGTTTCTTATAATAAAAGATAATTTAAAATAAATGCATTTTATTAGTATAATTAGTATTTTCTTTAAATTTATATTATTATTAAAAGATAGAAGTTCATTAAATTAGAGAGAGAGGCGGGAAAAAATGATAAGAATGAATATGGAGGTGACACGCGGCACTAAAAACCTTTATTTATTATGGAAAATTTTAGAGACACCGTCTACTTTTTGAACTACACATGCCCTAAACGTCACGTATAGGGTTAAACGTGGCGTACATGGCACATAATGTCACGTATAGGGCAATCCGTCACCCCTATCCACCAGACTTTGGAATCAGCGTGCCAGATAATGTCAGTATATGTTGGTGGGGTTTTTTTGAAGGTTGAGTTGGGTTTTAGGGTTTTGGTGGTGTATATGTCAAGTATAGGGTTAAACGTCACCCCTTACTTATATATATATGCATGTTTTTATCACGTTAAGAGTTTGGAAAAATCGGTAGTTATAGTTTTTAAAATCTGGTCACCTCGATTATCTGTTTGTGATGTAAAAAGTGAATAACGACTTTTTTCTTTTGGTTTTTTGTTTTTATCACGTTAAGAGTTTGTAAAAATGAATACTTATAGTTTTTAAAATCTGGTCACCTCGATTATTGGTTTGAGATGTAAAAAGTGAATAACGATTTTTTTTTATTTTGGTTTTTTGTTTTTATCACGTTAAGATTTTATAAAAATCGGTAGTTATAGTTTTTAAAATCCGGTCACGTCTTTTTTTATTATAAAAATAGTTTTTGTTTTGATTTTCGGTTTAAGATGTAAAACTAAGAGTTTTTTTCACGTGTTAAACTACTCGTAAATAAAACCACATATATAAACATCATATACAACCATTACAAACAACCAAACAAACACAAACATCACAAACATCACAAACACAACAAAACAATCATAAATAAAACTGCATACATAAATACAATGAGTTTGACACATAAAACAAAAGTACAAATCTATCTAAACAATCTATCTACCCCTCCATCTCGTCATCACCATCTGCATCGGACCCACCCGCACCGGACGTGCTAGCACCGTCGTCGCCCAACGGCCGGGGTGGTGGTCTCAACAACGGCCTACCGGCGGCCCGATAGTCCACGACCGTCTGGTCGATGATCAACTACAGCATCTCCTCGGTGCGCGTGCCCCGGGCCTGCGTACCCCGAATCATATCCAGTGTGGCGGCAGGCAACCGCACGACATGGTACACACATGAAGGATGCTGCAGCGGCACCGGCTCGACCGCCGGCTGAACCGGCTCATCCCCTCCGCCGGCCACCTCCTCAATCTGCTCAAGCTGGACCTCGTGCGCACCCAGTGGGTTGGGGTCCACCAACGGCTCGGGCACGCAGGCCTCCAAAACATCATATCTCCTCACCTGTCACACCCTGACCGATGGCGGAATCATCGAGGCGGACAATGAAATGATTGTTCATAAGCACATGATCTACTAAGGTTGCATAATTCATTAATAAGATTTAAATATCAAATATCCAAATACAAATCAAGTTACAACACCCTATTCTAGAATATTACACATAATTATTTTACTAGGTCCAAAAGCCTTATGTGTAGCACCTTCAACACATAGTCACACAATCACATATCTTCACCTGAAACGTAATCCAAAACAAGTGTCAACTACGAGAGTTGGTGAGTTTACATATGTTTAAATAAAGTAAAAGTTTAGTTTAAAACGTTTATACAATTCATAGTTTGACATGGTATGATATGGCATAATGTGGAGAATTCACTATATGTATACCAATTGTAAGCATGTAATTATGTATATAAGCATATAGGTTTAACGTGATAGGCATAGCATACCGCTACCCTAAAAGTGATAGGCATGGAATCAAGACTATGTGGGTTACACATAATTTATACCATCCTAAAAGTATTCATAGCATAACAAGTGATCAAGCACAAAAGCACAATAATCTACGCATGTAAACACAAGTTGAATTGTATGTAAGTAAGCACAGATTACGTTTCACCCCAAAGTGTATAAAAATGTAAATAGGGGATATGTAACTCACCTTGCAAGCGGGTATTTGTCCACGCGTGTAGGTTATAAGTATGTTGAAGTCTAAGCAAAATGAAACCCTATGTAGATAAATGGGTATTATTGTATGTTATATGTATGTGCGTATTCGTATTTAAATGAGTATATGTTTTATAATAATATCCTTAATGTTTATTTGTATAAAATGTGGTAGAAAGTGAATACGGTTTTGTAAAACTTTGACTTATAAAATATTACATTTTTAAATAATTAATCATTATGTTTAATGTATTTAAACAATAATAATAAATAAAAAGATAAGTCTTTATTTAACCAATTATGTTGATATTTAAGATTTATTTAAACGAGTTTATTGAAAATGTAGCTAGGTTTATAAAAAGATGAGACATTTTATATATATTAGATGTATTTTATTAAGTTTATAAAAATGTTACAAGAGTTATAAAAATATAGGACATTTTATATATAAAAGTGTATTTAAGTAAGTTTATAAAAGTATTACAAGATTTATAAAAATATGAGATATTTTATATATAAAAATGTATTTAAATAATATTACGAGATTTATAAAAATATAAGATATTTATATATAAAAATGTATTTAAATAATATTACAAGATTTATAAAAATGGAATAGTTTATGGATTAAAAAGATTGTTTAATTGGTTTCAAAATAAACGAACGATCAAACCGACTCGTTTTAGTCTTTAGTGTATAAAAATGATATTAAAATAAATTAAGAAAATTAAATAAAATAAAAAAAAGACAACAGGAGCAAAATGGGGGTTGGGCCGTAGGCCACCCGGATCGAACCCGCGACCTGTGATACAAACACACACACGCATAACCAGCCGGGCTACTGCCCATCGCTGGTTATGTGGGTGTCGTTTAATTGATAACCACACTAACCATACTGGTCGCTGGTTCTCGGTAACCGGCAAACCGTGTCCGAGGACACTTGGTTTGCCCGGTAATCCTCGAGCGATTGTCTAGATTTCGACTGGAATAGGTTACCTGATGATAACAGAAGGTACAGGAATCGAATCGAGACTCGAACCTAGTCGCGAAGGGCTTGGTCGGCAGAGACTTTTGAACCGAAAATGTCCAAAACGGGAACTAGACTTCTGGGTGGGATTAGCTTCTGAATTCTCGGTCACAACTTCTTTCAGGGACGACGAGAGTGATGGAATTCTCAATTTGGAGTGAGAGTGAGAGTCGAGAGAGAATGGAGCCCGAGAAGGACCGGTAGTGGTTTCTTATAGTCGAGCTTGATTCCGACAATGAGACAAGCAATTGAGCCTGCCCCGATACTCGTCTGGACGAGACGAAGCTGTCGAGCCCTTTTTCAGGCGTGGAGGTCTACTGTCGGGGTCAATTACGCGGCGTGAACTTTCGGCCACAAACAGGATCATACTTTTCGTATGTTTAAACGACAAATTGGTCGAGGGCTCTGGTTTGCGTGGGAGAGGCGAAGTCAGCGACGCTTTTTTCGGGCGTCGAGGTGTAGGGAACAGCCCTGTCGGGGTGTTCGCCGGAGAAAGCCTCGGACCGCCGGACAATCGAAGGGGGTGACCGGGAATGCGAATGGGGAGTTGGCAACTTTGGTCCCTGGGGTTTGTCTTTATATTAAATTAACCCTTAAAATAAATACGGATGGGTCCCTGAAGTTTAAATTGTCCAGAAACAGACCCTACAGTTATTTTCTGTTAAAACCTTTGAGTTCGATTTATTACAATACAACCCCTGAACTTTTAAATGAATAAATTAATTTAAATTTCTTTTTAAATCAAATTAATTTAAAAATGTTTTTATAAACTTATTTTATTATTATTTTATAAATAATAATCTTTATAAAAGTTATAAATCTTATTAAAATATGTTGTTTTATTAAATATGCAACTTTTTAAATGTAGAATTTTTTTTGTATAGAATTTTATATTAGTTTTTAAAACTTATAAAATTCTAATTAAATTAGTTTCATAACAAAAAAAATACTTATTTGTATAAAAACCAAATAAAACTTAAGCATATAAAATTTCATAAAACTTATGTTTTTATTTAAGATCAATCTCATTGAATGGTAAATAAAATTGAAAACCATTGATTTATATAAATTATTTAATTTAATAACATAATTTATATAGTTTATAACCTTCAAATATTTTTAAAATTAAAAGTACATAAATTGAAATTTGCCAATATACCCATTTGTAATAATTTGATTAAATATAAAATGTTAATATTTACACGATAAATTCCGCAACGAAAATTTTTGAAATGTCACATCACCAAACGCCACTGCCCGTCTGGGAACTTCCAGGAGATCTTCATCCCGGTCGTCGTGGCTCGGCCCGCCACGCGCGGGGAAACTGCAGCCATAGGTAGATCTGCCATCGCATGAGTGTATCCCAAGCCTCTGGCGATCCGCGACATAATGTTTCCGCCAACCAACGCCCCTAGTGACTGCCTGAGATAGTAACCGGCAAAGTAATCCGCCAGACCACGAGCGAGGTGGCAGGGTGTGTGTGAGCAGACACCGAAGATAGAAGAGGTCTATGGCGGTGACCCTATCAGTGCCCTTGCCACGTCCAGCGATGGACTTGGCGATCAGTTGATGCATGTAACGATAAAGAGGGTCTCGTATGTGAGAGACCTTGCTATCGGCCCCAAACGCATGGTCACCAATCACAGGCCACAAGACACGGTGTGCGTCATTTGCCCCCATATAGATAGCCGTGGTGTAGATCGGCTCCCGAGTCTCCTCCTCTGTATAGAGGTTGCTGACAACAGCAAACCGTCTAAGGGACATACGATGCACAACCCCGAACATGCGGAAAGTAACCTCCGTGTCCACCCGTCTGTCACACCCTAACCGACGGCGGATTATACGTCAGGGCGGACGCGGTTGTTCAAAAGCACACGGTTGACTATTAAAGTTTAAATAATTTCATTAATACTTTCAAGTCTACAGTACAAGGAATGATAACAAGAATACAAGTTTGATTAAATAAGTAATCTAAGTCCAAAGCATCCTACGTGATCATAAACAAGTCTCATGCTAATGTACCTGAAACATGTAAGTAAACTGTCAACTAAAAATAGTTGGTGAGATACAAAGGTTTTAACATAGTTTTAGCAAAGTTTTTGAAAAGTCTTACAATTCACTATGTCATGCATTCTATAGCATAAGTGTGAGAACAAACATGTTAAACATTGTGCATATCAATCCTCCAACCAAGTTTAGGCATAACCCGAAGGTTACCCTTAAAAGTTTAAAATTTCAGTAACAATCACCATGGGCTCCCCCCGAAGGGTCAATCAATCTAGGTGGATTGGTCAAATACAATAGATCTATCATTATTTCTATAGGATTGATCAAAGTTAATAGATATGCTAGTATTAAGTTTAATTTAAGCATGCAAGTCTCAAGCATAATAACACAAGAATAAGCATGTAAGCATAGTTGTACAAGAATTGTATAAGTTTTGATACATGTTTCACCCCAATATTTATAAATAAAGTAAAACGAAAAGGGGCTAAGTATACTCAATTAGAATAATTAGGGAGTGTCCAACAAGAGTTAAGAGTAGCAAAGCCTTAAGGGGGGATATCCTCACAACAAGCCTACGAACATAAGTCTAGAGTTTCAAGTTTGATCCTATAAGTCTATAGCAAGTATCTAGGATTCTAAGATTTGACTAGGGTTTCAAATTGGAAGACGGGAATGATTGTGTTTATAAAGTTTGAATTAATGTTTCAAACAAAGTTTTGAATGAATAGTACAAGACTTGAATATCAAGGTTTAATAAGTTTATGTCTAGAATAATTATTAATTAAAATAATTATTTAAAAGTCTTACAATTATTAATTATATAAGTTAGGTAATAATAATTTTTAAGTAGTTTTCTAAGTTTTTTGTAAATGGGGTTGTAATAATAGTAATTAAGTAAAAGACTAAATAATTATTAAAGTTTAGCAATAATTATTTAAAGAATAAATAGTTATTAAAGATTAATAATAATTATCTAAAGAATATATAATGGTAGTTATTATTTAAAGAATAAATAATGATTAAGGTTTAATAATAATCATTTTAAGAATACATAATTATTAAGGATAAATAATTATCTACAAGGCTAAATATTTATCTAATTGAAAATAATCAATGTAACTTATTTAGGATTTATTAACGCATTTAAGTATTAAGTATTTATTAAATTGACCTGTAGTTAAATAATGTTTAAAATGTCATTATAAGTTTAAATAAATAATAAGCATTTATAAGTTTTTGTTAAATAGGATTTCTTGTAAAGTTTATACTTTGATTATAAGTCTATAAATGTTCTTAAAGTTTAAATGAAATTACAGGTTTATAAAGTTTTCTTCACATGGTAAGTTTATAAGTATAAGTATTCAGGGTTAGGTTATAGTAAAAAAAGTTTTAAAAATAAGAAGGGTAAGAATGATTCTAAGCTCAACATGTGTCATTTTATTGTTTTTAATGGGAGGGCATAATGGTCAATGTGTAATATACCAGGTCAATGTGTAATACATCAGCTCAATGTGTAACACACCTGGTTAATGTGTAATACACCTGGTCAATGTGTAATACAAGGTCTGATATTACACAATGATCAAACCTGATATTACACAATGAACTGATATTACACAATGACCTGACATATTTGAGCGAATTACACAATGACCAGACGTGGTATTACATAATAAACTTGTATTACACAATGACCAGACGTGGTATTACACAATGGACTTGTATTACACAATGAACTTGTATTACATGATGAACTTGTATTACACATTGAACTTGTATTACACATTGAACTTTGTATTACACAATGAACTTGTATTACACAATGAACATGTATTACACAATTACCTGACTAATTACACAATTACCAGATATTACACAATGACCAGACGTGGTATTACACAATGAACTTGTATTACACAATGAGCCGAAAAACGTAAAACACAATGATAAATACATATAACACAATGAACTTGTATTACACAATGAAATTGTATTACACAATGAACTTGTATTACACAATGACCTAACTAATTACACAATGACCAGACGTGGTATTACACAATGAACTTGTATTACACGATGACCTGACTAATTACACAATGAGCTGAAAAACGTAAAACACAATGATAAATACATATAACACAATGAACTTGTATTACACAGTGAACTTGTATTACACAATGACCTGACTAATTACACAATAACCATATATTACACAATGACCAGACGTGGTATTACACAATGAACTTGTATTACACAATGACCCGACTAATTATACAATGAGCTGAAAAACGTAAAACACAATGATAAATATATATAACACAATGAACTTGTATTACACATTGAACTTGTATTACACAATGAACTTGTATTACAAGATGAACTTGTATTACACAATGACCTGACTAATTACACAATGAGCTGAAAAACGTAAAACACAACGATAAATACATATAACACAATGAACTTGTATTACACATTGAACTTGTATTACATAATGAACTTGTATTACACAATGAACCTGTATTGCACGATGAACTTGTATTACACAATGACCTGACTAATTAAACAATGAGCTGAAAAACGTAAAACACAATGATAAATACATATAACACAATGAACTTGTATTACACAATGAGCTGAAAAACGTAATTTTTTTTCTTTTTTGTTTATAACGACACTATACTCGTTTTAAAGATAAAAAAACGCTCGTTTTTATGGTGTAATTTTTTTGAAAAAATAACGTCGTATGTAAAAGTTATGAACGTTTAAAAATGAGGGGGGGGGACTTGATAAAAAGTCAACAAAAGTGGCCAAGACTAAAATACCATTCCAACAACTTTTTCTCCTACAATTTAATCTCAACCATTAAATCGTTTCTACAAGTTTATCTAATGGCTCTAATTCCTTCTCACCCTTCTTAGAATTAGAATCCTTTTTACCTGAACCTAATCCTAAGTATTCAATATAAGTCTATAATTGTTTTAAAGTCTCTATTTTATTTTATAAGGTTTACAAGTTTATAAATATTTAAAATAAATAAGGTATACTTATTTTCTCATGTTTTAAATTTATATAAACAAATAGATTTCTGTTTATATAAAATTTAAGTTTTATAAAATGTGTAAGTCTAAGATTTAATAAGTTAAAGTTTATGTTTTTATAAAGTTTATAAGTTTATAGAGGTATTATTTATTTTCTGTTTAAATAAATAAATTTCAAGTTAATATAAATTTTATAAAAGTGTATAAGTTTATAAGTGTCTGTTTTCTAAATATAAATTTATAAACTTTTTCTGATTTTATAAATATTATAGTAGTTTTTCTGTTTTAACCAAAGTTTAATAATTAATTTCAAGTTTTAAAACAAATTAGTTTATTATTCTAGAAAAATACAATAAATTAAGTTGTCGATGTAGTAAAATGATTTCTATTGCATGTATAAGTTTTATAAAGTTTAAAAATATTTTTATACTTTTTAAAGATTTAAAACGAGCTTTAGAGATTTAATCTTTATAAGTTTTTAACCAAGTTTAATCAAATAAAATGATTCTGAAAATAAAAGTATAAATAAAAATCTTTTTTAAGTTTATAGAAGTTTAACAGATTTTATAAGAAATTTTATGAGATTTAAAATTGTTTTTAAAAGGTTAAAAAAAATAAAAGAGGCAAAACTCAGGCTGGCCAGATCGAACCCGGGCCACCCGAGTCACACACACACGCATCTAACCACCCGGCTACGGGCCTCGCTGATGTTTTATACGAAAAAAAGAAATTGATAAACACATTCCCAAATCACGTCTAATTCCCTTTTGAACCCTAGAAACCACAATCCAAAATACGATTCAATTAACCCTCTGTCTTTGTAAATTGACAGAGGGATTTTGATTATGCAATGAAAACGAAGAAGATGGCCATGAGAATTACTTGAAATGATGGCGAATAGAGGGAGAACGGGTTCGAGCTTTTGCGCGTCTGACCACAGATCCAAACCCGAAACGCAGGTGATGAATGCTTAAATTAGGTGTTTAGGAAGCTTGAGGGTGATGTCGCTAATGTGTTTCAGTCGATATTTATACTCAATTGCATCGTTAAATGCCCGGTTAGTTGGGGAGATTACGAGTGGGATAAACGAATTCAAATTCGAATTTACGCGTGATTACGGTTGGAATCGAGCATTGATACACCTTGGGTATGCACCTTGGGTGGTGGTCGCATGCACGAAGGGAGACCCGAGGTGCATCGAATCTGGCCGGAAACGCGTTTTTAGGAAAATCGGAGGTCGAACCGGGTGTCGCGAGGATCGAATCTGAGACTGGTTTGGGTTCCTGGGGTTTGGGCTAAATACACATCCGGTCCCTGAAGTTTGAAGTGTTTATTATTTCATGTATAAACTTAGGTTTTAGTTTAATGTAAGTTTCAAGAGTTGGCAGCTTTAGTCCCTAGACTTTATGAAACAAATATGTTTTATTTTTATTTTTATTTTTTTTAAAACTAAATAAGTTTTATTTACTTTTACTATTTTATAATTTTATAAAATAATTTATAAGATTTATAGTTTACATGTTTAAGTATATAAAAAATATATAAGTTTATCAATTATATTATTTATATAATTATAAACTATAAAGTTTTAAGAATTTAATACATTTTATCCAAGATACATATATACAGATAAATCTCAATGTATATATATATATATATCTATATATCTATATCAAGTATAATTATACATAAATTAGTTTAATACAAGTTTCCAAAGATTTACATTTATAACACGTGTAAGGATTTAGGAAAAGTTACGTCGGAAAATCCTGGATATTACACCGTCCCTCCGCAATATTAGTCTCGTCCAGCTCTGGCAATCCCGGCTCACGCGGCCGGAACACAAATGTAGAGTACACCTCGAGGGTAAGCTCTCGGTGTGCGGGCCAGCCTATAGTAAATAGACTATCCCACGGGCCATCCTGTCCAATAATCTTTGTGGCCCTCACTAGCTCGCCAAGCTCATCAAACCACTCCCGTGACAAAACGGTGTTAGGCTCCACCTTCCTCCCTCTAAGAGCCCTAAACCGCCGGTGTGCCGGCGTACCCGCCTCAAACAGAAGGTGCGGGTAGTCGTCAATCCCTAAAATAAACTCCTGCTCATCCTCGGAACTAGACATATCTGCGCATAAATTTGTATTTATAATTAATTAAAATGTTTGTTAAACTAACGTTTAGGGTTTACAGTTTAGGTTTAAGGTTTAAGATTTAGGTTTACGGTTTAAGGTTTAGGTTTATTATTATTATTATTATACACACATATACACACGTACATACACATATACAACACATATACACACACACATACATACACATATACAACACACATATACACACACATACATACACATATAAAACACATATATACACATATACCACACATATACACATACATACACATATACAACACACATATATACACATATACCACCGTAAACCGCCGTAACCCGCCATAAACCTACACTAGATCTAAGGGCAAACCTAACAAATCTAAGTTATTAATCGGTTGAAAACGATAAAATTAGGGTTGAAAAATTATTTACCGGGTTGTGGTAGTCGTCTCCGACGGTCTTCTTCTCCGGCGGTCCTCGTCTCCGGTGGTTGCGGTGGTGTGTGAGAGAGACGGTGGTTGCGGTGGTGTGTGAGAAAGATGGTGAAGGTGGTGGAGGAAGACAATGGTGTGAGGAAGACGGTGGTGGCAGTGGACGGTGGTGGCGGTGGACGGTGGTTGTGGTAGTAGTGTGAGGAAGCGGTGACGGGAGGTTGATTGTGGTGACGGTTCTGTGGTAGTGAGGTCTATATGTAATGGATACGAATAACCCGTCACGTTTTGTGCTACCCGTGACCGCTACCCCTTTATTGGGATTCGTATAACGGTCACGTATGGGTCTAAACGTGACCGTTCACCTTTATTGGGATACACATTTTCCAGAGATGTCTGTCACCTAAACGTGACCGTCACATTTGGGTCCATGAGTGACGTTTATGGACCAAAAATATTTACAACCGTCACATTTGGGCCTAGCGGTGACGTATATTGGCCAAATGTCACGTTTAGGCCAAACCATCACCCTTAGCTAGGATTTGTGTTGTGTTACAATCAATGTTTTCAGTTTCTTAACTTGATAAGCATACACAATGCAAAAAAGAGAAATAGAACGTACACGATGGGACATATGCTTGGCTCCCCATACGTGATAAGTGGCCAAAGTTTCATGTATTAAAAGGTGTAATATGTTATATTTATGCAATTTGATATGTGGAATACAAAGGTTTTGTGTAGTCATGCATGTGCAGGTGTTGGAAGCTTAAAATGCGATCTTTGAAGATATTACGGAAGAGTTGGATGGAAGACGGAAGAAACGGGGCAAAACTGCAGGCCAGCGTAAGCCTACGCCACATGGCGTAATCCTACGCCGCCAGCGTAAGCCTGCGCCCCACCAGCGTAGGCCTACGCCTAACTGTTTTCTTCACAGCTTGCTTCAGGTCCTCAGCGTAAGCCTACGCCCTCCCAGCGTAAGCCTACGCTGGGTGCGTTTCAGACGCGGGGTTTGGGCGAAACAGCCCGATTTTGAGGTTTAATTAGGTTTTTCTTCCCCAAATTCGGGGGAATCTCTTACACCACACTTAGAGGCGATTTTGAGAGGATTCACACACCCACTTGAAGATTGAAGATGATCTCCCTCACCATGAGCGAGTGATTCACTTGTGGCTTCCTCCAGGCGGACGGTTCGTATAGGTTTTTGTATTTGATTCAGTTTATTCATGTTTGGATCTTGTTAGTTTCTGACAATAACTTGAGAGATTGATGTATTAGTTGATTTAAACAGTTTATGATTATGCTTTGAGTTTGCTTGCTTTACGATCTTGTTCGGTTAATGACAAAACCTAGTAGCAGGGTTGGGTGACTAAAGGGGGTAACTTGGTATTCATAAATTGGGTGATTGAATTATACTGGTTTGTGACGAAACTAGGTGTATAGGTTTTCTGACAAAGAATCTGTCTTCAATTACTGTTTCAACTAATTTTCCAACACTATGTCTATGTGGTGTCCAATTAAACAACTGAATTTTATGTGAAACCTAGAACCTGAAGTTTGGAGGAGGTTACATCTTTATTTAATCTGTGTGTTTTTATTCTAATTTGCTAATCTAAACAATTGAACTTTCCACTGATTCCCTGTGGATTCGACAACCCTACTTCCCTATCTACAGTCTAAGGTAGATAAGTAGTAGTTTTTATAAATGTTTTTGATTGACCTTGACACCGCGATCAATACGCCATCTACGGAGGCCGCCGGAGATATCGGCGGGCTCTGAAAATGGCATACAGGGAGCCAGGCATACACGTATTCATCGTGTATGTATATAAATGTATTTACATTACTTTTACCTCAAAAGATAATGTTGAAGCACATATTAAACCAAGCAACAATTTCCAACAAGCAAGTCTTTCTGCTTTTTCTAGCAAGAAGCGGAACTACAATAAGAATTTGACTAAGCTGCTTTCAAGGTCTCGTCGCTTCGGTGAATCACTTGAGCCCTGATACATTTTCGGTGCCATGGATCTAAACGTCACGTATGGACCAGTGAGCCCACCTCCTGGTTGTCTCACCAAATAAAGACACCGTCTATTTGAACTATATATAACGTATGGACCTAAACGTCACGTATGGACCGAAACATGACCATGAACTCTTTATTGGGATACACATTTGCCAGCTTTCTGTCACCCAAATAATATCTAAACATCACATCTAGGTCCAAACGTGACCTCTTTATTGGGATACACATTTGGCGATTTTTACGTGACGTATAGACCTAACCGTCACGGATTAGAGCTCATCTTTTGAATTTTAGCTCACCTTTTGACCTATCCGTGACCTTTTGATGTGTACGAGTCGGGTTTCATTAGCGTTTATGTGCACCTACATACACATATTTACCACAAATCGTCTTTAAATACGTTCGTATATACATACATATAGTCATATTACATACATACATGCATGCATGCATCCATACATACATCCATACGTACATCCATACATACATGTAGAGATCCATCCATCAATCCATACATGCATGCATGCATACATACATACATGCATACATACATACATGCATACATACAACATCCATACATACATACATGCATACATACATGCATACATACATCCATACATACATACATGCATACATCCATACATACATCCATACATACATGTATACATCCATCCATCAATCCATACATGCATGGATGCATACATACAAACATGCATGCATACATACATGCATACATGCATGCATACATACATCCATACATACATACATACATACATACATGCATACATACATACATCCATACATACATGCATACATACATACATCCATACATACATGCATACATACATACATCCATACATACATACATACATACATACATACATACATACATACATACGTTACCTAACCGTCACGGATTAGAACCTTTTGAATTTTAGCTCACCTTTATCTGTGACCTTTTGATGTGTAAGGGTCGGGTTTCATTACCGTTTATGTGCACCTACATACACATAGTGATCACAAATCGTCTTCAAATACGTTCGTATATACATACATATAGTCATATTACATACATACATGCATGCATGCATACATACATCCATACATACATGTATACATCCATCCATCTATCCATACATGCATGCATACATACATACATGCATACATACATGCATACATACATGCATACATACATACATGCATACATACATACATGCATACATACATACATACATGCATACATGCATACATCCATACATATATCCATACATACATGTATACATCCATCCATCAATCCATACATGCATTCATACATACATGCATACATACATACATGCATACATACATACATACATGCATACATACATACATCCATACATACATACATGCATACATACATACATACATGAATACATACATACATCCATACATACATACATAAATACATCCATACATACATACATACATGCATTTATACATCCATCAATCCATGCGTGCATGCATACATACATATATTACCGTTTATGTGCACTTACATAATTATATTGATCTCAAATCGTGTTTAAATACCTTCGTATATACATACATATAGTCATATTACATACATACATACATCCATCAATCCATGCATGCATGCATACATCACCGTTTATGTGCATCTACATAATTATATTGATCACAAACCGTCTTCAAATACGTTCGTATATACATACATATAGTCATATTACATACATATATACATGCATGCATGCATGCATACATACATACATACATGTATACATCCATCCATCAATCCATACATGCATGCATACCTACATACATGCATACATGTATGCATCCATCAATCCATACATGCATGCATGCATACCTACATACATCCATCCATACATACATATATACATTTATGTGCACCTATGTATGTATGTATGCATGCATGCATGTATGTATGTATGTATGTATGCATGAATGCATGGATTGATGTATGTATGTAACTATGCATGCATGCATGTATGGATTGATGGATGGCTGTATACATGTATGTATGTATGTATGCAAGCATGCATGTATGTATGTATGTATGTATGCATGAATGCATGGATTGATGTATGTATGTAACTATGCATGCATGCATGTATGGATTGATGGATGGCTGTATACATGTATGTATGTATGTATGCAAGCATGCATGCATGTATGTATGTATGTATGTATACATATAGTCATATTACATACATATATACATGCATGCATGCATGCATACATACATACATACATGTATACATCCATCCATCAATCCATACATGCATGCATACCTACATACATGCATACATGTATGCATCCATCAATCCATACATGCATGCATGCATACCTACATACATCCATCCATACATACATATATACATTTATGTGCACCTATGTATGTATGTATGCATGCATGCATGTATGTATGTATGTATGTATGCATGAATGCATGGATTGATGTATGTATGTAACTATGCATGCATGCATGTATGGATTGATGGATGGCTGTATACATGTATGTATGTATGCAAGCATGCATGTATGTATGTATGTATGTAATATGAGTATATGCATGTATACGAACGTATTTGAAGACGATTTGTGATCAATATGTGTATGTAGGTGCACATAAACGAAAATGAAATACGACCCGTACACTTCAAATGGTGACGGATAGGTCGAAAGGTGACCTAAAATTATAAAGGTGAGCCATGAATGGTGACGGTTAGGTCTAACTGTCACGTAAAAATCGCGGATATACGTAACGGTTAGCCTGTAAACGGCACCTAATAATAATAATAATAATGGTGATGGTTTGGCCCAAGCGTGACATTTGGCCAATATACGTCACCGCTAGGCTCAAACGTGACGGTTGTTTATTTAGTTGACAGACATCTCTGGCAAATGTGAATCCCAATAAAGGTCAACGGTCTCGGTTAGGCCCATACGTGACCATTATGGGAATCCCAATAAAGGGGTAGTGGTCATGGGTAGGTCTATACGTGACGACTGCTTTGTGTATCCGTTACATATAGACTTCACTACCCAGAGAACCTTCACCGTCTTTCTCACACACCACCGCAGCCACCGTCTCTCTCACACACCACCGCAACCACCGGAGACGAGGACCGCCGGAGAAGAAGACCACCGCCCTACCCACACTATCACTATCTTCTAAACAACATACACGCAAATGATCATCATCACCCGAAAACCCTAATCCTCGTATCCTAGTTACATTTTCATCAATGAAAACACTTTCCAACTGTGAACATCCTCGAACAAATCTCACCGGAGCCACTTCTTGCCGGTGCAAACCACACCAACATATCTTCTTCTGATTCGTACTTGAAATCCATACCCTTACAATTATTTATCAACGCTTATTTATCAACGTTTTCTTCCGGTCACATTCACGGTTGGTTTCTTTGTTAAGTCTCTAAAATATACGATCGAGACTCCATCATATCTGAGCACATCTTTTTTATTTTAAAAGTTATTGACTTTATTGTATTCAAACATCAATGAAACATGGTGTTTGACATTTTAGTGTTTGACTAGTCTACATGTGAAAGACGATATCGTATTCAAACTCTGGCATATCTTATTGTTATTCATCATTTTAAGAATCGGGATATTGTCTTTCACATGTAGACTGGTCAAACACTAAAATGTTAAACACCATATTTCCTTGATGTTTGAATACAATAAAGTCAATAACTTTTAAAATAAAAAGGATGTGCTCAGATAGTATGGAGTCTCCATGGGAAATTTTAGAGACTTAACAAAGAAACCAACCATGAATGTGACCGGAAGAAAACGTTGATAAATAAGCGTTGATAAATAATTGTAAGGGTATGGATTTCAAGTACGGATCAGAAGAAGATATGCCGGTGTGGTTTGCAGCGGCAACAGGTGGCTCTTGGGAGATTTGTTCGAGGATGTTCAATATGTCACGTATAGGGCGATCCGTCACCCTTATACGTTCGTATATACATACATGCATGCATGTAATATGTCACGTATAGGGCGATCCGTCACCCTTATACGTTCGAATATACATACATGCATGCATGCATGTAATATGTCACGTATATGTCACGTCTAGGGCGATCCGTCACCCTTATACGTTCGTATATACATCCATGCATGCATGCATGTAATATGTCACGTATAGGGCGATCCATCACCCTTATACGTTCGTATATGCATACATACATATAATATGTCACGTATAGGGCGATCCAATCACCCTTATTCACCAGACTTTGGAATCAGTGCGCCAGAGAATGTCGGGATCTGTTGGTGGGTATGGTTGAGTTGGGTTTTAAGGTTTTGGTGGTGTATATGTCACGTATAGGGCAATCCGTCACCCCTTACTTTTTTTTTTATATATGTTTGTGCTGACACTTTTGATATATGCATGTGTTCACACTTAAAATATTATACATTGTAAGATTTTATAGCCACTACAAAGATACATTAATACATAGGCTATCCTGATATAGTAATACTGGGTACGGGGTCGTGGCCTCGTAGGCGATCCATCATTGTAACGTATTGGTTTATACGATCGTGGTACATAACTTGCCATTCTAGTGCGTCTGTAAATACATATCTCGACCAATAGAATATCACATTCGGCACTAGGTAATCCCTAAACAATTTTAGGGTGATAAAGTGATCGCGCTTAACATTAGCAAGTGCTACAACTGGATACTCAAACCACGGTTCTGGTCGTGTTCTCATCGGGAAAAAAAGATTGGCTGTCAAATAAGCCTATAAAATGAACAACACATTTGAATGTTTGAGCAATTATGAGTCTATGGGTGGGAAAGCTCAGCCAACGATTCTCGGGTGAGGGTTCAACCGTGTCAAACCAATCTAACTGTTACGAACAATGTCATAGTATCCAGGCATCTCGCGGTTCAAATTGGGCCGCTAATACGAAATGTTATTGTCCATTCCCGTCAGCATTTTTCGCCTAACCCACGCCTGCTTATTTTGGTCCCTGCCTAAAGCCACAGCGATCCCCCGAAAATCGCAGTTACCATCTGGTTGCACATCTTTTATTTTTGAAACGTACTAGTGAATCCATTGGGGGAGGCTATCCTTAAACCGCATAATTTTCAACACGTGCTTATGTTTCAACATTAAAGGAAACCCTAGGTCAGCTCTTGTCTGTTGTACCTTTGAAGCAGCCTTTAACCGATTAGGACGGTTGTTGGACGTCTTAAACTGTGACTGGGGGGTATAGGAGCTGTGCCTCGCCGGTTCAGGCATAGTTTGTTTTGAAGAAGTATACGAGTTGTGTCTCGTGGTGTCAGGTGTATTTTTCTGTGACGTCTTGGCGTCCGCTTTTCTCTGTTGCTGCTTAAGATTTGGACGACCACGAGGGTCCTGACGTACCTCAGGCTCTTTCTTTTTTGTTTTGCCTGTAAACAAACTTTCATACATTTTCTTAAATAAACTTCTTTTTACGTGGGGGTTGGGTGACGACATAACCTTTTGTTTCACGTCGTGAAACTTATTTTCATAGTCGGGTTTTGGCGCTTGGGCGTACGCCGGCTTAAAATCAAGCTTCCTCCAGTGTGCGTCTACCGCTTCGGGTGGAATAGGTGTGACTGGATTAAAATAGTTAGTGAACAATAGGCAATCATATGACAACGGTAAAAAAATGTATTTCAAGTATAGATAACCTTGGTTGATGTGTTCCTCCAAACGACAAGCATATGGCAAGCCCATGGACGTGGACAACTGGTGTCCACACATACCTCCTGTATCCAACATCTTTTCCATTATCGCAATCTCTTTTTCAAGAAGTTCAAGACACCTAATAGACACCTTATAATGTAATCCGAAAACACTTGCAGTCGATGGACCTTTAATATCTTAATGCGGGACTCCTCGAAGGTTTTGGAGATTTCAATCTCCTGGCCATGTACAACTTTACCGACATATCCGACAAGTGTGTGCAACGTATTGTTGGTCCCTGTAAGGTAACTCTTAAAGTTGGCGTGTTGGCCCTTGACTCTATTAGTTGTATGTTCACCAAAGTTGAGGCGGTCGTACATCCAACAAGAAACAAAATTTTGTTTGTACGGACCCAACCAACTATTACAAATATATTCCCAGACCTCTGAAACAAAGAAAAAAAATTTATGAAATGAAAAAATATATTTTTTATAGAAACATTAAGTATGAAAATCTTACACTGTTTACCGTCTTCATTTAATTTTTCTTCCATCTTCTTGCAATTATAATCGTACAACGCGTCCGTGGGAGACTCACACAGAACCTTCCACCAGTATGAAAAATCTTTCCAAATGTTGACTTTGAAAAGGCCTTTCCACCTTCTGGTGATATTCTACATGATGTGCCACATGCATAGATTTTTAGTAGCACCCGGGAAGACTATGTGACACGAACTCATCAGGGCTAGGTCCTTGTCTGTGACAATGACGCGTGGCTCCACACACCCATCGAGCATATCTTTCATCCGCTCAAGGACCCATGTGAAGTTGTCCTGTCGTTCCCTCGATATAAATGCATGCGCAATACAAAACGACTTCGATGTCGACGTCACTCCAATAAACTGAACAAAAGAATGTCATACATGTTGGTTTTGTACGTCGTGTCTACCAACATCAAGTGCGGGAAGGTGCGCCACATTTTATAGGAGGTAGGATGACAATAGAAAACATCTTCCACAACATTATTGGAGGGATTCTCCCGAGTGTGATACTCGAACTCTTCAGATTGCAGTAAGTTTTCAAGTTCCTGCATTGGTGTCAGGCCTATTTTACTTTCGGCTCTAATCTTCGCTGTGGCGTTGTATATGTCCTGAACAACACATCTGTTACCGGGAAACTCTTCTCGTGCGGCTGCAAGAATGTGACGTGCCCGCACGTGCTGCCGGTGTAACCTCTCAACCAGATCAATTTCCCCGGCAGACATCTTCCTAAGCTGCGCGTGGCCCTCGTCAAAGACAACAGGATCGTGGTTGTGTGTCTCGCCTGTCACGTCCAACCTCCAACTATTACTCTTTCCGATGTACCTCCCTACGAGCTTAAAGAGACATGATTTTTTTATGCTCCCAGTACGCCTGACTGTGCCCTGCATTTAGGTTCCCCACCACGATTGCATCTGAGTTCCACATCTTTTTTCCTTGACCGATTGTCCACAATGACGCACCCATGCTCGCGTCCTCTCTTCTGAGCCCAATCCACCAAATCCTCACGAGAATTAAAACACTGAAATAGTTACAAGGTCAGACTTAAAACGTAGTACATAAAACAAATAAATAAACAATTTAAACGAACGAAAGAGTTGTTGTCATACTTTGTCTGTTTTATATGAAACTGTCGCCTTGCGTATGCGATCATCGTCCAATGCATTCTCCGCATCCCTATCGTTTCCTTTCAAATGAACGGAAGAGTCACTATCATCTATGTCATTCCTATGGAAACTATCCGACATGTGTGTAGGTTCTGGTCGTGACCGGTACAAGAGATGTTCATAATCCGGTTCTGGTTGTGACCGGTACGAGAGATGTCCGTAATCCGGTTCTGGTTGTGACCGGTACGAGAGATGTACGTAATCCGGTTCTGGTTGTGACCGGCATGAGAGATGTACGTAATCCGGTTCTGGTTGTGGCCGGCATGAGAGATGTATGTAATCCGGTTCTGGTTGTGACCGGTATGAGAGATGTCCATAATCTGGTTCTGGTTGTGGCCGGTACGACCCTTGACCGTAATCCGTCGGTCCAAATAGTGGTATGTACACCTCTTGACTGTAATTCGGTAATGGTTGCTGCTGAGACGACTCTTGACCGTATGTATTCAACGGGTTGGTTCCCCCCCCCCCACGAAGGGTGACTCCCGAATACGAAATACTCCTGAAAACATAATGGTCGATTAGATACCCGACGTAAAATAAAGACTTGCACACCCCTAAGTTTACCTGTCCGAGTAAAACCCTTAATAAAATAAAGACTTGTTAAACCTGGTTCAGATCTTCGAAGGTTGGCTCCTCATTCAAATCTGGAAGCTTCGACTTCTGATATGGATCTCCCGAACTCGACATCGGTGTCAGGCGTGAAACAAAAAAAACAGCGGTGTCCCAACAGCAAATAACCACAACCAAGAACTCAAACACGCACTTTCGTCTATACTTTCTGTTCTTTTTAATTATGGTGAAGATGGCAGTGTCGGGTTTGTGTAGGATGGTGGGTTTAGTGTGATGAAAGTGAGTGGTGAGAGTTGTGTTAATATATGCTGAATCTGCATACCTAACCGTCACGTATAGGTCCAACCGTGACCGTTAGGTTAGGTGCCCAACAAAACTGTCAACGTTAACTTTCTGTCAAAACAACCTCGCACTGAACCGTCACGTATTGGCCTATACGTGATGGGTAGGGTTCCCTTTTTGCAGACTGCACAACCTCGTATCATCAGTGTCTTTTTTATTCCTGGACTCACGAGAGACATACCGTCACGTTTAGGCCAATACGTGACGGTTTGGGTCACAACCCTCACTTGTAGACCTACACGTGACGGCTAGGTCAGGTGTGAAAAAAAAAACCAGCGGTGTCCCCAACACAACCCATTTATTATATATAGATAAACATCTTTAAATGTTTAATGAGAATGGGACAATCAAACTTACATTACACAAACCCTTCTCCTTAACCTAGAATCCTAGATTATTCTAGCTAGTTTTATTATCTTTGTATTTAATTTTTACCTAATTTTTATCAATTGTATTTAAGTAATCTAGTTTTTTATTCTTTTCCCCCTAACAAGGTTAAAACCTACAACTTCTTTCCCCACCCTTTAAATTCAGAGGACGACCTTAGTGTGAATATTGAAGTTAAGGGTATGGTGGTTTGAGAGGGAGGATGTGAAAGCTTTAATTCTAGACTTGTTTCGATTTGTGATGAAAGGGGGTCTTGCATTGATTTGGTGAAGGATGTTGTGGTAGTGGTCATGGGGAGTGAATAATTGTGGTTGTGGTGGTGGTTAACAAGGAAAGTTGTCAATGGTGGGTTGTGGTTACTTTTTACATTTTTTGTTTTATCGATGTTCATTCTTTCGAATTTAGGGTTCTTTGAGTCAATCAAATTGAGTTAAATTAATATAACGTTTCGAAAGTGAACTCGAACTCAGTAAGAATGAATTCGATTCAAATTCAGGTTGAAAATATGAATTTCCAAAAACCTAAAACCTTCGCCCCCTCTCCCGCAAACCCCCAAAAACCTAAACCTTACAGCTAAAAAATGTGAAACCGACTCAAACGAACTCCAATTAAACTCATTCTAGTGGCGTTGGAACCGGCTCGTCGTACATTAAACCAAAAATCCTAAGGCTAAACCTTGAACCCTAAAGCTAAACTCTAAAATCTTAACTATAAACCCTAAAAACTAAAAGTTAAACCTAAAACTAAACCCTTATCCCATGGCCCAAAAACCTAACCCTTCCCCCACACCCTTCAATAACGTAAAACCCTCTCCCACCCCCCCCCCCCAAAAAAAAAACATAAACTTTCCACCCCAACCTAAAAAACTTAAACCTTAAAGCTAAAAAAGCGAAGAATAGAGGGGACCCCGCTCAAACGAACTCTGATTGAACTCATTCCGGCAGTGTTGGAACCGGCTTGTTGAAACGGTTTCAACGCCGCTGGAATGAGTTCAATCAAATTTCATTTGAGTCGGTTCCCTATGTTCCCCATTTTTTCTAACCATCCTCTAAACACAAGTTTTCGTTTTAAATACGCTCGAAGCATTTGAAATCACTTCTTAACGCTGTGTTCCCGAGTTTAATAAAGGAAGAGAATTAAGGATAGAAAGAAAGGGATAGAAAGAAAGGGAGAGGAAGGGAAATATATAATGTAATTTCGTGTTCCAGAGTTTGAAGGTAAAGAAAAAAAATTATAGATTTTATGTGTTTCCTTTCCTTCCACTTCTTTTCGATTTGGAAGGAAAGTTAGAAGGGAAGATTATTAAAAATCTCCCCTTCTTTTCTTTCCATTTCTTTACTTTAAAAAACTCAGGTTCACAAACTTTTAGAGTTTCTTTCCGGTTCCTTCCATTGAAAAACTCGGGAACACAAATATTTTCTAATAACCTTCTACTTCCCTCTTTAAAAAAGACTCGGGAACACAACGTAAAGGACAAGTCATAAACTTTGATGCTTTTTAATATGTCTATTCTCAATCAAATGGTTTGAGATAATGCTTGAGAAACAAAAAAAAAATCACGCAAAATTTTGAAGAAAAAAAAATCAAGTGCTGTCAAGAGGCTCGCGGCCATACCATGGATCAAACGTGGAGGGTGTGGTCATATTCTGAAAGATGTTTTTTTTAAACATATTTAAGCAAAGATTCTCCTCATACTTAAGCCAACCTTTTTGCAACTGAGAAGATAAATATTCTTTTCCTGTGATATGATCTTAAACTCTCTTCATCTTTCATAATGAACATTAAAATCAAGACAAGATCTAAGAGATGGCAACAAAAAAAAGTATTCTTGTGTGTTATTGTTTTTTATTATATAATCTTGTGAACACTAATTTATATGTGATCAGTTTTATATGATTGTAAGTGGTGATAACCACTAACGTTAGTGCTATTTGACTAATGAGAAGAGGAGGTTACAACTTCTTTGAAAGTGAGAAGCTACTTGTGATTCCTTCCAGATTATAACAAGGAAAAAGTTGTTGTCATCTCTACCATTTTAGAGAGAATTTTGTATACGGACTCAATGGCGGACCTAGAAAATTTATTTATGTTTATCGAAAATTTTATGTGTTCGAATGTTCATTAAAAGAGATTTTTGTCATGTCGGGTCATTGAAATTTTTTACTAGATTGAGTTGGGTCATCGAGTTTTTTTCACTGGATTGTATCAGGCCACCAAAATATTTTGAGTTTAAATTTTTTTACCGCATTGAAATCCGTTCATTTAAGCGTTCATGTTCATTCATTTGTTCGATTAAAGTTAAACGAACGGACACGCACAATCCTTGTTTGTGTTTGTTCGATTCGTTTACAAGCCTAGTGGAGGGTTTTACTAGGTCGGTTAATTGTTTATAAATGAACAGAAGGGCTTAATATAATGGTTATTTGGTTAAATGTTTAGTGACCTAGTGAACTTAATTATTTAGAATATTAATGGGTAGGTTCAAATAACTAAATAATTTTTAATAGGTTTATAATTGTTAGTTAGTTTATAATAATTAATAATTTTATATTTTTAAAAGTTTAAAGTTTTAAATTAATTTTTGAGTGTCGTTTTGGTAAAAATCAAATCATGGGGTCTGTGCCAAAGTTTCATGGAAGTCATTCGGGATTAGATCGTATATATAACAAAAACAAATTCATGGGTGTCGGGCGACCACCCTTTATGGGTACGCCACTGTACATGGTATTCTCTAACAATCTAAAGAGAACACTAGTAAAGAACAACTTTTGCTAGAAGACAAGAAGGACAATGAATTAATGTAAGATGAATTAGTTAACACACCAGAACCAGTGTAAATTTTTATGTTCTTAAACTTGTTACTTGTACCCAATCTTCATTTTTCATCTAAGTTTTTTTTATTAAAAAAAAAGAACTCACCTTCCTACATTCGCTATTTCAATAATAACAAGTTTATGAAACTTCAATAATCATATTAAAGGAAGAAAGAACACGTATACTGTATTAGAATAAAAAGAAATGGCGTACTTGATGCTTGACTTAACTCCCGTATTTACGCAGGGTTCGGGGAGGGGCCGGATCGCTTTGCGATCTGATGCACGCAGTCTTACCCTACACTTTATGCATGAGACTATTTCCAAGGCTCGAACTCGTGACCTCAAAGTCACAAAACAACAACCTTAACAGTTGCTTCAAGGCTCGTCCTCCGTTTGAACAAAAGTGAAACTCTCTTATTATTTTTTTTAAAGTTACTGAAAAGTTAATGTTTTTTCATTACTTTTTGGAATTGAAACGCCTAAAAGACTAAAATATGTGGCGAAAGATAATTTATCTGTAGTTTTATAATGTATTTGGTCTAAACTAGTAGTTTTACCCGCCGCGCGTTGCGGCGGCGTCGAAACATAATCTAACTCGAACTCCCGCATGACGCGGTGTGAAACGGATCTTAAACGTTTGAGTCAGTTAAAAAATAAATATACTTAGGTACATAAAAACGTAGGCGCAATGGTAAAACTAAAGAATAAAAATCTAAAAGAGAAACATAAAACTAAATAATAAAAAAGAAAAAAAAACTACCGGTTCGGGTCATTGAAAACCATAAAAGCGAACATCTGATACGGGTTCCGATAATACAAACACCGACAATGATGTTGTTGCTCATAATAGGTTCGGCTCGTAACGGTAAAACAACGGACTAAAGATAAAAACACTCGATTTTGAATTAAACTCCGTTTTAAAAAAAAACTCGATTTTGAATTAAAATCCGTTTTAAAAGAAAATTATGTCGAAACGTTGACAAAAAAAATACTAAAACAGTTGTGCACTCTGTATTTTGAAAAAGCTAACGAACGAAAGTTATTAAAGGAAAACGAAATTAATAAAAAATAGAATTAATTACACAGATGGCCCCTGTGGTTTGGTCAAATTATGGTTTTGGCCCCTATGATTCAGAAACTACAACTTTGACCCAATAGTTTGCACGATTTAACACATTTGGCCCCTCAGTTGGATGGCCGTTAACTTTGGCCGTTAAATGGATGTAAAATGTCTAAAATGCCCTTTTAATATCCAAATAATAATAAAAACAAATTTAAATTAAATACCAAAAAGTAGGACCCACCTAACCTTAAAATTAAACCATCCACCCCCTCTTCCCCTTGCTCCGATCGTTTAGATCACCAGATCTTGACCACCGGCATCTACCGCCGGACTACCCATCTCCGACAAACTCTTCCCCACCAGCATCTCCCCCGTCTCCGTCAAACTTATGTAACCATGAGCCAATGAATTTTGTTTCCACTGTTCTTTAACAATTCTTTTTTTCATGGACTAGATTGTTTGACCTTCAATTGAATTACAACACAAAGAAACCTAAAGATTTAATCTTTACTAGAACACATAACATTCAAGAACACTGAAACCCAAAACCAAAATAGAATGTTCATCAACAAAATCAATTTGAAAGCATACCAAAACTGCCTACCTGGATATGAATGAGGGAGTCTCTACAAAAAAAAGCATACCAAAACTGCCTACCCAAACCCAGATCTGTGAAGCCGCCAGAAAACCCGCATGTAACGAACCAAAATCCGGGTCTCGTTATAAATAAATAAATATTTCTAATTAATATTATGGTGAAAATAATATTTTAGAAATAAGTTGAAACAAGTGGGTTTCAAGTTTGTAATGGGGCTATGTTAGTTTTGACTAACTTTAGAATGAAATGGGTGAAGTGGAAAGTTGAGGGACTAAAGTTGTAATATGGCAAAATCTGCCATTTGACTAGTTAAAGTCAAAATTAACTCATTTTTGAGGTGTTAGTCGTTCAAGAGAAGAGGAGAAGAAGAGAATTTCGGTTTTGGAGCTAAATCGCGGAATTGAGGCTTGTTTTGTGAAGGTTTTGGCTCACACAACACCTTCATAACATCAAGTAAGTGATTCTCTTCCTCTTGATTTCACCATGAATGTGTTCTTGGTGGGTTTTGGGTGAAATCCGAAATTATGTATGCATGTGATGAAATGGTGTTAGATTATTGATAATCTAGCTAAACTAAAGTTAAAGAATGATGATTAACATCCTAGAACCCTTTGATTTTGATTATGAGAAGTTAGGGTTCATATGGTGGAAATTGGGGGTGTTTGGATCATGATGATAAATGGCGAATTAATGAAGATTAAGTGTTTTTAAGATGTTAGACACTTGAGCAAACACCAAATTAACTTAATAATAATTTTTGAAAGAAGAATTAGTGTTAAGATTAAGTTAATGAAACTCAAGTAGGTGAGTTTGTGGTGAAAGAGGGTGTTTGGCTATGAGGATAACCCAAACGGGTCAATTTGGGTTGGAAATGGGGAAATTGAGTTGTGGACTCAATTGTAATGAAATGTTGGTATATGTTAGATTACTAAACTAGGCGAATGTGTTTAGGTAATCAAATTGCAAGCTTGAGAACGGTGCGGGATCTTCTAACCCGAAAGGTAAGTGCCTATGCACTTACTTAGTATTGATGATAAATGGTGAATTTTGTGAATTATGTGTTATGTGATTGTGTACATACTTGTGATATGATAAATTGTGAATGATTTAGTATGTACAATGAATGAATGTAATTATAGTGTTAAGCTATAATGGAAATGGATCATGTGTTGATCATAAATGAAACGGGGATAAATGAGTTTTATGCAAGATTGTATGCATAATGTGTAAAGTTGCATAATTTGTTATGTGGTATGAATGAGCATGAAATTGTATGCAAAATTGAAGGAATGTAGTTATAGTATTTATACTATAATGGATATGTCGATATGGAGTTATGGTCTATGAACCATAATGGATAGAATGGATACGGAGTTATGGTCTATGAACCATAATGGATAGAATGAATATGGAGTTATGGTCCAAGTACCATAATGGATAGAATGGTTATGGAGTATAATCTCGTATCCTAAATGGATATGAAGTTATGGCCTACGTGCCATAATGGAAATGGAAATGTGGTAATGAAATGATGAAAGAAACTTGTATGTGAAAAGTATGTGTATGAAAACCTTAATTGACCAAATGGGTGCAAACGGGTCAAATGGGTGAATTACGATCTAGTGTTATGATGGAAATGAGATTGTGGCCAATGTGCCATAATGGAAAAGGAAATGTGGTAATGAAATGATGAAAGAAACTTGTATGTGAAAAGTATGTGTATGAAAACCTTAATTGACCAAATGGGTGCAAACGGGTCAAATGGGTGAATTACGATCTAGTGTTATGATGGAAATGAGATTGTGGCCAATGTGCCATAATGGAAAAGGAAATGTGTTAATATGAATGATAAATGAAAAGAATGAAACTTGTAGGTGAAATACAAGTGTTATGTAGCCAAATGTTAAAATTTGGTGGAAACGGGTCAAATGGGGGAATGGGTGGAAACAAGTAGAATTTACTTGTTTGTTATGTTTTATCTTCATTACTAATGGTGATATGTTTATGTGGTGATGTAGGGAAAGCTCCGAAGTAGGTCAAGGTCAAGTCCAGGGCGTGAAGGGTTCTCGTATGCATTTTGGTGATTTTTGGAATTTATTAGAAATCCGTTTTCGGATGTGTAAATTGGTACTTAAATTTTATAAGTTGATGTTTTAAAGCTGGTCATATGTGTTTTTGGTCACAACCCATGTGTTGGGAGGTTTTGGTTTATGGTGGTAATGAAAAAGTGGAAAAAAATGGCTAAGTGTTGAAATCTGCAGATGCCCAAAACTTTCTGTGAAAGGTGGTCCCTCGCGGTACGCGAAGATCCAGGGGGGATCCTCTCGCGGTACGCGAGAGACCTGGGTTCCGGGCGTGTTTTTGGGACTCCCTCGCGGTACGCGAGGGAGGTGGTCATTTAGTCTCGCGGTACGCGAGGGTAAAAAAAAAAAAAAAAAAAAAAAAAATTTCTGGGATTTGTTTTAAGCTTCCGCGTGTTTTAGGAACGATGTGTTATAAATTGGTATCAGAGCAATGGTTTGAGGGAATTAGTGCGCGAGGCACTAAACTCAAACCGGATGCTCTTGATATGGGGAAATTGATACGAGAATCCATGGAGGACTTGACTAAGACTCGGAGCTTTCGGAATTGAAAGGTTAGTAATGTTATGATTAATGCTGTCACATATGGTGTATATGTATATGGACGATTGAATGACAATGTGTTATGTGTGCCGAAACTTGTTTTGTGATTTGTTATATGAATATGATAATTGCAATTGGGCATAACGTGTTATTAAACATGTCTGGCCAATATGTTTAATAAGACGGGATGTGCAAGGGTCTTTATGATAACCATATGACAATGAACATTTGCAAGGATTAGGTGAAGGTGATTATATGTGTATGTATGTTTATGAATGATTAAAAGGGGGTAATACATATACGCATAGATAAGATTTAGTGCCTTAACAAGTGGGTAGATTAAAGACCTATAAGTAGGTAGAATATCTATAACTTAGTTAAAATTTGGTCGGGGAGACTAAGGGGCACATGTGTAAGTAGAAGAAATGGTGGATGGAAGTCATCTTAAGGACTCAGGTATGTTAGAGTCTAGACGTGTATCACCTCATGGGTGGTGAGGAACATGGAATGTGTTGGGAGAAATAGAATGCATCAATCTAGCGGAGGATGGCTAGAGCTTTCTATCATGTTATTTCCATCTTCCTTCAAGGAAGATAGGGCTCTTTGAGGTGATCCTTGAGAGGAACAGAATGAAGCCTTGAGAGCGGAAAGTATATCGTTTGGCGAACCGAAGTGGAAGGAAAACCTTGTTTTCACAAGGGGATTCGTGGTGTGCAAACCAAAAGAGTTGAAAGGTGAGAGAATTAATCTTTGATTAATTAGCAGTTGATCACTATAATGGTATTGGCTTTGAAGCAATCCATGGTGATTGAAAGAAGGTGCATCACTCGCGATGAGTTGACTTCAGGTCGTGGCGGAAATTTGGTGGATTTTGATCCGATGATTGTAGAAGAGGTGATGGGTTACTTAGTAACCATATCATAGTCAAGTATGATAAAGGGGTGACGTGTTAATCTGTTCTCATTAGAGACAGTGAAACACGAGGCATACGAATTGGTGTGTATACATGGCTTGTGCCATTGACATCAACCGGGGATATAAAGGGATACTTAGTATTCCAGTTGAGAAAAGGGGATTTGATAAGGGTCATTGCACCCATGTGATTGTTCTATAGTACATAAACTTTTCGGTGGAAAAGGAAAATGGAAGAGTGCGTTTTGGCACTGACAGTCGGTGATAGGATAAAAACTGACTAAAGGTCTCACGGTTTGTGGACTTTATGGTCAAGGGGTAAATGATAAAATGTACATAGGTGGAATGTGTACATAAATGGTGGATGAAGTCTTAGAACTTCATAAATGATGTTGGAAGTCTTTTGGACTTCACAAACGGTGTTTGAAAGTGAAGTCTTCGAACCTCAAAGGTGGATTCGGTGATTGAGATCCTTAAATCTCAAAGGATGACTTACGATTAAGTCAATGGAAATTCTTAGGATGTTTGGATCGCAGATAGGAATCTTCCTCCCAGTGTTGTAAAAGAGGATTCAAGTAAGGAAGTTGTCGTATCCTTACTTGAGGAGGTTGCATGCTTTATCGGTTAAGAATTGATGAGCTGAAGACTCGAGCTTCAAGGGGTATTATGTTTGGGTGTTGGGATCCTCGAATCCCAAGAGGTATGAACTTGAGACCTTGAGTCTCAATGGGTGGATTGGTGATATAGCTTTGAAATTTCCATTTAAGAGGTGAGTGACGTGGGGTTAGAACTTGGATTTCCTTAGTTGTCAAACGTGTTGACTACTCATATAAAGTGGTTCAAAAATCCAAGTATCCCATGGTTAGGAGTGTTGAAATTCAAGTGGAAACTTGTCATTATAAAAGTTTTCCTTTGAAATGTGGTGATTCGGGTTTGAGATCATGGGAGGATAAGTCTACGTCTCGTTGGGTTGTCCAACATAGGGGCTTTTTTTTTTGGTGAGTAGATTAATGTTTGGAACTGTTGTTATTTTCATATGGTGAAGATGAGATAAATGATAAACATTTCGTCTAAATGAAACAGTGACTATCTTAGATAGTGGGCGAACTAATTGATGCAAAAGTAGACAACTGCGTATCACTGTCGAATAAACCATTAAAGACGGAGATAACCTTGGGGGAGTAACGAGGGCAGATAGAGTTGCCACATTAAAGTGAAGTCATTCTTGATGACGATATCATCATCCCTTATTGACGAAATTCGAGAGGCTAAAGTGTTAGCTTTTGAGGGTGATTTGAAGACGGAACGGGTGGTTCTTATGTTGACAAGCTTGGGGAAAATAATTCGGGGTTAAAGACATGCTTTGATAGGATTTGGATTCCTAGGTTGTCAAGTGTTTTGACAACTATTTTATATGAAGCGCATAGATCCAAACATTCTATCCATCCGGGGGGCCACAAAGATGTTTTATGATTTGAGGTGTCATTTTTGGTGGCCGGGTATGAGGCGTGATGTTGTTAAGTATATTGAGAGGTGTCTCACATGCTTAAGGGTGAAGGCGGAGCACCAAAAGCCGTATGGAAAGCTTCAACCGCTTGAAATACCGCTTTGGAAATGGGAGAATATAGCTATGGATTTGATCACTAAACTACCAAAGACCCGAAAGGGTTATGATGCGATATGGGTAGTAGTGGATCGGTTGACGAAGAGTGCATATTTCCTACCTATAAAGGAAACATACTCTTCGGATAGATTGGCGGAAATGTATGTGAAGGAAATTGTGTCACGTCATGGTGTGCCGGTGTCGATTATATCGGATCATGATACGAGATTTACTTCTCGATTTTGGAAGAAATTCCATGAGGATATGGGGACTAGATTGAATCTTAGCACCGCTTATCATCCACAAACGGATGGTCAAAGCGAGCGAACGATTCAAACGCTCGAGGATTATGATGCGAGCGTGTGCTCTGGATTTTTGGGGAAAGTTGGGACGATCATTTACCGTTGGCAGGAATTTTCTTATAACAATAGCTACCGTTCTAGTTTTGGTATGCCGCCTTTCGAGGCGTTGTATGGGAGAAAGTGTCGAACACTCGTGTGTTGTGGTGAAATTGGTCAACGGGAACTTGGTAATGTCGAGGCGGTCAAGGAAACTAACGATAGTATTGACCAAATTAGAGCACGCTTGAAAACGGCTCAAGATCGCCAAAAGTCCTATGCGGATAATAGGAGGCGGGCGATTGAGTTCCAAGTGGGGGACGTTGTGCTTTTGAAAGTCTCTTCTTGGAAAGGGGTGATACGGTTTAGGAAACGGGGAAGTTAAGCCCACGTTTCGTCGGACCGTTTAAGATGATAGTAAGGGTGGGTGCGGTAGCTTATGTTTGGAGCTACCGGAGGGACTAAGCAGACTTTATAGCACGTTTCATGTGTCTCATTTGCGAAAGTGTTTGGCGGATGAATCTACTTTTGTTCCATTGGATGATATTGAATTGGATGATAAGTTGATTTATGTTGGGGAAACGGTGGCAATCTTGGATAGAAAAGTGAAGCGTTTACGCAATAAAGAGATTAGCCAAATTTTGGTGAGGTGGAAACATAGAAGGGGAGCGGAAATGACTTGGGAAACCGAGGAGGAAATGCTCAAATATTATCCGAACCTTTTTATGTGAAGTCGGGTTTCGGGGACGAAACCCAAATAAGGGGAGGAGATTTGTAACGAACCAAAATCCGGGTCTCGTTATAAATAAATAAATATTTCTAATTAATATTATGGTGAAAATAATATTTTAGAAATAAGTTGAAACAAGTGGGTTTCAAGTTTGTAATGGGGCTATGTTAGTTTTGACTAACTTTAGAATGAAATGGGTGAAGTGGAAAGTTGAGGGACTAAAGTTGTAATATGGCAAAATCTGCCATTTGACTAGTTAAAGTCAAAATTAACTCATTTTTGAGGTGTTAGTCGTTCAAGAGAAGAGGAGAAGAAGAGAATTTCGGTTTTGGAGCTAAATCGCGGAATTGAGGCTTGTTTTGTGAAGGTTTTGGCTCACACAACACCTTCATAACATCAAGTAAGTGATTCTCTTCCTCTTGATTTCACCATGAATGTGTTCTTGGTGGGTTTTGGGTGAAATCCGAAATTATGTATGCATGTGATGAAATGGTGTTAGATTATTGATAATCTAGCTAAACTAAAGTTAAAGAATGATGATTAACATCCTAGAACCCTTTGATTTTGATTATGAGAAGTTAGGGTTCATATGGTGGAAATTGGGGGTGTTTGGATCATGATGATAAATGGCGAATTAATGAAGATTAAGTGTTTTTAAGATGTTAGACACTTGAGCAAACACCAAATTAACTTAATAATAATTTTTGAAAGAAGAATTAGTGTTAAGATTAAGTTAATGAAACTCAAGTAGGTGAGTTTGTGGTGAAAGAGGGTGTTTGGCTATGAGGATAACCCAAACGGGTCAATTTGGGTTGGAAATGGGGAAATTGAGTTGTGGACTCAATTGTAATGAAATGTTGGTATATGTTAGATTACTAAACTAGGCGAATGTGTTTAGGTAATCAAATTGCAAGCTTGAGAACGGTGCGGGATCTTCTAACCCGAAAGGTAAGTGCCTATGCACTTACTTAGTATTGATGATAAATGGTGAATTTTGTGAATTATGTGTTATGTGATTGTGTACATACTTGTGATATGATAAATTGTGAATGATTTAGTATGTACAATGAATGAATGTAATTATAGTGTTAAGCTATAATGGAAATGGATCATGTGTTGATCATAAATGAAACGGGGATAAATGAGTTTTATGCAAGATTGTATGCATAATGTGTAAAGTTGCATAATTTGTTATGTGGTATGAATGAGCATGAAATTGTATGCAAAATTGAAGGAATGTAGTTATAGTATTTATACTATAATGGATATGTCGATATGGAGTTATGGTCTATGAACCATAATGGATAGAATGGATACGGAGTTATGGTCTATGAACCATAATGGATAGAATGAATATGGAGTTATGGTCCAAGTACCATAATGGATAGAATGGTTATGGAGTATAATCTCGTATCCTAAATGGATATGAAGTTATGGCCTACGTGCCATAATGGAAATGGAAATGTGGTAATGAAATGATGAAAGAAACTTGTATGTGAAAAGTATGTGTATGAAAACCTTAATTGACCAAATGGGTGCAAACGGGTCAAATGGGTGAATTACGATCTAGTGTTATGATGGAAATGAGATTGTGGCCAATGTGCCATAATGGAAAAGGAAATGTGGTAATGAAATGATGAAAGAAACTTGTATGTGAAAAGTATGTGTATGAAAACCTTAATTGACCAAATGGGTGCAAACGGGTCAAATGGGTGAATTACGATCTAGTGTTATGATGGAAATGAGATTGTGGCCAATGTGCCATAATGGAAAAGGAAATGTGTTAATATGAATGATAAATGAAAAGAATGAAACTTGTAGGTGAAATACAAGTGTTATGTAGCCAAATGTTAAAATTTGGTGGAAACGGGTCAAATGGGGGAATGGGTGGAAACAAGTAGAATTTACTTGTTTGTTATGTTTTATCTTCATTACTAATGGTGATATGTTTATGTGGTGATGTAGGGAAAGCTCCGAAGTAGGTCAAGGTCAAGTCCAGGGCGTGAAGGGTTCTCGTATGCATTTTGGTGATTTTTGGAATTTATTAGAAATCCGTTTTCGGATGTGTAAATTGGTACTTAAATTTTATAAGTTGATGTTTTAAAGCTGGTCATATGTGTTTTTGGTCACAACCCATGTGTTGGGAGGTTTTGGTTTATGGTGGTAATGAAAAAGTGGAAAAAAATGGCTAAGTGTTGAAATCTGCAGATGCCCAAAACTTTCTGTGAAAGGTGGTCCCTCGCGGTACGCGAAGATCCAGGGGGGATCCTCTCGCGGTACGCGAGAGACCTGGGTTCCGGGCGTGTTTTTGGGACTCCCTCGCGGTACGCGAGGGAGGTGGTCATTTAGTCTCGCGGTACGCGAGGGTAAAAAAAAAAAAAAAAAAAAAAAAAAATTTCTGGGATTTGTTTTAAGCTTCCGCGTGTTTTAGGAACGATGTGTTATACCGCATCTCTTAGGAAGAAGAAGAACCTGAGAGGCTCCATCTCTCCGGCGATCGGAAAGCCCTCGGAGCTCAAAGAGCTCTCGCTACCTAGCAACCACCTTACGAACCAAATCCCGGAGATTGGGGTCCGATCGTGTGCGAAGGAGATGGAGCAGACGCCGTGAGCGTCCCAGTAGCAGTCGCGGCAGAGGACGAGGTTGTCGGTGAAGCAGCCGACGGATACGGGGGCGGATCGGCAGCCGTCGCAGATCTGGGAGCGGAGGTGTTTGCCGGAGAGGGCATTGGCGGTGTGGACGTGTTTGCCGGAGAGGGCATTGGGAGCGGAGGTGTTTGCCGGAGCGGTGGTGGTAATGACGGTGAAGATGACAGACAGGGGCCATCCTTGTATTTTGGTTTTAATTTTTGTGGTTATTAATTTTTGTTATTAAAAGAAAGGGCAGTTTAGTCATTTTATAAAAACTTAACTGAGTTTTTGACGTCTGTTAGTGTCTGGGGCCATGGGTGTTACAATCGTGCAAACTATTGGGTCAAAGTTGTAGTTTCTGAATCCTAGGGGCCAAAACCATAATTTGACCAAACCACAGGGGCCATCCGTGTAATTAATTCTAAAAAATAAAATGGGTTAAAAGCGTATATTATATATACTATAAGGGTTAAAAATGAAAAAAAAAATGAAAAAAAAAATTAAAAAAAATTCAGCAGGCTGCCGCTTAAGCAGCCTGGCTGCTTCACTATTCACACGTTGGTTTTTAAGTGCCTTGGAAATAGTCTCCTGCATAAAGTGTATGATAAGACTGTGTATATCAGATCGTAAAGCGATCCGGCCCCTTCCCAAACCCTGAGTAAATATGAGAGCTAAGTTAAGCATCAAGTACGTCATTTGTTTTTATTCTAAAACAGCATACGTGTTCTTTCTTCCTTTAATATGATTATTGAAGTTTCATAAACTTGTTATTATTGAAATAGCGAATGTAGGAAGGTGAGTTCTTTTTTTTTTATGAAAAGAAACTTAGATGAAAAATGAAGATTGGGTACAAGTAACAAGTTTAAGAACATAAAAATTTACAACGGTAAAAAATACAAAATGTGGTTTACGCATGTATCATATTGCACAATATGCTTTTAAAGCATGACGGAAATGCAATCTCACACAGCTACGTGATGGACCCTCCAACCAATGAAGTAGTAGACGATGGTGTAATTAATGAATTGCGGGATCAAGAGACACACTTTAGACTACGATATGATCTTGTTGAACATTTTGCTACACTACCAGAGTGGGCCAACAGCGATTCGAAAGACGATTATGTTTAATTTCTCATTTTTTTATTTGTAACTTATTATTGTATTTTGTTATTTTTAGTTGTCTTTTTACTTTTTAATTAATAAAAAAATATTTTTTTATTTAAATGTTTATTTATAAAAAAAAAAGTTGGTGAGGAAATGAGTATGGTATTTCCAATAAAATTTGAGTAAATGGGTAGTTTTGAGATGACCGAATTATATTAGGCAGTTTTGGTAAGTAAATGAGTAATGAGGTAAATAACCCCCATCACCCTTAGATAAAGTTACCGCCTATGTGGTATGTTAATATCGTGTATTATAAGCTCTAAATTCGTTGATTGTTTTAGATTTGTTAAAAAGTATTAAGTTACAACTATATTAGCAAAGTACCTATTAATATATGAGTTTAATTTAATGTATGGATTAATTGATTAAAACAACTGATATGTTATCCCATTAGTGTATCCCCTAACAAATATTCCTCTCGAATGAGTGATGAAAACTGAGTTTACTATATAAATATTTTGTTTATATTAAAAAAAAATGAACTCACCTTCCTACATTCGCTATTTCAATAATAACAAGTTTATGAAACTTCAATAATCATATTAAAGGAAGAAAGAACACGTATGCTCTATTAGAATAAAAAGAAAGTGCGTACTTGGTGCTTGACTTAGCTCCCGTATTTACTCAGGGTTCGGGGAGGGGCCGGATCGCTTTGCGATCTGATATACGCAGTCTTACCCTACACTTTATACATGAGACTATTTTCAAGGCTCGAACTCGTGACCTCAAAATCACAAAGCAACAATCTTAACAGTTGCTTCAAGGCTCGCACTCCGTTTGAACAAAAGTGAAACTATCATATTATTTTTTTAAAGTTACTGAAAAGTTAATGTTTGATTGTTATTTTTTTCATTACTTTTTGGAATTGAAACGCCTAAAAGTCTAAAATATGTGGCGAAAGATAATTTATGTCTAGTTTTATATTATTAACTAAACTAAAAACCAACGTGTGAATATACCCTTCGCGCGTTGCGGCTAACTCGAACTCTCGCGTGACGCGGTGTTAAACGTATCTTAAACGTTTGAGGCAGTTAAAAAATAAATATACTTAGGTACATAAAAACGTAGGCGCAACGGTAAAACTAAACAATAAAAACTAAATAATAAAAAAGAAAAAAATAATAAAGCGAATACCGATACGGGTTTCGATAATACCAATACCGACAATGATTTTGTTAGGTCATAATAGGTTCGGCTCGTAACGGTACAACAACGCACTAAAGATAAAAAAAACTCGATTTTGAATTAAACTCCGTTTTAAAAAAAAATAAAAAAACTCGATTTTGAATTAAACTTCGTTTTAAAAAAAATAAAAAAACTCGATTTTGAATTAAACTCCGTTTTAAAAAAAATAAAAAACTCGATTTTGAATTAAACTCCGTTTTAAAAAAAATTATACCAAAACGTTGATTTTGAATTAAACTCCGTTTAAAAAAAACTCGCTTTTGAATTAAACTCTGTTTTAAAAAAAAATTATGCCAAAACGTTCACAAAAAAAACTAAAACAGTCGTGCACTCTGTATCTTGAAACAAGATAACGAACGAAAGTTATTAAAGGAAAACGAAATTAATAGAAAATAAAACGGGCTAAAGCGTATATTATATATACCGGTTCGGGTTGTTGAAAACCATAAAAGCGAACACCTGATACGGGTTCCGATAATACAAATACTGACAATGATGTTGTTCGCTCATTAAAGTTCAGGGGTAACGAAAAAACAATTTGACCGTACTTTCATGTAATCGAAAAAAAAAATTTAGACCGTACTTTCATGTAAACAATTTTTTTTACGATAACATTAGTGGCGGAGCTTGAAAAAAACGTAGGGGGCCAGGATTTTTTTTTCCTATTAGGGAGGCCGGAACTATAAAATTTTCGGCAGAATATATATAAATTCACACTACTGAGCGAAAAATCGGTCGAATACATATATATGTTACCGTAACATGCGACTCGCGAGACAGACTACAGAGGTGGAGGACTGGATTTGGCAGAGGCGGCGCCGTACGGTGGTCTCAACTCAGGTCGAGCGGCTGGTTGAGTGGTCGGTCTCTGACTCTCACAGTCTCACAGTTTCCGCTCTTTGTCTTTCTTCTTGGCCGACCGCTTAGGTAAGTTGGGTTTAAGAATTGAGACTTTGAGGCATTGGGTTTTAATAAAACATTTGGTCTGGCTAAAGCATAATTTTTTATTAAAACCCAATACCTCAAAACCTTTAATAAAATGTTGAGACTTTTTATAAAATAGTAGGTTTTTTTATAAAATTTTGGACTTTTTATGAAGTGTTGAGCCTTTAAAGAAAATTGAGGGGTAACGTAAATTTTGCTCAGGGTAACGTAAGAGTTAACCGAATACATAAAACCGTAAAAAATTACACTGCGCGTAAAAGTTGAGGGGTAGCGGGCGCTACCCCTACCCATAGGGTAGGTCCGCCCCTAGTTTTACTTTTCACTTTTTGCTTCTTAAGGGAAGAGGTATACTGGACGTGAGAAAGAGGTGAGTCGTGTGGGTGGCGAGGAACACCGCCCTCTTCATGGCATGGAACCTGATCGATGTCGTTTTGTCGGTCAAAAACAAAACTTAAACACCTTAATTAGCAAGGGTAAGTAGAGTATCGTATCCACGAGAAGTATGTGGAAAGTGTTACTTTGTTACAATGATTCAAAGACAGAAAACAATAAACTAATTTGGATTTAGGTTTAAAATAATAATGAGAAGGGTAATCCTCTCCGGAGTTCGGGTATGCAAACACAAGTTCATCCAAGACAATTAGCAATCGATTACATAGACATAATCATTCGGTTCAATTGAATTTAGTGATAATATGAGAACCCGTTGTGAATAAAACTTATTCTCACACAACCATCAACGATAAACCAACTATAATCCAACCCCAAATTGTCCCCGATGTAAAGAAACCCGAGAATATTGAGACTTAAACAACAATTCGAAATCAATCAATGAAATTTAAAGTATTCAATCAATAAATGGAATCATATTGCTTAACATGCCAATCAAGATTACAAACCAAGCTAAACATACAAGGATTCACAAGTGTTCAACAAAACCCTAGACCCAAAGAGGACTACAACGGATTTAGCCACTCATACTCATAACAATAATCAAATCTAGTGTACTAGTACTTACAATCATGAAATATCAAGAACGATCGGTCCAAATATGGTAGAAATCGCCTTCTTGGAGATTTGGAACGGCTGGAATCGATGGAAGTCGGGATTGGGGGCTGCTAGAGGTGAAAGACTGATTTAGGTTAATTTTTCCTGTAAAAACGTTTTCTCGCGTACCGTAAGGGACAATTTAGCAAGGGGCTCCTTTTAAAATCTTCGCGTACCGCGAACTTCTTGGACGAGTCCTTCGCATACCGCGAAGGACAAAACAGCCGACAGACTTCGTTGAATCCTCGCGTACAGCGAGGAATGCCTCTAAGGTCTTCGCGTATCGCGAAGGACCTGGTTTCCAGGAACTTTTGACTTTTTACATTTTAACCCCCTGTACTTTCATGCCTTCTCCATTATACTTCGTCTTCCGCTCATTTAGCACATAAACCTGGGAGGTAGACACAACCACAAACACGCATAAAACCGAAAAAAAATACACAACCAAATAACTAAAACGCACACGCAATGAGATGTAAACACGGGTTATTAAACCCTACATCATGCGTTAAACCAACCAAACCCGTTTAACCAATTTGTTCAAAGACAAGGATACATACCATATGTGGACCCAATGTTATTTGGTATGTCCCACTCAAGCAACTACGACCCTGACTATGTTCCCAAAACACAATAAATGCCCGAATATGTTGAGGAGACGCAAGCAACACCAAGACAAAGGCCTCACAAGAAGAATATGACACAAGTGGAGTCATCCAGAACGACATGATGAAGTGGGTTATCCAAGCGGAAAACAAGGAAGTGGGTGTCGACCAAGGAGTTGAACTTGGCAAAGGCGTTTGTCGACATGTCATGATGCGTTTGTCGACATGTCGGGTGATTGATATTTACTTTTACTTTATTAGTTAGTTTTTTACACTTTATTTGACTGATTGTATAGAAATTGTAGGTGACGCTCAATCAAGCACCGCCCTATGGGAACTTATAAGTACAAAATTTATAACCTAATAGAGAAACCCGAGTACCGAACTCTAGACCAACTTAGATCAAAATGGCGGGATATACACAGAAAGGTACCAAAGTTCCACAGGATTTATCAAGGTGTTGAGAGGATGCTTGTCATCATAAAAATAAAGGTACTAAACTTCCAGTGAAGCGGTTGTAGCGATACCGACTTTTTGCGGATCACAACAACTTGTTACCAAGACGATCATGGTGGCACGGCTCCAACGCGATTAGGGGAACTTTGAGGGGTTTGTCGAAATGGCAAGCATTGTCGGATTCTATGTAAGACCAAAAACCTAGGAGGTCTCAGTTTGTAACTAGATTTTCATAAAAGAAATAAAACCATTGCAGCGAAAAGTCATACAATCCCAAAACACACGGGAGATACCATGAATTACTAAGTTTAACTGAAAGTAAAGTCATAAACAAAAATGTCAGTCTTTAGGGTAAGGGTTATAAAATCCGAATAATTCCCAAGGGCCAAAAGTATCAAAAATATAAAGTCTAGAGGTTGAACTTTAATTCTCCAAAATTTAAAGGACTAAAAGTGAAAAAAATCAGAAAGTGGAAGGGGTAGGCGGCCGCTACCCTAACCCTTAGCAGTCCGCTACGTGTTGACAAAGGAAACAACCGGGAGACGACACGTGTCCCTGTAACTCACCAGTCGAATTTCAACGCGTGGAAGGGTGGCGGACCACCAGCCTTAACCATAGCGGTTCGCTACATAGGCACCAAGCCAAATAAACCGCCTCATTGGATGGCGGACCGATACAGCTTTGTGTAGCGGTCCGATACGAGTCCGATGTCCACCCTATAAATACTTAATCAATCCCATCCATTTTAGACACACAAACACACTCCCATTACACACGCAAGTTCTGATAGCATGATTTCCAAGGTTCTGATCTACTCCTGAGAGTCTGGTTTCTCGAAATTCTGTCCGCAAACTGCCATAGATAGCACTAAGGTAAGGTTTCTGAACACCCTGAGGTTTCTTTGTGTAAACCTAATATAGGGATATTGATGATGATAATGTTGAATATGATCTAGGGTTCTGTTGAAGTATTGATTGCGGTATTCGATACAGGAGGAAGTTCTGTTGGAGGTGAGTTCCTCTAAACTGTGCTCTATGAAATGTTTTGTAAATGATTTTGTATCTGAGATCCCAATACTATCCGTGCATATATCATATAATAAGTACTTATTGTGGCCATGATTGGGGTGGAACCTAGGGCCAAGATTGATCATCTTAGACAATTCTGGTCTAAGGGTGACCAGCAAGCCTGGATGGTTCCTGTATATATGTATGTTGTAGACGGGTGATTCTGGGTGATGGGTTGGACATAATAATTGTAATTCATATGTGGGGTATTCATTCTTGATCAGGGATACAGGAAAATATGATTTTGTTTATGAACTCACCAGTTTAAGCTGATCCAAAATGTTTTCAAATGTTTTTGAGCACAGGTGAACCCTAGCTAGTAGAATGCATTCCAGGAGTTGTACAAAGGTTGGAAATAGGGAGGACTGAGGGCAGGTCTTTGAGTGACCATAAGGCCTGAGTGATTGGCATGATTCTTCGTGAGCTATAAGTCCAGAGTTTGATATGTTGTATTTTCCAGTCAGTCCCTATTGTACAAACTTTACATTATGAAATGAAATAATTTATGTTGTTAAGTCTTCCGTTGTGTGTTTTCTTATCAACGTCACTGTAACTAGAAGGCGACCTTCAACCGGTATGTAGTTATCTGACGAACGGGATGTTCTGTCTAGGAAAGAGCGGTGTATAAATCTCTCCTAGACACATCGCTCTTACCTGGGAACATATATGTTGGAGGTACTACTCTGGTAGATGATTGTCATGTGTTACGGGTGTGACAAGTTTGTATCAGAGCCTCAGTTTAAGGGATTTAGATACTAATAGGAAAGATTAGTATCTAGACTTAAACTAAGAGTTCTAAGAATAGCTGGAATGCCATAGGATATAAGTTAAGATGTGGTCTATCATTATGAATATAACAGGAGATGTCGAGAAAAAATATATTAAGTACATTATTGGCCAACTATCTTTAATTTCTGATTTTCTGGATCATAACCGGTTATACGAATTCTGATGTCATACATCTGTGTGTATAGGTAACGATGGTTGGACGAGGAAGAGGAAGAGGTAGAGGAACAGGTCGTAATCTAGTTACTAGGAGCCATAGGCAAACAGAAATTAACACTGATACTAACAACCATGAAGAGAATAACAATAATGACGGTCCTCATGCTGAGGAGGTAGTTATGTCTGAAACTCAGTTTCAAGAAGTTGTGGCCAGCGAAGTCACAAAGGCTGTACGAAACACCCTACCCGGATTATTAGATGAAGTTCTCTCAAGTAGAATGGGTACTGGCACGGCTGGAGGAGGAAACAATAAAACCATCGGAGGGGCCAACGGAAACGCCCATACTAGCTCAGTAACTAGAACTGAGAATCATGAAGAATGCAGTTATCAATCCTTCGAAGACTGCAAACCTAAGCCATTTGATGGCAAGAAAGGAGCCATTGATACTACTCAGTGGATCACCAAGATGGAAGTTGTGATCAAACTAAGTGAATGTAGAGATGATCAGGCAGTCAAGTTTGCTGCCAATTCTTTGGAAACCACCGCTCTAGGTTGGTGGGAGTCGGTAAAGCAGGCTAAAGGAGAGCAAGCGGTGGAAAATATGAGAAGGAACGAATTCAAGGAACTGATTATGCAACGATTCTTTCCTCAGAATAAACTCGATAAGCTTGAGGAGGAGTTTCAGCGTCTGGAAGCTGGAACTATGATGCATCAGGAATATGCAACTAAATTTGACGAGATGTCAAAACTAGTGCCACATCTGGTGACACCCGAACCCCGAAGAATCAAACATTTTATCAAAGGTGCTAACCTTGGTGAAAACTGTCGCACCACAAACAATGGATTCGGCCTTAGCATTGAGTGCCACAGTTTACGATGACGTGGCAGCTCAAGACGCCAAAGATAAGGCTGAGAAGACAGTAGAGGTAAAACCTGTAGAAACTAAGAGGAATAGTGAGGAAGTGATGTACCGATTTAAGCCGAGAAACTTTAAGTTCCCTAGGAGAGAGGGAAATAACCCGATGAGAAACCCCCAAGAGACAAGATGTGGTAAATTCCAGAAATTGGGGCATGTTGCAATGAATTGTCCATCTTTCAAATGTTATAATTGTAATAAGATAGGGCATATAGCAAGAAACTATACCAAACCCGCACAACAGAAGCCCAGAGGAGGGGCTAAAGGTCGGGTATTCGTGATACGTGAAGGGAGAAGGAACAACAATGCTAAAGTGGTAGCTGGTACGTTCCTAGTTAATAATGTTTATGCTAAAATCCTGTTTGATGCAGGAGCAAATAGAAGTTTTGTTTCGAATGCCTTTAGCTTGTGTTTAGGAATAAAACCTATTCCACTTGAGCATGCTTACGTAGTTTATACAGCAAGTGGTGAGCAGACTAGGATAACAGAATCGTTTGTGAATTGCAAGATGACTCTGGGTAATGAAAATTCAGTAATTGAATTAATGCCAATGAGTATGAGCAAGTACAATGTTATCATTAGAATGGATTGATTGAACCAATACCATGCTCAGATCGATTGTGATCAACGGACTGTTAGGATTTGTAGACCTAACGGATAGTCTATGTTGATACAATGTAATAGTGAGGAGAATAAGATTGAAACGATTTCTGTAGCCAAGGCTAAGAAATGTGTGAATACATGATGTAGTATATTTGTAGTTTATACTTTAGACTCTAAACCTGAATGGAAGGTTGTGGACATTCCTGTAGTATGCGATCATCCGGAATAATTACCTGGTCTACCACCGGATAGACAAATCGAATTCCGAACCGAACTCATACCTGGAGCCAAACCCGTGGCTAAGTCACCATATCGTCTTGCACCTTCCGAGTTGAAGGAATTAATAAAGCAGATTCAAGAGTTGTTGGACAGAGGCTTTATACGTCCAAGTACTTCACCATGTGGAGCTCCAGTCTTGTTCGTAAAGAAGAAGGAAGAAAGTATGCGTATGTGCATAGATTATCGGGAGCTGAATAAGCTTACTGTAAAGAACAAATATCCATTGCCTAGGATAGATGATTTGTTTGATCAACTGCAAGGAGAAAATTCTCAAAGATAGATCTTAGATCTGGGTATCATCAGTTAAAGGTACAAGAGGAAGATGTACCTAAGACTGCCTTTAGAACCCATTATATACACTACGAATTCTTAGTTATGTCATTTGGTCTAACTAATGCTCCAGTAACATTTATGGACCTAATGAATCGGGTTTGCAAACCATTCTTGGACAAATTCGTTATAGTGTTCTTAGACGATATCCTTATCTATTCCCGAACCCAAGAAGATCATGTCAAACATCTCCAGATAATCCTGGAAACCCTTAGAAAAGAAAAGTTATACGCTAAGTTTTCCAAATGCGAGTTTTGGAAAAAAGAAGTACAATTCTTAGGGAATCTCATAAACCACAAAGGAATTCAAGTAGATACAGCCAAGATTGAAGCCGTTGTCAAATGGGAAACTCTAAAGACGCCAACTGAAGTTCGAAGTTTCCTTGGTCTAGCAGGATACTACCGAAGGTTCATACAAGATTTCTTTAAGATTGCTACTCCATTAACCACTTTGACCCAGAAAGTGGTAAAATTTGAATGGAGTCAGAAGCAAGAAGAAGCATTCCAAACCCTTAAGCAGAAACTTAGTTCAGCACCAATCTTAGCATTACCCGAAGGGAATGATGACTTCATCATCTATTGTGATGCTTCCCGCATTGGTCTATGTTGTGTATTGATGCAGTGAGAAAAGGTTATAGCCTACGCATCATGACAACTTAAGGTTCATGAGAAGAACTATACCACACACGATCTTGAACTTGGTGCCATAGTGTTTGCTCTAAATATTTGGGGACACTATCTATATGGCACTAAGTGTGTGATATATACAAACCATAAAAATCTCCAACATATATTCAATCAAAAGGATTTGAATATGAGACAAAGGAGATGGATGGAACTCATTAACGATTATGAATGTGAGATCAAATACCATCCCGGGAAAACTAATGTTGTAGCAGACGCATTAAGTAGAAAGGAAAGAGTCAAACCCATAAAGATATGAGCCTTAAGGTTAGAAGTCGGAGTAGACTGGATAGATCAAATCAAGGAATTTCAAACTCAAGCACTACAAGAAGACAATATCAAGAAAGAACGCATGGTTGGTAAGGAGAAATTACTAACCAAAGGCGATGATGGAATTCCACGATTTGGAGATAGAATTTGGATTCCTAGGCTTGGGGATATCCAAACAAAGGTGATGGATGAAGCTCACAAATACAAATACTCGATACATCCCGGAGCTAATAAAATGTATAAGGATTTAAGATCTCAGTTCTGGTGGCCAAACATGAAAAGATCTATAGCTCAATATATAGAGAAATGTTTGACTTGTCTTCAAGTCAAGATTGAACATCAGAAACCCGCAGGTCAACTACAATAGTTGGAGACACCTGTGTGGAAATGGGATAGGATTACTATGGATTTCGTTACAAAACTGCCGAGAACCTAGAAAGGGCATGATTCTATTTGGGTTATAGTTGATAGATTAACTAAATCAGCACATTTCATTCCTATCAACGAAAGTTACCCAATGGATAAACTCGCTCGACTCTACATCAATGAGATCGTAAGCCGACATGGAATACCGCTATCTATTATCTCTGATAGAGATAGTCGGTTCACTTCTAGATTCTGGACTACTTTCCAAAAAGAGTTGGGAACTCGGATTAATATGAGTACGACATATCATCCTCAAACTGATGGACAGAGCGAAAGGACAATTCAAACTCTAGAGGATATGCTAAGGGCTTGTGCCATAGAATTTAGAGGTAGCTGGGACAATCCCCTACCACTAATAGAATTTTCTTACAACAACAGTTACCATTCAAGTATAAAAGCTGCACCGTTTGAAGCACTATACGGTAGAAAGTGCAAAACTCCAATTTGTTGGACGAAAGTTGGTGATAGCCAACTGTCTGGACCAGAGATCTTATAGGAAACAACTGTTAAAATAGTCCAGATCAAACAAAGGTTGAAAGCTGCACAAGATCGACAGAAAAGTTATGCAGATAGACGTCGACGACCATTAGAATTCCAAGTTGGTGACTACGTCATGTTAAAAGTATGACCTTGGAAAAGTGTTGTACGTTTCACGAAACGTGGGAAATTAGGGCCAAGGTATATTTGACCCAAGAAAATCATAGAAAAAGTTAGAGCCGTAGCATACAAACTCGAATTGCCTGAAGCATTACAAGGTATTCATAACACGTTTCACGTGTCATGTTTACGCAAGTGCTTAGCAAACACGGATAAGGCAATATCCTTAGATGATGTTCACGTTGATCATAAACTCCAATTCGCCGAACAACCCGTTAAGATCTTAGGAACTCAAGATCGAAAGTTGAGAAAGAAAACTATACCAATGGTATTGGTACAATGGCAAGGTTGGAAGGGTGCCGACAAAACTTGGGAATTAACAGAGCAAATGAAAGTTAAGTATCCCCATCTATTTGACTGATTCTGAATTTCAAGGACGAAATTCTTGTAAGGAGGGGAGATTTGTAACATCCGAACAAATGAAAGTTAAGTATCCCCATCTATTTGACTGATTCTGAATTTCAAGGACGAAATTCTTGTAAGGAGGGGAGATTTGTAACATCCGAATAATTCCCAAGGGCCAAAAGTGTCAAAAATATAAAGTCCAGAGTTTGAACTTTTGTAACATCCCGAAAATCCGAAAAGTTATGGGTTAAAGTTAGTGGGCGACCCAGATCGATATTAAACTAAATGCGGAGCAGGGTTTGTCGTGCATGGAATTTTAACGACATTTAGTGGACTCGGTTATCCAAAATACGAACGGGTCGGATTCGTTATGACCAAATTAGAACTAGAGGGACCCGAATGAACTTATGGAGTTTATATACCACCTAATGAAAGCCATTCTCGGCTGGGTTGTGCTCAACGGAAGCAGGACAAAGCGTAAAGGAGCGGGAGACCAAGCAAGGTGGTTCCGGGGTAGTTTACGGCGGCATCAAGCAGAGGGAACTACAACTCGCGCTAGGTAAATCATTATTACCATTCTTTTGTATTATGTTTCTGTTTCATGTAATACCCGACTAGGGTTTTGGAGTGGTTGGTTTCGGCCAGCGATAAAGCCGACGAGACAAGGACGACCGGTGGTAGGGGTGATCCCAAAAGGTGGGTTTAGGAATAACGACGAGCTGTAATGACAACAGTGGTGCGACGAGGTGGTGTAGAGCGGAGGTGGTGAAGCGGGTAGCCGACAACGAATGGTCGGTAGCAGGAGTGGTGTCCGACCCAGTGGAGGAGGTCTGGTACTAGCATAGTGGGGCTGTGTGCACCCACTAGGGTTCGCACATGGAAGGGAAGCGCAGTGGAGACCCATGGAGGCAATGACAGGCCAAGGTGGTGGCTATGACGACGGCACGCGGGATCATGGTGGTGACCCGGTTGGAGTGTGGCGGCTGTGGAGGAGAGAAGGAGAAGGGGGCCGGACTTGGTAAGTGCTCGACAAGGATGATAATGGCCGACGAGGACGTGGATGAAGTTTGTTGTGACGGAAGGTGCACTGCGGCGGCGTGAGGCTGGGAGGACTTGGTTTTGGAACCCGACGGTGGTTCACAGTGGTGGTCAAGGATAGAAAGGAATCGGGTTACACCCTTTTAGGGTTTTTGGCACGATTAAGATTTTATGCGCATCGTGCACGTATGCATGCATGTGTAGGAGCCCGGATCGGGCATGCGTGGGTTCGGGGAGCTAGGGCTTGTACGATGCCTGCGTGTGCCTGCATGCAGGCATGGAAGAGACGGTTGGATGGCAGGATGAGTGCCGGGGGCTTAATTATAATTATATATATATATATTTATTATTAGGCAAAAGATTTGTACGTGTTCTGATCACGGGATCACGCGTTGGCTAGGTTCAGGATTCGAGCATAGACGGACAAGTGCAGGGCAAGGACTTAGACTCGGTATACCCGGTGAGTTTCTAATCCCCCTCTTTTAAACGTTTTACTGTTTTGGGTCTATCGTACATACTTTCATGAGATATTAATACAATTAATCGTGTTAAGGGTTCTAATCCATTATGTTTTGAGTATAAAATGACTATTAAGAAGTCGTAGGGTCTATGGTGTGTTCATAGAAAAATGTGAGCTAAGGGTATGAGTTATTACTATGTGATATGATAAGGGCAGATCGGGGAGAGTCGGGCGTTAAGCTAAATGCTTATGATTTCATGTGGGGTATATATTGTTCTAGTGTCATGTGTGAAGTACAGATGTAGATAACGTGTAGTGTATATGATGTGTGATATTATGTGTTTATATTTGTGTGACGTGTTTGCATCGTTGTCCGTATGACATGACGGGATTTGTGAAGGATGAGGTCCTTCGGGAAGTCACCAAATGTGACATTTATTTAGCAGGGTAATGATGAGATCGGGGTGTGTCGAACGCTCTGACGAGTGTAACACTAACGAGGGTGCAGTGACAAGGTATGTATTTGCATGCGTATATATGTGTTAATTTGCATGCTAGTGATGAGTTATATTTATTGTGTGTGAGATAGCGTTAATGTGATGTGTTGATGATAGTAATGTAATATGTGAAGTTAGACTGACCGTTGAGTCAGGACTTGTGACGTGACGTGTATAAGAGTCGTGTCAGTTAATTGTGGGAGCCTTGGTTAAGGCCGGATGTATTAATGTCTAGGGTAGGTGGTGTTAACCCAGAGTCGAGTTAATGCGTATTCTTGGGTACAAGTTGTTAGCATAGTATGTTGAGTCTATGTCGATGTGACTGTAAGGTTATTATTATTATTATTATTATTATTATTGGTAGTACGGGATGAGTCCCGGGTGATGAACGGTTAAGGGATGCCGTGGGATGTCAGGGGGTTAACTATTCGTGTAACACTTCTGATTTTCAGTGTTCATATTTCAATTCAATGTAATACAATTTCGAATTCAATACTCGTGCACTGCCTTATTATTTTGCTTACCGTAAACTAAATGCTATGATTCAATACAAATTTACAAGTTTTGCTCGATTATATACACTTAAACGCTATACAAGTAACTATTTATTTCAAACTAATCAAACCTGAAAAGTCAAGGACTAAAGTTGAAAATTTATCAGGAAACCCTAATTAGCACGGTCGTGCTTCGTCCTGGCACGGTCGCGCCAAGTGCCTCGGCACGATCGCGCGACTGGTCCTGGAACGATCGCGCCCAGTGCCTAAGCACGGTCGCGCCTATCTTGGCACGGTCGCGCCTGCGTAACAGTCGAAACGTAAATGCAGTTTCAAAACGCTCGGTCGTTTGAATTCAAATCCGATGTGCGTTTCTCTTTCAGTATCAAAGAAAATAATTGTCAATTACGATCATTATCATCCATTTGCGAATTCTCTCAAGAAAAACCGTCCAAAATTTCTCCCAAGCCTCGAATCAATCTTTTCGATCCAGTTGCTACCAAATAATCAAGGAACTCGATCCTCCGATCATCTCTAAGGTTTCTGAAGGGTTGAATCAGCCGGAATCACAGCAGAAGACGCCGGAAAGCAATCTTGCCGTCGTCGGAACCTCCTTCTACCGACCTCCATCGATTCCCTACTCTTTCGGGTAATTGATCACTTGTTATTATCCGTTTTAGTATTTAGATCGAAAGCCCCATGTTAATCTGGACTTCCATTACAGAAATTATCCGGAACCGAAATTCCTATTTTTAATAAAAAGGATTTAATCGAATCCATTCTTAAACACGTTTTCCATACAATTAATTTATATGAATAGACTCGTAACAACTCAGTAATTAAAAGCCCTAACAATTCCAACGCTATAAATACAGGATTTGTTCAATTCGTGTCTGATTTGGAAGAGACACGGTCGCGCTAATCATCTAGCGCGGCCGTGCCTCATGAAACGCGGTCGTGCCGAGTAGCAGCGCGGTCGTGTCCTCCTGTCCAGACCTAGTCATGCCCTTTGGGCTAGCCTCTGTTGTGTCTAAAAATCATAGACACGACCGTGCCGAGCCAAGGCACGGTCGTGCCTGTTGACTTGTCTAGTTTGTGCCCTCTGTTGATCAACCCGATCGCGCCCCGACTAGCGCGGTCGCGCCCGTGGCTTGAGCACGATCGTGCCCGTGGCTTGAGCACGATCGTGCCCTTCCGAGGCACGGTCGTGTGTGACTCAGAAATTTTAACAGAATTATAATTTCATATTTTTCAATCAATAAATGTTTCAAATTTTATAAAAATATGTTTTCTGTATTTGAAGAGATTTAAAGTTTAATCTGGAGATAAATATTATTTATTTAAAAGTTTATTTAAAAATTTATAAAAATTAAATTTATATTTATCTTACACTTAAATGATGTTTTAAATGATTAAGTTACAAAGTTTATAAATAAATAAGATAATAATAATTTATTTAATATTTAAACAAAAATCATTTATTTAATTATACTTAATTACAATCAATATTTACATTATTTCATAAACTATAATCATTTATTTATTTATTAATTTACATTTAACACATGCAATATTTTCATAATCAACAATTTTATAAAAATTCTATTTTATTATTTAAATTTCAAACTTTAATCAAATGTTCCAAAAATGGTTACTACAACTTTATATATTTCATTTAATACTTTTTATACACAAATTCAACCTTCAATGTTAGACTTAAACTTTGTACACCGATTTGATTCAATATACATTACTATCTAGGTTAACCCGTGCGTATCAAGAACCCTTATTTTATCTATACTCTTTGTTAGCTACATCTCCATACCAAGTGAGTATTCACAACCCTTTTTTACTCTTTTACACTTTTGGGGTGGAACATGAACCTTATACACATTACACATTTACATTTACATAAACAACACAAGTGCAAAATCCTATATACATACATGTGTGCAAAATTTGAGCTTTGTGCCCGAGTGCTAGTTGTGCTAATCTTTGTGAAAACTTATGTGCAATCATTAACTATACAAGCCGACGGTTTTCAATGATAGATCTATTGAGTCTGACAAACCCACCCAGGTGCGCGGTGATTGAAACCGACAACATAATTTTTGCATGCTAGTTACAAAGGTTTGATTGTACTTGGTTACACAATAGCTGCTCCCCATAAACGCCTTATTTTATCATGTCTTGTAAAGGATTTGTTTTCAACTATATGTTATCTATATACAACTGTGTTATACTCACCAACTTTTTAGTTGACTTTATTTTATTCATGTTTCAGGCCCTAATATGTGAGAATGATTCAAGACGTGCTCAATATAGGATTTGGACTTAGCAAGTTAAATCAAGAATTCTATGAGTTGTTTATGTTTCTTTGTTTGAATTTGATTTGTACTTGGATTATTTGAAATGGAAATTTGACTTTAATATATTTCAATTTAGTCAACCATGTGCTATGAACAGTCTACATGTCCCGCCCCGATGATTCCGCCATCGGTCGGGGTGTGACAATTCGTTAATAAATAATAAAACTATTTTGGGAGGACCGAAGGGTCCGGAGTGAATTAAGCTAATGAATGGAACGTGGCGGTTTTTGTTCAAACTAAACTATTAGAACTCACTCAGCGTAGCTGACTTTGTGTATACGTTAGATTGCTTTGCAGGTAAGCGTAGAGTTGACGTATCTTGGCTTGGAGGCGGTGTTACTCGGATTGGTGTGCAGGCATTCGTAAGGTAAGCATAATAACGTTAAATGGTAATAAATGAGTTTTGAGAGACTTCCGCTGTAGTTTGAATTGCAATAAATGCATTTTTAATGAAAATGACCCGTTATGAGAACCAACTGTAGGATGTCCGGGTTGGGGTCTTACAACTTTAATTCTCCAAAAGTTAAAGGACTAAAATTGAAAAAATCTAAAAGTGGAAGGGGTAGCGGACCGCTACCCTAACCCTTAGCGGTCCGCTACGTGTTGACAAAGGAAACAACCGGGAGACGGCACGTGTCCCTTAACCATAGTGGTCTGCTACGTAGGCACCAAGCCAAATAAACCGCCTCATTGGGTGACAGACCGACACAGCTTTGTGTAGCGGTCCGCTACAGGTCCGATGTCCACCCTATAAATACTTGATCAATCCCAGCCATTTTAGGCACACAAACACACTCCCATTACACACACAAGTTCTGATAGCACGATTCCTAAGGTTCTGATCCGCTCCTGAGAGTCCGGTTTCTCGAAATTCTGTCCGCAAACTGCCATATATAGCACTAAGGTAAGGTTTCTGAACACCCTGAGGTTTCTTTGTGTAAACCTAAGATAGGGATATTGATGATGATAATGTTGAATATGATCTAGGGTTCTGTTGAAGTATTGATTGCGATATTCGATACAGGAGGAAGTTCTGTTGGAGGTGAGTTCCTCTAAACTGTGCTCTATGAAATGTTTTGTAAATGATTTTGTATCTGAGATCCCAATACTATCCGTGCATATATCCTATAATAAGTACTTATTGTGGCCATGATTGGGGTGGAACCTAGGGCCAAGATTGATCATCTTGGACAGTTCTGGTCTAAGGGTGACCAGCAAGCCTAGATGGTTCCTGTATATATGTATGTTGTGACCCGGGAATCTAAGGGCGATTCTGGGTGATGGGTTGGACAGAATGATTGTAATTCCTATGTGGGGTATTCATTCTTGATCAGGGATACACGAAAAGATGATTTTGTTTATGAACTCACCAGCGTAAGCTGATCCAAAATGTTTTCAAATGTTTTTGAGCACAGGTGAACCCTAGCTAGTAAAAGGCATTCGAGGAGTTGTACAAAGGTTAGAAATAGGGAGGACTGAGGGCAGGTCTTTGAGTGACCATAAGGCCTGAGTGATTGGCATGATTCTTCGTGAGCTATAAGTCCAGAGTTTGATATGTTGTATTTGCCAATCAGTCCCTATTGTACAAACTTTACATTATGAAATGAAATAAGTTATGTTGTTAAGTCTTCCGCTGTGTGTTTTGTTATCAACTTCACTGTAACTAGAAGGCGACCTTCAACCGATATGTAGTTATCTGACGAACGGGATGTTCTGTCTAGGAAAGAGCGGTGTATAAATCTCTCATAGACCCGTCGCTCTTACCTGGGAACATATTTGTTGGAAGTACTACTCTGGTAAATGAATGTCCTGTGTTACAGGTGTGACACGGGTGGCTCCATAGGTTTGCCTAGAGGTCCATGATCGTTATCATAACCTGAAAATAATCTAATATGCATACAAAAGTCAGCTAGGCTGAGTGAGTTCTTGTTTTGTAAACTTATTTACAACTTTAGCATATAAACTTTAAATTAGCATTTAGAAACATACGTCAGGAGATCCTACTTAACATAACATACATATATCACATAATGTATCACCTCAAACCATAGCATTAACCTTTCCATTCAACATCCTTTATCTTATATCATATCATCCACGGAATGACATAACAGAACATACATAACACACATGACGTAACATAACACACGTAACCTACATAACATACGTAACATAGCTCATAGCACACTATACTTTGAGAATGTACACACCTCATGAATGATCGTCACCACTACATCTCATGTGTACCTATACGAGGGGTATTTTCATGCGCGAGGGGTCCTTTCATGTGTACTTGTATGAGGGGTCCTTTCATATGTACACGTACTAGGGGTCCTTTCAATCGCATAAGTATCCCATGAACATCTATAAAATCCATTTCACGTATTTTAACTTCTATAAATTTCCCTAGCCAAAGGTGGCAACATACTTCTTCCTATATATATCTTTCTTTCACATTACATTTCCTTTAAACATACATTCATTTAGACATAGTAACTTAACCTTACTTGTTCTTCACTATAATTATTCATTAAGGTCATTCAGTGTCTAAGGAAACTTCACCTAAGCAACATAACACATACAAATCATTATTTGCCTACGTTTTCTTTAAAACAAGTAGTAGATAAAAAACACATTAGTAATCATCAAAATGTACGTGTTTATCAAATAATACAAGTTTTCATGTAACTTTAGTTTAAAATGCATTTTCATGTAAAATCATATAAGCATGCACATTACCTAAAATCGTAAGAAAAAGGGGTGTCAAGAACTGACCTTAGCTTAATGCTCATGTCACATGAAGCTAGAGAATCCTGGAGCGTGGAATCCTAGAATCGAATTCGAAATCCTGTTCAAACATACCACCTATATTACAAACAATCCAGTAACACCCTAAGGCAGGTAATCAAACCACACGGATTCATACTAAGTGAAAAACCAAGAATGATTGTAATATCCCACATCGGTTGAGGGGGAGAACGAAGCCTTCCTTATAAGGGGTGGATACCTTCTCTATCAAGACGTGTTTTTCCTGGGCGAGCAACTCGTCAGGTGAAAACAAAACCATGAGTTCCTGGATGGGCAACCCATTGGGGGCAAAACGGACAATATCTTGGTACAGTTTGCTTAGGCTGTTACAGATGGTATCTGAGCTAGGGGTCGGATTGGTGTGTCAGCGAGGACGTCGGGCTCTGTAAGGGGGGTGGATTGTAATATCCCACATCGGTTTAGGGGGTGAACGAAGCCTTCCTTATAAGGGGGTGGATACCTTCTCTATCAATACGTGTTTTGCCTGGGCGAGCAACTCGTCGGGTGAAAACAAAACCGTGAGTCCCTAGATGGGCAACCCATCGGGGGTAAAGAAGACAATATCTTGGTAAGGTTTACTTGGGCTGTTACAAGGATGTTCACCAACAAAGGAATGATTATCCCTCACTCATGGTATAAATGCATCACCGCAGGTCAAAGCTTTAATCAACATCCTCAACCCAAATCCCTAATCGAAACATCATCATCATCCCATCAAAACATCATCATCATCCCAAACAATATCCCACCATGAATATGACTCGCTGTCCTAACCGTCTAACAATAGGGAACTTAAAACATAATAGTGTGGGATAGTACCTCCTTGCGCGCGTATATACGAATAACTCGAAACTGACCCAAACGAAGTCTAATTGAGGTGATTCAGGTCCATGGATTCATTTCGCCGAGCTCTATCATCGCCGCCAGAATGCGCCACTAACGTCACCGGAAACCGCCACTTTGCACTGTTCTATTCAGGACAGTAAAAACCAGACCTCTAGACCTTTGAACCAGAAATCCAACAATGAAAGTCTTCGTCTATGTGTTGTGAAGCTTCTATCAAAATTTGAGGTTGGACGGTTAGATCTCCGGGGATCGTCCGATGCTAGGTTACTCAAAAACATGATTTTCCTCCTTTTTTTTTCTTTCCTACTTGCAAAAACCCTGAGTTTTTCAAATGCATATGGGAGGGTGGCGGCCCATACTAGATTTGAGGTATTAAGGTTTATGTTTTAATCCCCTTGGCCCCTCCTTGTTACTTGTTCTTTACGTTTTCCACCAAAACTTGAAATTGCATAGAAAAAGGACTTGGACTTACGTTTCAACTAAGATTTCTTTGAATGATCCTTTTGATCAATACATCCATGTTGATAAATTTATAACCTCCTTCGTAATCGCTCTGACCCATCTTTTAACCTTCATATTATCCCTTTGTTACTACTTTAACCCTCAGCCTATGGCATTATGTTAAGACCGTCAAGAAAACGATCCTCGGTCGGGATGTTGGAAAGTCCGGCCACATCCGACAAAATAACTTTCTATGATCTAAACCATGATGCACCGGAAGACGTGGAAGAAATACCACGCCCGATCAATAATAAAAAAGGAAAACAAAAGGCTTCTGTCTCGGATTCCGCTAAAGCTCACAACGAGATCGGTCAACATATGGCCGATGAAATGAGACAATTTAACTTGTATCAAAATGAGAAGATCGACATTAGAGGTGGGCAAAAAAACCGGTTTGGAATAGTTAAACCGGTTTCGACCCGAAACCCGACCCGAATACGAACCGGTTTAAGTGGAACCGGTTTCAAACCGGTATGAACCGGCGGTTATGAACCGGTTTAATAGGCAAATATATAAAACCGGTTTTTTGTGAACCAGTTTGGGGAACCGGTTTAAACCGGTTTAACGGTAACTTTAAAAATATAACCGTTGGGATAACGGCTATATAGCCGTTTTTTGACCGTTAGACCCGTTTTTGACCGTTTTTTTCACCCATTTTAACACCCAAACACATTATAAATAGGTAGTGGGTGTTTTGGTTAAATCACACTTCTCAAACCCGCTCTCTACACTCTCGTTTATAAAAAACGCTCGAAAACGCTCAAAAAAACTCTCAAAAAAACGCTATGGCAGATTCAAGTTTTGGTGTTTCCTCTAACGAAGTTAGCGTTGTGAAAATCATACCAACAACGAGGAACCCCGCAATTTGGTCAAACTACGATCTATGTGAGTTGTCTAACGGGTTGGAACGTGCTCGTTGCAAAAATTATGGTGGTTTTTTTAAAAAGGAATCAAATTCTACTCTAAAAACTCATCTGGAAAAATCGTGTCCGAGTTTGAAGAATATTCCGGGTGAGGGTCAAGCATCTATGACAAGCGAGGGTGGAATTTGGAACTTCGATCCAAATATTGTTCGAGATAGAATGGCGAAATTAGTTATTCAAAGAGGTTTGGCATTCAACCACTTCGACAACCCGCTCGTGACGAGGATGATTCAAGAAGCTCTTCAACCACGTTATCATCAAGTAAGTCGTAGTACTCTTAGACGTGATTGTCTAAAAATGTGGAAAAAAGCAAAAAAAGAATTAATTTTAGGTTTTGAAAAATTGGAAACCGGTGTGAACTTAACCACCGACGTTTGGTCGGCTCCACATGGTATTCCCGACTCAAATATTTGCGTTACCGCTCATTGGGTTGATCCCAATACGTGGCAAATGATGAAACGTACAATCGCGTTTGAGATGTTTGAATATCCGCACACGGGTCAAAATTTATTTCATATTTTAGATGGTGTGATAACCGAATTTAAATTACAAAATAAATTATTTTCAATATCTTTTGATAATGCCTCAAATAATACAAATGCGGTTCAAAAATTAATATTAAAATATAATCCGATTTGCAACGACGCTTTTTTCCATAGTCGATGTATTGCACACATCATCAACTTAGCCGTGCAAGACAGGCTTGCGGTTGAACCCATTATTGAATTAAATAATGCATTTCGAGTCATGCTTAAAGACGTTTTTAGTAGTAGTAAAAAAAGATACCATGAATATATTAGATTATGTAACGATACGGGTTTGATTTGCTTAGGTCACAATTGGGACCTCCCAACAAGATGAAATTCAACTTATAAAATGTTTCATAGTGCTATACGTCAAAAAGATACTTTATCAATTTTTCATGATATGCTTTCCTTAAAACCGCGTCGTAAAATTCAAAGTTTTCCGTCTACGAGTTGGGACATTCTTGAAAATATAACCGAATTGCTCGAAGTTTTCAAAACCGCCACTACTTTTTTATCCGGGGTTTATTACCCCACAAGTCCTTTAGCTCTTAAACAAATATTTCTAATGTGTAACAAATTAGCCGAACTTGAAAATAAAAATACTCTTTTTACGAGAATGATAAAACCGATGAAAGAAAAATTTGTTAAATATTTTAAAGAAATGCCTCCGGTTATAACTTGTGCCGCCGCATTAAACCCTACAATTAATGTTTACGGTGTTGAAACCTTGATTGATAAAATAACTTACGATTTGGATTTGAATGCCGAAGATATTCATTTTTCAACCGTAACAAAAACTTATTTTAACAAATGTTTGCAAGATTTGTTTGATATTTATTTAAACAAATATGGTACAACACAAACCCCACATGATACGATGGGCGCGGGCGCATCCAGTAGTAGCTCGAGGAATGTGAACTTAAATTTGTATAACGAAATGAGAAATAAATTTACTAAACGGGCTAGAGGGTCCACCCCGAGTAGCGAACTCGGAAGGTATACGGGAACAAACTTTTTATCATTTATGAGTCCGGATGTTTTTGAGGACTTTGATATTTTGGCTTGGTGGAAAGGAAACGAATCTACTTTTCCGGTCCTTTCCGCCATTGCCCGTGATTTACTAACCGTCCAAGCTTCCACGGTAGCTTCGGAATCCGTTTTTTCTCTTAGTGGCAGGGTTTTATCTATTCGAAGAACTAGACTCACCCCCGCGGCAATGGAAATGTCCATTTGCTTGAAAGACCATTTGGATGCGGTAGATATGAGACAAGATAGGAGTTCGCTTGAAGACGAAATTGAAGTTGAAGAATTCATACACGAATCTGAGGTCAACCAAGGATTGGCGAGCCCACTTACAAATGAAGAACTCGCCGAAGATGATAGACTACGAGGATCCACTAGTAACTCCGAGAATGACGGCTAAAATTAAACAAAAAAACAAAAAAAAATATATATATATTTTTCTTTTTGTCGAATTGTAATGTTTAATTTTGTAATGTTTTGTGATTTCCGAACTCCTACGGTATGAATAAACGTTAAACTTTATGTTTTTATTTGTTAAATATTTAAACAAATTTTTTATTTTTTTAATAAAACCGGTTCACCAACCCGAACCGGTCCAGAACCGAACTGAACCGGTTCAACAGGTTCGGGATTCTACATGTGGAAAACCGGTTTATACCCGAACCGGTTTAGTCAAAACCGGTTTCAATTTTGGTCAACTCAAACCGGTCTGGGCCGGTTTGAAACCGGTTTGGGCCAAAAACCCGGTTTGTGCACCTCTAATCGACATGAAGAGAAAAAAAAAGAGAAGGAAGACTACAAAATTCTAGTCATCAACTTTGATCATCTACACGGATCGGAGCGTGAACTTTTGGAGAAAGAAAAAAAAGATTGAAGGAAAAATATAATATTAATGATGTTAATTCAAGTTTAGTTTTTTTATTTAAATTATGTATTTAGGTTTTTTTTATTTAAGTTATGTAATTCGGTTTTAATTTTTTGTTTTAATTTTTAATGAACTTTTTTTATAAATAAAAATTAAAATAATTAATACTCACACAACTCACACTCATACGGTACTCCTCACATGTGAGAGTGGCGTGAGAATCTAGGTGGTGAGGACCTATGTAGCGTGCAATTTTACTCACACCACTCTCAATCACATGAGTATATACTTCATACCCTTATATTACTTGTTAAATAAAAGTATAAAACATTAACTGTAAGCTGTAATTTAAAAAAAAAACTATAAACGTTATTCATCAAAGTAAAAGTTTATTGGTATATGTCTTGATCCTACAAAAGGTAAAGTTGTTTTGGAAGTTTTTAATAATATGTCCAAAATCCTTATAAAATATTCATCTTTATAAAAAAAACTCCAAGTACGTGTATGTGAGAGTATTTAATAATAATAATAATACTAGTGAGTTAGCCTACGCAAAGCGGCGGTGTAAATGAGGCTCTTTTTCAGAGCGTAATCTAACCCGATCTGTCTTAAATACTGATTATGTTTGGGCAATATTATTATATTTAATTATTATTATAAGCTTCAAACCTAGCGCACAAGCTCAGTTTGTTTACAAACCAAGCCGATCCAAGTCAGCAAGTTTATAACCGAAACGATTTCAAGCCAAGCTTTTTTCAAGCAAGTTTCAAACCTCGGTTAAGTATCCAAATTTTTGCAATAAAAAAATATACATTATTTACCTAGCCTAGCCAAAAAGGGCATGGAACACATGGTTCAATTTTCTCAACTAAGGAGACTTATCTATTTATAGTGGTTTGTTCTATGATTAGGTTGGGTAAATCATCAAACATTTGGTTTATCTTTAAAAGATTAGGCTTTGATGTACTCATATATTATATTTAACAAGTGGTATTTAAGATGGTGTCTTAAAATTGGGTAAAATTACCCTTTTACCCACCCAATATGCATTATAAGGTAGTGTAGATTAAAAAGTAGGGGAAGCCCACGCTTCGCGAAGGGTGTGAAATACCACCACATTACTCTTGGGTTTAGTATTTTACAGTCTTACACTCTCACTAAAATCAATATGATTCAGTTGATATCAAGTTGACGGATTGATCCCGACCATAATCTTGGATTCAAAACTTTAAAGTTTTAGCTAGGTTTGGTTGGCTAACCATTAAACTCATGATAGTGAATATAGCTTGGGCCTCCCTTTTATAAGACAAGTGACGCTCGAAGTTTTGTTTAACTTGGTGATTTGTGATAGATCCCAACCATCACATGAACAATTTTGATAATGCATTGAGTATACTATGGTAAGCATACAATCCATTTATATAACTTATCATTTCTTTCATTTTCTATTCTCCACTGATGTGGGATAAGTACATGTTATGTGCTTTGTGTTACTATACGGGCCAATGAGATGATTAAACAACAAAAATAAGTTAACTGAAAGCCAGATGAGTGTTCTTCTTTTCTAACCAAATTTCCTTTTCAATTTTCTTAACCACGCAATGTGGGATAGAAAAATAATAAGTTTATGAACTTTCTTAGAGTTCAACCTCGATCAACCTCGTTCAACTCGGCCTACTCGGCAAACCGGTCTTGTAGCTTTCTCCACCAATTGTTGGAAAAAAAAAGAAACAAAACT